>VBSM01000361.1:99585235-99692271 GCA_008086735.1 Cheirogaleus medius | reverse complement strand
AAAAAAAAAAAAAAAATTTTTAGTTCACAGAACTTAGTACATGAATCTGCTAAGTATGTGTGGTGATATCGTATCCTAGATTTTCTACCAATGCCAGTGTGCTTTCAACCTCATTCATACCTTTGTCCTCCAGGCTTCTAACATCCTGCTTTGTTTTTATCTTGTTTTAATGAATGAAAGGTAATTTACCAGAATTAACAAGGCACACTGAGGCAATGGCAAAAGAATCCAAGGTATACAGCCAGACACCCAGATCTGGGAAAGTGGGTTAACTTAAAGTTTCAGGTACACAAAGAGAAGCAAGTAGAAAAGTTTATCACCTCCAAGACAAGAATAACTTGAAATTGGAAAAACTAGTTTCAGCTCCCCAACAGTTAAGATGGACCCTATACCTCGAGGTCTAACAGATCCCAGTGTATGTTCTGTTTTGTAACAACATGAGTACCAGCACCCAACTATAACAACCATTCCTGGCTATATGGCTAGACACTTTGGTAAGGCCTTTATGTAAAACTTTACTTCATTGTTGAGATAACTTGGTAGAAATAATACTTTTGAAATGTCATTTTTTCATCTTTAGTTTTTTTTCTATTTCTTTCTCTCACCTATACAACCCAAGCCAGCAGTTCCCACTGCCCTGAGAATGTGACCAGACGGAGCATAATAAAGGCTTTCTGGTTTGGGTTTCCCAAGGCCCTGAGATTAGAGAGATCTCCAGGCCTGTACAGAAAATACCTGTGAGAAATACTGCAAGGGAGAGGTGGAGCAAAGCCCCTGTTCCTCCCACCCAGGCCTCCACTCCCAAAGCCCAGAAGAGATTACCTGGGCTGCAGGAAAAGATGGTGGGGAAACAGAGTGCAGAGACTAGAGACAACAGCCGGACCTGGGGAGAAGAACCTTCACCCCACATTCAGAACCCCAGTGCGACAATAAAACAACAGGAGGGAAAAAAACCAAAAAGCTATTTACTGCATTAAGAGAGAAAATGTTTGAGCATTACAGAGATATGTGCCCCAATACAACATGGAACCAGCACAATGGTCCCTGTGCTCTCAGGTGTAGCAACGAAGTGGTGGAGAGAACCACTAACCTGGTGGGTACAGACTAAAGGAGCAAGCAACACCTGCTGGGGAGGTGACTGGAGGCCAGATGGGATCATCCCCCAAGATCATGGCACTGTGTTAGCACTCCTACCCTCGAATTATGCTTACCCTGGGCAAGAGGTGGTGGCCTGGGAACTAAATTATACAATAGATTATATAATTATATAGTATCTATTATATAATAGAACTAGATTATATAATAGCTCCACTTCTCCAGTACGGTGGGGACATAACTTGTTGTCAATTATTACAGGAAAGTAAAGTTCTATTTATTCCCCCACCTGGATCGTGCAATGGAATTCACTCCTGGATCCATTCAATTACTTGTATTTTATAGATGAGGAAACAGAAGAATTAGGTAACTTCCCAAAGAAATGTAACTGGACCTGACTGGGATTTGAGCCCAGGCTCTCTATGCTATACCACTACCACTACATTAATCAGGTAGAATTGATTTTATTCATTCGTTGCATCTCTAAAAGAAGGCACAAAATTTTTCTTCTAAATATAAAATTCAGGGAAACCAAACATTAATAAGGGAAATGGGCTTTTATGTAACAGCTACAATGAATCACAGAGGAATGCCAATGACCTCAAAATTAATTCATTACATGCATACATCATACATCCCTCTACAGATAACACTAATTATACAAAAGTATAATTGATAAATACTTAATGCCAAAAATACATTATGAAGTTTTTCAGTGTTTTGTTTTAAAGACAGGGACTTGCTCTGTCTCCCAGGCTGGAGTGCAGTGCCATGATCATAGCTCACTGTAGACTCCAACTCCTGGCCTCAAGCAATCCTCCCACCTCAGCCTCCCAAAGTGCTGGAATTACAAGCATGAGCCATGGTACCTAGCCTGAAGTCCAGTATTTTTAAATGAATCAATATTTTGTTAACATAATCTATATACATTTTAACAAGGGTATTGCAAATATCAAGAAGATACACAGTCTATAAACAATGTTTGCCCATTTAGATTTAAAGATCCAGAAAACACTCCAGCTGGGAATCCCTACTCTAGAGTAAGCTCTGGGTATTGCAAACCAGGTATACAAAACACTCCAAACACTTTAACTAAACTGCTTACCTGGAAATCAAAAGGAGCAGATCCATTTTAACCATTCGAAGACACTATGTCCTCAGCCACAGGAATTTAGAACGAACTATACCACAGAAACAGATTTGCCTAGCACATGTTCACTGGTTCCTAAAAGTGGCTTAGTGTGACCAGTCCCAGGTAAAATTTTTAAGCACAACCAGAGAGACCGGACACTTTCAGGCACCTTCTCTGAAATGTAATTCTGTCCTGCAAGGTCAGTCATTATAATAAAGAACATTTTAAATGAGACCTGAATCTAAACATATCCTCATTTATTTAACACCACTCCCTAACCTATGAGTATAGAAATGACCCTTTTTTTACATCATGACTAATACATATCAGAGTATTTAACCATCACTTGTTTTTACATACAATTTTCACAACTGTGGCCTCTCTATTGACATAAATTTATTTTTACTGTTGTAAGTTTCCAATGGCAGTGAATGGTGGAAAATAGACTGGAGGGCCTCATTTCTGAGGCCAAATACTGTGCTATCATCACTGTATACTACATATATTCTTCTACCATAGCATATAACATTTAACTGAAGACATTAAAATGTCTGTTTCCCACATCAGACTATAAATTCTTTGAGTAGGAAAATGTACATGTGTTTTCAATTACAGTATAAATTCTGGAAATAGACTATTGAATGAAAAAACTTGCTTTTGATTTTTGGTAGCAACATAGCATACTTAACATTTCCTGTAAATACCCCTTTGATATTTACGTATAATAATATTCTAATGTTAATAACAGATAGTAAAAATTAAATGTAGTCCTTCCATAACTAATGGCACAGTATATGCAGTTTAAGGATCCCACAACAAGAAATTGAATGGTGTAAATGCCAAGGATTTTGTAATCTCCTGCACTTTTCCTTTTTAGAGACACATTAATCCTTATTGATTCTGCAGGGGCAAGTTATATGAACACAGCCTCTCAATCACAAAGCTACTTAAAAGCGTGCCCTTGCCATCATGCATATGAGTCCTAGATAAATCAATTTGATTATTCAGAGGTAGATTTATCTAGTTTGGGGACTATTCCCATTCTTTCCTCTGGCTTTGACAAACATTTGTTTCTTTACTTCCTGAAAACTTCTAAGTGGGCAAACAGGAAAAATGAAGCCTCTGAAATTCAAATTCACCAAAATTAAGTAAAAATACATATCACACAAATAAGATAAATAACTGGATTTATAAATATCATACATTATCTGAACTATAAAATAATTAAAAACATAGTAATCCCCCTTAGTGAATTAAAAATTATTCTCATTATACAACCATTTTAGGAACATAGTATACAAAGCAAATAAATCTAAACTAATTATTGTGAATTACAATAATACACAAAATTGTATGACATGTTTTCTGAATAACTTAAAAAGCAACGGGGAAAATAACCAGCTACCAAAATAATCTGAGATTCTAACAGTGTTGAGACATTTTGCATATAATACAAATGACCAATCAATAGAATACTGAAAAGTTACTGAAAACACTGCAAGTTGACAAGAAACTAAATGGCTCTTAAGAATACTTTACCAATCTTGTGGTTTTCAGCACATTTGAACCCAGTTAGATAAAAGAACCCTTTAAGCAAGACACGAGTGTTCCCCACACATGGCAGGCTAGTGCAGCGCACCTGTTTGCTGTCTCACAGATCTTGGGGAGTCTAACACAGAACCCAGGTCCTTACTTTGGCATCCTCCACAACATGGGTTCTCAAAGGGTGGTCCCTAGACCAGCAGCATCGGCATCACCAGACCTCCTGAATCAGAAACTGGGGTAGAGCCCAGCAAGGTGTGATTTAACAAGCTCCCAGGTGTGTGACTGTTACACAGCTAGAGTTAGAGTACCAAGCTCTATCATTAATACGGAACCCTCAGGAAACATCACTTGTAAAATATTGATGCACTTTAGTAAGAGGCCAATTTCTCTCTCAAATGGAAGCTTATTACCATTGCCATCTTTCTCTATAGCAGATTCCTAGAGTCAGAGAACAGGAAAGTTTAGGAAAAAAACACTTAATACCTACGTTTTAGAGAACCACCACTATCACTTTTATAACACAAACTACAGAAAGGGCACGAGATGTTTCTACTTATGAAAAAGGGGAATGGGTTTTTAAACATTGAGAACTTTACTTCTGGACATTATATAGTAGTAAAACTATCTGAAGTAAATAACAATTTTTAAAAATCTCCATACTTTTTGGTATCATCTTGGCTTTAAATGGTTAAAACAGACCAATCTATTGTAATCAAAGATCTCAGTAACCTAAAGGCTACTACTGATTTCCTGGGATTTGGGTGGAGTTTTTTCAAGGACATTGAATATGCTTTACTTACTGGCAATGTCAGTCACAGGGCAAAGTAAATCTGATGCATCAATGAAACGAATGTAAAATTATAGTATTCAACTCTCAACTCTAAAATCTGAGGACTAAATGATCTTAGGAAGGTGGGGTGAGGCAGGCAGTGATGGAAACTGCTCCAGATCCACAAAGGATTAGCCATTCTGCCTCCTCTGAGTTCCCCAGGGAAAAGGAACATGGAGGCAGGTAAAATTACACATTTTACGGTAATGTAAATTTTAAGACCTTCAGGTTCAATTCTGATTGTTCAGTAAGTTTTTAGTTATCTTAAAAAGTTAAAAAACATACTATTTTCTCCTTTGGGAGAAGAAAATATGGTACTTAAGGAAACAAACTTTATAATTTATTTACAAAATAGTATTTGCAATCCTGAGTACATTGGCATTTTTCTATTAAAGTGCCACTTACTATAAGTATTAATTAAAAACATTTTTTCATCTTAGTGTAATCCAAAACAAATTAACAAAAGGTAGATAAGTTTGGGAATCTGCTTTGAAGCCTAGGTGAAAACAGTACATTTTTAAATTTTAAAAAATGACCTTTAATTTTCTTATTATAAAAGCAACAAATATTCATTACTAAAAACTGGAGGATACAAAACAAGCTAAAAGATGAAAAAATGTTCCTAAGTGTGGCCACCATGAGATAGACAACTACTATTAACACACATATCTACATTTTCAAGCCCTTTTCTGTGAATTTATATTAGAAAATACATTTAAACTGGCATTAAACTGGTATATTTTAAACAGCTCATTAATATTTGAATATCAGCTCTCTCAGGACCGAAACCTTTACTACCAGCACAGGAGAGGCACATCATAGTTACCGGAATGTCTGCTGAACTGAATATTTGGGATCTGACAAGACAAAGTCTGGACTTGCAGGCTGTCGAGATGTACTATATAAATATTTTTAAAGCATCTGAAATGATAAAGGTTAAGACTCAATCAATGAACTAAAGGAAATAATAGGCATTCCAGACTCAAGTCCTTTGAAAGCCACCTGGCTTGAGCTGTTGTCAGGAAGCATCTCTGTGCCGAAGAAAGAGAAAGCCGCCTTCCCCCAGGACACTGAGCCCTTTGAGGGCAAGGACACGCCTTTCCTACAGACACCCCAAAGTGGAGGGGAGGACCTGACAATAGGCTCATGGAAGTTCAAATGAATGAGTCAGAGATGACAATGGGTAACAGTTACCAGGATAAAGTTACCTTTTCCCCTCTTTAACTTATCCCTAAAGTTAGGTGTCTCTTTGACTGAATGAATCACTGCAAATCTATGATTTCTGAGCACTGCCTCTGTAGGTAATAATACTATATGACTTGATTTTCAGATACTAAAAATAGCCTAGAAAAATTGAGTCAGACTGAATAGCATCCTTAAGAACTGTATTTACAATGTCTAAAAATGAATAAGAAGGGCGAAATCTATCATGTGTTTTTAACAGTCCAAAGAAATACCAATTGGAAAGTTCTGAGATGCCCAGTGTGAAATTTTGAGTGAGGTTTGGTTTCAGTAAAAACGCTTCTTCACCTTTTCCCCCAGAGAACAGAGTAACACTTTGTGTGCACATATTCTACTCCTTTCACTTCACAGCCTTTTGTAAAGGGGCTCTGACTTGGATTTCAGCAGGCTAATATCTGAACCATCACCAGACTGAAAGAATTCAAGTGCTGAATAAAATATTAAAGCAAACACACACACACAACTTAATACCTTATAAAACACATTGCTGAGTACACACACACAAACAGCTCTGGAGGGGTCACAAAGGAAGTGAAAGCAGAGACCCTGGAGAAGCATGTGCTGAGGCAGGATCTCACCAGGAGTCTCCCCAGACCCTGGAGACCCAGTCTGTGCTCTCAGGACTGTACAGTGGCAGGGGAGGTAAGAGACAAAGACTCCTGTATTAAGCTACGGGACTCCAAAATGACCTCAATACAAGGGTACAGAGAAAAATCTATGCAAGGAAATGTCTTTTCACTGACGAAGGATAGTGGGCAAGAGAGAAATTTCTCCTGAGATCAGAGGTTCATATTTATGCTACACAGCATGGCTGGAAAAACATAGGCCAGGAATTAAAGATACATCGACCCCCAAGGACGTAATGTTCCCAGGAGACGGATAAAACCACACACAAATCATCCCTGGAAGAATATAGCTTCAATGTAAGTATAAGAATTCCCTCAAAGTTCCAAAGAAAATGAGCAACCTACGGAAAAAATAAAATCACAAAACACACAAGAAAGCGAGGCACCATGAGTGAGAATGAGCAGAAACAGATGTCTGAATCGTTTCTGATATTAGAATCAACAAACACAAAATAATAAATTTCTTATATGCTTTAAGTGAAGCTTAAAAAATATGAACAAAGGGCCGGGCATGGTGGCTCATGCCTGTAATCCTAGCACTCTGGGAGGCCAAGGCAAGATGATCAATCACTCGAGGTCAGGAGTTCAAGACCAGCCTGAGCAATAGCGAGACCCCATCTCTACTAAAAATAGAAAGAAATTAATTGGACAAGTAAAAATATATAGAAAAAATTAGCGGAGCGTGGTGGTGCATGCCTGTAGTCCCAGCTACTCGGGAGGCTGAGGCAGGAGGATCGCTTGAGCCCAGAAGTTTGAGGTTGCTGTGATCGAGGCTGATGCCATGGCACTCTAGCCCAGGCAACAGAGAGACTCTGTCTCAAAAAAAAATATATGAGCAAAGAACCAGCAACTATAAAGAATGACCAACCAGATTTGAAAAAGAACCAAATATAATTTCTAAAAATAGAAGATAACTGAAATTGAAAATTAAATGGATAATAGGATTAGGCCTGACTGAAGAAAGAACAGTGAACTGAAAGTAAAAGCTGAAGGAATTATCCAGAATGTGGCCCGAAGAAAACAACAGGTTGATAGACTGGAAGTTAGATTTCTGCTCGTCCTTTTCGTGCTAATTAGAGTTCCAGAAAGAGAGAATGGGGAACAGACAATTTTCATGACACAATAATTTCTGAGAATTTTCTAGAATTGCACTCTCTAATATAGTAGCCATTAGCCACATGTGGCTATTTAAATTAAAAACAGTTCCTTAGTCAGACTAACCTCATTTCAAGTTGTCCCTTAGCCACATGTGGCAGCTGGCTAGCACATGAGACCGTGCAGGTGTGGAACATCATCACAGAGAGTTCCACTGAACTGCACTGTTCTAGAACTATTGAAGCACCCATTCTCCAATCCCAGACACCCAGGAAATGCCAAGCTGGGTAAACAGAATTCACACATGGCCATTACAATGAAACTGCAAAATACTAAAGACATAGAGAAGGACTTAAAAGCAGGCAGAAGCCAGGCACCTGTAGTCCCAGCTACTGGGGAGGCTGAGACAGAAGGATTGCTTGAGCCCAGGAGTTTGAGATTGCAGTGAGCTACGACTGTGCCACTGAACTACAGCCCGAGCAACAGAGTGAGACCCTATCATTAATTAATTAATTAATTAACTGAATCAGGCCAAAAGAAGAGTTGCACCATCTACAAATGGACAATAATTAGATGGCTGACTTCTTAGCAGTAACTCTGAAAGCCGGTAGAAAACGGGAAGGATACCTTCATTGTGCTGAGAGAATACACTGTCAACTTAGAAATCTGTACCTAGAAAACCATCTTTTACAAACAGGGCAAAATACATTTTTATATATAAGAGATTTACCAACAACAAACCTTCTTAATGGAAATTTCAATTCATTTTAGGCAGAAGGAGAGTTATCAGAAAGGACTGAAATGTAACAAGGAACAGCAAACAAAAATTGTACAATGTGAGTAAATGTAAGCAGACAAAAATTCCCTAGCCACAAAGGTCACCAGATTGAATAAAAAGGTAAAATTCAGCTATAGGCTTTTATAAACCAGGGAAATATTTATCAAAAGAAAGCTTGTGAAATCACATTAACATTAGACAAAACAGTATTTGAGAAAAAATGCATTACTAACGAGAGTCACTTTATAATGATAAAAACTTCAATTCACCTGGAAGATAACACTAATTCTAAACAGAGAAATTTTTCAAATCCACCATTTTATTTTATTCTATTTTATTTTAGAGACAGAAGTCTTGCTGTGCTGCCTGGGCTAGAGTGCCGTGGCATTAGCCTCGCTCACAGCAACCTCAAACTCCTGTGCTCAAGCGATCCTCCTGCCTCAGCCTCCCGAGTAGCTGGGACTACAGGCATGCACCACCATGCTCGGCTAATTTTTCCTATATACTTTTAGTTGTCCAGTTAATTTCTTTCTATTTTTAGTAGAGACGGGGTCTTGCTGTTGCTCAGACTAGTCTGCAACTCCTGACCTCGAGCGATCGTCCTGCCTCAGCCTCCCAGAGTGCTAGCATTACAGGTGTGAGCACCTCGCTGAGCCAAACTCACCATTTTAACATCACCATCAAGCAAAGGATCAGTTAGATACAACAGATCAAGTAGAGAAAAGCAATTAATAAGGAGACAGATATGAATGGCATAACTAATAAGTTAAATCTAATGGACATACAGTATACACACACAAGAGAATACACATATTCTTTTTATGCACAGATGGAACATTTATGAAAACTGACTAGATATAAAGTTAGCCTCAACAAATGACCAAGTACAGTACTGGTTATTAATCAGATTCCCTGATCACAATTCAATGAAGTTAGAAATCATCAACAAAAAGATAAACAGAAAAACCCTACACTTTTGGAAATTAAACACATTTCTGACAACTCATGGGTTAAAGACAACTCTTTTTTTTTTTTTTTTTTTGAGACAGTCTCACTGTGTCACCCAAGCTAGAGTGCCGAACTAGAGTGCTGTGGTGTCAGCCTAGCTCACAGCAACCTCCAACTCCCGGGCTCAAGCGATCCTCCTGCCTCAGCCTCCCGAGTAGCTGGGACTACAGGCATATGCCACCATGCCCGGCTAATTTTTTCTATATATTTTAGTTGGCCAATTAAATTCTTTCTATTTTTAGTAGAGACGTGGTCTCATTTTTGCTCAGGCTGGTTTTGAACTCCTGACCTTGAGCGATCCTCCCGCCTTGGCCTCCCAGAGTGCTGGGATTATAGGCGTGAGCACCGCGCCAGGCCAAGACAACTCTTTTTAAAGTCTCAGAAGTATGAAACTTGTTCCAATTACCCTAAAACATAAGAACCAATTTCTTATGTAATCATTAGTAAAAGTGAATTATATTTTAAAAACATTGCTAATACCTAAGCTGCAGATGTAAATTTTGCATTGTACCTGTATTTTTTTAAAAATGTTTACTACAACTGACAATTAAAAGAATGAAGGCTTATAGTTGGAGATTAAGAGTTTTCTTTAACTTTAATAAGTGAGTCACTCATCTCACTAGATTATTTTTTTGCTCTTTCCAACTGGTCACTGTGGATACAAAGGTGAGCAAACCACATTGTCCTAGCCTTCTGTGCCTGACAGCACCCAAAGGAGACAGCCATTAGTCATAGACACGAATGGAAAATGGCAGCCAGGAAGCATGATGTGATCCTGTAACAGGGCGATCAGGAAAGGCTTTCCTGGGGCAATGATACTTTGACACATTAAGACCTAACACGCAAAAAGAAGGTACCTGGGGGAAGCGGACACAGCATTCCAGAAAAGAAACAGCATATGCAAAGTTACAAAGTTTTAACTGGGCAATAAAAGTACAACTATAATTTTCAGATGGTAAATATATTAATGTAAACAGAGGACAGTAGAAAACTTTGCAAAATTTCTATGCTTTCTAATCTATTCCTTTTTCAATGAGAAATTCTTTCATCTTTCATCATCTGTCACAAAATTTATTTTTGACTTTACAAATACCGTACATTCTATTTAAGACACTTAAAAGTATTACTATTATACAAAATAGAATGGTTAGTATTTTCCATACTGTTTTTAAAAAATTATACAAATCAACTTTAATCCTTAAGACCCTTTAGAAAGATATTTCTATTCTTTCCTTCAAGTAAAGAGGTTTCTGCTCAAGAGAGACTATAAAGTATGCTGTCTAAATTGTTCTCACTAATCTACCTCATGGAATAGTCCTAAGCAATTCACTCATTCCCTACTAGTATTTCTAACATTCTACACCCAATTAATTCAATCAGAGAAGCTGTATTAACACATGTATAGCTTTAGATATTGAAGCTGAAAAGTTAAAAAAACAAAAATCAGGAAATCCTAGAATCTTGTTATAATGATTACTCTTAAAAGTGATTATGTAAGCATAAAAGGACCTAAATTAGTTACCAAAGGTTAATAACTATGACATGAAAATTACAGCTAAATTCTACAGATATGGATTAACTTCCACTATTTTCTTCATGTCCCTTTTGACATATATTGGAAAAAAAAATTTCTTAATTTCTTCCCCAAGACTTGATCTTTTAAATAAAACTTAGTTTACTCAAGTCCACAATAGGATTATGTCAAAATATAACCTTCAAAGGTTTCCAACAAAGGTCAAGACTAAAGCACTCATAGTAGCCTTTTTCTATATTTGTAAAACGAGACACAATTAGACTGAAAGTATGCACTTAAACTGAATTCAGTATCAAAAAACAGATAATTCCTTTAAAATGTGCAGTTACTGATTAATTTTCTTTACCAGTGAAGAATTGCCCAATTAAACTTCTTCTTCTAAAAGATTTTTTTTTCTATTGTGAATATACCAGTGGAGTTTCTAAAAGTCATGACAGTTCAGAGATAATTGCACTTTCAAGAAAACATGTTAAGAACAAATAAGAAAACTGTATCTGAAGAGAACTAAAGCTATTCTCTGGTAAATTCAAAGGGAAACCCAACATATGTAATATATCCAGATATTGAATATATTTCTCATCACTTAGTGCTTACAGCAAGAACCTGACTGCCCTGTGAGCCTAATATTTTATTAAAAGTTAGTAGTTATTACTAAGTACATTCTCCCCACCTACCCATTAAAGAAGAGGAAGAAAGACTCAAACTACTTAGACGTGGGAAAGGGCAGGGGTTTGTGTATGGGGGCTAGGGGAAGCAACAATGACAACTCTACTCTCTTGGGAGCAATTAAAATAAAAACCAAAAAACCCCTCTGGTCTGACACAAGAATCGCCAGGAAGTCGAAAAACCAAAAACCCTGAAGAAAGGTCCTTTTTTAATAAGTGCTTCACTGCTCTTCCTTTTCTTAAAATGTAAGTGGTTTGTCACAACTGTAAACATGGAAATGAATATGTGTGCAACAGTGATTAGAAAGCTGAAAGAAACAAAGTCAGAATTACTGGAATGTGCCTTCAGAGTGGTATAGATAACAAAGTAGGAAGTGCTAACACATGCTTTAAGGCTTGTGTTTAGTGAGGACATATGAGACTAAAGTTTAGTAGAAGAACCACTGTCCTTTTTCAATTTTTTGAAAAAATTAAGTTCAGGCATAACTATCATATAAAAATTTCATTATGTATCCCACCACTACTTGCTAAACTGTATTCCACTTAAAGGACGGTGCATGTAACAAGCTTCAGTAGATCAGAATGGAAAACACCACAGCACTGACCACAATTGAATAGATCTATGTCACAAACTACTTTTAAGGTTGCAAGATGAATGTGTCCTAGGATGTGTAACTGGTAATTTCTGGAATGTTTGACAACAAACCTTAAAATCAAATTTCCTTAACCATCCTTGGCTTAAGTTTTATTTTTAAAAAGGTCAACAGAAAATTAATACATGTTGAAAAGGTAGCAAGTTCTATCACATGTAGTAAAACCAAGCACAACAGCACAGCCAATAATATATTAACAAGAAGATAATTATTTCAGTAACAGAAGCAACAGGTTTCCTGCAGGAGAATCTCCATTTCTCTATAAACACTGCACCTAGGCGGATTCAGAGCGCAAAATTCAGCAGAATGAAATGAAATCAGACAATTCTGACTTTTCAAAGGGATTTTAAATTTCTTATCACTTTTCCAAATTATGCCTCCACCAAACACACCCACCAACAACAACAAAAAAATTAAGGTTTTCACCAACCCAAAAGTAGCTTAGAGATCTCAAAAATAAATATGGAAAAGGATGTTGATGTTTATAAAAGTGGCATCACAAAAACTATGTGAAAAAGGAAATGCACGCCTCGCACCAATCACAGATCAATCAAGAGCTCACTGATGGAGCCTCCAACCCCAGGTCCTCATTCCGTGATCGTGGCTTTCCTAGTGACTATTTTACATCAAGTAACTACTGAAAACGCCCAAGAAAAGGGACGTGGGAGGGTGGCTTTTGAAGACTCAGGTATCAAAGGGTGACTGCTAATTTCATAAACAATAACTTAAAACAAGCAAACCACCACTCCTGGCCAACTACCAAACAGGAGTTAAAGTTCCACCACGTAATTCGGGCCTGACCCTTTTTTTCAGGCAAACACGCAATCGAAAGCATAGTCATTTCCCTCTTGATATTTTATTCATGCTGGCAAAACCATTCAGACTAAAAAAGTAGCAAAGCAAAAGAGAAAAATAAGAGAAGCGAAAGCCGTGGAGCGCGGGGTGTTCAAGCCGAGTCTCCTCTCCCCGGCAGCGAACTCCCGCAGGCCGGGTTGAAAATGCCGCGTCCTCCAGGGCGGGGGTTCGGCCCCCAACCCGCCCCGTGGGCCGAGGGTCCCGCCGCAGACAGAGGGAGGGGACGCGAGGGCGGTGGGGAAGCCGGACACCACAGAGCGCAGTCGCCTCAGGGGCCCAGCGGCTCCCCCAGGACCTCCCAGGGCTGCGGGAACTTTCCGTCCAGCCTCCGCGGCTCGTCCTGGCGCGCCCGCCCGCAGCCCACGCTCGGGTGCAAACTTTGTAAAGGCGCCGCGCCCGGGGTCCCGACCCGCGCCGGCCCCCAGTCCCCGCCGGCCCCCCACCCTACGCGCGCCCCCGGCCGCCAGCCCGGCCCGCAGCACCCACGCCCGGAGGGGCCGGCTGGGCCGCGGACCAGACCGGCGACCCCACCGAGGGCGCGGCGCGGCCCCTCGGCCTCCCCGCCGCCGCCAGCTCCCGTCCCCCGGCCCTTCCCGCGCCGCCGCGGGGCCGAGCGGCTGGCCCAGCCTGCGCCGCGCGCCCCTCACCTTGGTGGCCATGGCGAGTGGGTCCCCCGGCCCGGGACGCCCGGCTCGTCTCCCGCGTCGCGGCTGGTCGGCCCGAGCCGGGAGGGCGAGGGCGGCGGCTACAGCTGGGCCCCGCGCGGGGGCGGCGGCTCCGCGTCGGCCGCGAGTCTCGGCGCTCAGGCCCGGCCGCTGGGCGCTCGGCGACTCCAGCCGCCGCCCGCTCCTGCAGTTCCTGAAAGTCCCCGGCTGCACGGCCCCCGCCCCTGCCGGCCAAGCCTCCCATTTACCGCGGCGTGCGCGGCGCGGCCGGCGGAAGCGCGCCCGGGGCCCTCGGCCGCAGCCCGGCCTCCTCGCCCACTGGCCGCCCCCGCGCCCAGCCTCCGCCCCGGGCCGCCGCCGCCGCTCGCCGCCCTTTGTTCGAGGCTGTGGGCCGCGGCCTGAGTGGCGGCGGGGGTCGGGGCTGGCGCCCTGGGGCACGGCCCGCTTCCCGCATGGCCGCCCCGCGGGAAACGTTCCGGGGTGCGGGGAGCCGAGTCCCACTCGGGTTCTCTCAGGCCGGCGCAGCTCGCCGAGGCGCGGAGTTTCCCGCGCATGAGGCGGGAGGGGGCGACGGTGGCTCCATACGTGCCCCGCAGGGCAGGAGTCACCGCCAGGGATCCTCGCCCCACGTCGGGGTTGCTGTGGGGTCGGGTGTACTCTGGGCTGAATACCGTAAGTGCCACATAAACAGCCGAGAAGGAGCGGAGCAATGGCTTCCTGGCCCGACGGGCCCTTCTGGGAGCTTCTGCCACCAGCCTGGAATTTCCCTCAGGCTGTGATCCGGGCTGGAGCTTCTGACACGGAGATGTTTGGGGACTTGAATCTGAGAGATCCCATTAACCTCCTTCTCAACTCCTGATAAACTGCAAAATGCCTAAAGGCCGCAGAAGTTTAGGGGTACAACAGGTTTCCTGAAGTGGAAATAAAAGGTCTAAAATTTTCAATTTTTTGTCAAAGTGTTTTTCTTCAGAGTTGGAAAATGAGTTTTATTAATAAATGAATGACTTGAATTGAGCAGCAAGATTTGTCATTCAAGTACAAAAGACACTACTGGAAGATATATCTTAATTGGAATAATAGTCTACT
Organism: Cheirogaleus medius; assembly: GCA_008086735.1. Lineage (NCBI taxonomy): Eukaryota > Metazoa > Chordata > Mammalia > Primates > Cheirogaleidae > Cheirogaleus > Cheirogaleus medius. The sequence goes on along the minus strand of VBSM01000361.1, from coordinate 99,677,463 downwards.
ACATTTGGTTTTTATTACCAGGGATAATAAAAGAGGCAACTATCACATCAACTTTATTAGGCTAGGAAAATGGTATTTAGAGTTAATGTCAAATTTGTGTCTTCTCAAGTATGTTCTATTTGACCTCTGGAGATTTCACTAGTCCCATTAACCTCAATAATGGGGTTTAAAATAGATATGGTACTACAGAATTTTCTGTGAATTTTTGTGTTTGCGGAGCTCATGGCCAAAGCCATGATATTCATCATAATATTCTTAAATAGTTGTCTTTCTAAGTAAAAGGAAAGTTGGGAGAATAATAGTCATTAACAGCCTACTTGCTTTATGCTAGGCTTTTAAATGCCTCCATCTCATTTAATGCTTATAACAAACCTTTGAGAAAGTCACTATTGTCCACTATTTACAGAGATGAACAGGACTCACATAACTTGCCTCTTTGGTAATACTTACTAAAATTGAAAATGACTATAATCTTGAACCCAGCAGCTCTACTTCTAGGAATTTATCCTCCTGTTAGACTTGTATTAAATACTAGTAAGCAGATGTTCATCAAAGCATTGTTCTGTAGTAAACCCCCCGCCAAAAGCCGCTTGTTTGTTTCTTAATAGGACTGTTTCCATAAATAAGGTGCATCCATAAAAACAAAATACTAGGAAATCCATAAGAAAATGGTAGTATTTTAATAGGTATTAATAAAGATAAAAAGAACATTATGTATAGTACAAACCATTTGTGTAAAAGATACGGAAATATATTGTACATGCCTAGAAAAGTTCTGAAAAATTTCTCCAGATCGTATTGTCATAATTTTTGACCATATATGTATTACTTTAACTACTTAAAAACATGAGTTTGGCTAGACGTGGTGGCTCACACCTGTAGTCCCAGCACTTTGGGAGGCCCAGGAGGGAGGATAGCTTGAGGGGAGAATTTCGAGGCTGCAGGAAGCTATGATCACACCACTGCACTCCAGCCTGGGTGACACAGTGAGACCTTGTCTCAGAAAAAGAAAATAAAAACATGAGTTTCAATGTTTGTAAACAACCGAGTAAATAACTTGGCTAAGTACACATACTGGTATGTGGAAAAACCAGGATTTGAACTCAGGTAATGCTATAAGTAATGATTTTTCTATATTCTTTTAAATTTGAAGGCTGGATACAGCTCTCTGCAACAGTTCAGTAATACATGCTTTGATAGGTCACACCTGTGAAGACAGGCCTTTCCACATGCTCAATTGACAAGTTCTATGCAACCAATCATCCTGGGCATCTGGTGCCAAGAAAGTAAGAGGACCAGAGAGTTCAAGCTTTTCCCACCTGAACTATTTCTACTGCCCTGGTTTTATTTTCTAGAAGTAATGGTGGAGAATTGGTATAGCCATTATGAAAAATAGTATGAAGTTTCCTCAAAAAATTAAAAATATAACTATATGATCCAACAATCCCACTTCTGGGTATATATCCAAAGAAAATGATATCAGTTATTTCTAAGAGGTATCTGCACTCCCATGTTCATTACAGCACTATTCACAATAGCCAAGGAAGAGAATCAACCTAAGTGTCCATCCATGGATGAATGGATAAAGAAATTGTGGTTTGTATAAACAATGCAATACTATTCAGCCTTTAAAAAGAAGGAAATCCTGTTTGTGACAACTCAGATGAACTTGGAGGACATTATGCTAAGTGAAATAAGCCAGACACATGTAAGGGAAACTGCATTTGTATAGGCAACAGGTTTCTTAGGCCACACCAAGGTGACTGCCGCAGTGTTTTTTCTGGCCTGGTCCCCTGGGTTAGCCGGCCTTCCAGGGAGGCGTGAGTCAGCACACTCCTGTAACCAAGGTGTTATCTCCTGTGTGAACCCATGTGATCGCGCCTTCCCGTGGCATGTTGCCACTATTGTTCAGAGCCATGTATAAGCGCTCGCCATGTTCTCGGCCATGCCTTTTGCCTCTGCTGTATCCCCCCGACAATAAAGAGCATGTCTCACCTGCCTGCTGCCACTCGCCTTTTCTTCCGATTCCCGAAGCCTGCGCCGGAACACGCGCTAGCCACAGAGCATCCTCCTCACAACGCAGAAGGATAAAAACTGCATGATCTCACTTATATGTGGAATTTTAGAAAGTCTAACCCAGAAGCAGAGTAGGATGGTAGTTACCAGGGGCCAGAGGGTGTAGGAAATGGGGAGATGTTGGTGAAAGGGAACAAAGTTTCAGATATGCAGAATGAGTAAGTTCTGGGGATCTAATGTACAGCGTTGTGACTGTAGTTAATACTGTATTGTATACTTGAAGTTCGCTAAGAGAGTAGATCTTAATTGTTCTCACCAAAAAAAGTATGTCAGATGAGAAAGACCTAGTTAGCTTGTGGCAAACATTTCAAATTATGTATCAAAACATCATGATGTACACCTTAAACATACAATTTTTATTTGTCAATTACACATCCATAAAGCTGGGAAAAATCATTTTTAAAAAAAGTAATAGAAGAGACACCAGACTTAGGAAATAAAAACGAAATCAGGACAGTATTACTGAGGGAGTAAAAGAACATGGCCTTGTTTTGTAGGGCCCTGATGGGCGGTCGTTGATGTAATCCCCAGGTAAACATGATCACCAGCTCCTACTGATACCACCTCCTGGAGCTCTCCGCTCCCACCACACGGGCCTCTCACTTGCCTGACTCCTAAGCATCATACCCCCTTCCGTGAGAGGACCAGGCCCAGCTTCATGGGCCTGCAACCTGTGCCACTGTGCACAGTCCCCTGCCTAGAAGGGCCCTGTGCCTGCTGTCAGCATCTTTCAATTCTTCATAGTTTTGAACAAGGGCCTCACATTTTCATTTTGTACTGGGATTGGCAAATCACATAGCCTGATCTGGCGAGGATGTTGCATTTGTTGTTCCTCCATGTGAAATACCCCCCCCCCATTGAACACCCACTCCCCTTGCACACGCCCACACACCTGCCAACCTGTACTTCAGAGCCGGGCTCACGTGTCATAATAGGTACAACAATACCTTGGGGAAATATTCCCTGCCCCCAGCCGACGTTCTGTTGTTAGAAGTCTCAGGGTACTGCCTTCCTCGTCTTTGGAAACATTTCAGTTTATAACTCATTGGAGTGATTATCTGTCTGCCTTCTGGCCTAGACTGTAAGTTAAGAAGACGGGGCTCTGTGCCTGTATCTCTCACCATTGTGCCCTGGTACAACCTTGAGCTCTGAGTAAGCCCCAACTAAGTCTTTGTTTAAGGAAGAATGAGAGGAATTGCAAATCACAAATTAGACACTGTTGTATTCTCTTGAGTCTACTTTCAAGCAACTTTTATGATTCTGTGGAACACATTAGAAAACCATGGTATCATTACCTAAGTTCATGTGAAACATTGTGCAATACAAGTTTCTTGCAAGTTTTATTACTCTATAATATGATAGTTAAAAAAGTATTCTATGGAATGATAACCCTCTATAACAACAGTTTATGAAATACTGTGGATTTTGACTGGTGTATATAAAACTGCTAACTTAAGCAGTATTTACTGGAGATGTAGTAGCTAATTCATTACTTAAAATGTGATACAGACTTTAATTATGTTCAAGAACCCTTTAGTGTGACTTATTGTTGTTTTTTTTTTCCTTCCACAACTATTTCTTTTTTTTTTTTACTTTATTTATTTATTTATTTTTTTTATTTCAGCATATTATGGGGATACAAAGGTGTGACTTATTGTTGAAGTGCGTATTTATCTTCTTACTTTCTAGTTATTGGTTGGCATTAGTTTGTCTTGGATGTAATTACCAAATATACGGAATTATAAAATCCCAACCCCCTCATTTATAGGTGCAGAATCAAGGCCAGGGAAGTTACCCGGCCACGAATTAAACTAGTGTCAACTTCTCTTACCACGGGTCTCCAAAACATGTCATTTTCAAACTAAAAATATTCTAGGTGAAAAGCATGAAGGTCCAGAGGTCACTGATGAAAACAAGACAAAGACCCCTGTCCTGAACTGTGCCAGGAGCCACTGCCCACACTAGAAGAGCAGAAAAAACACAACACCCTTTCATCTCATCTCATGAAGTCTAGCTGCCTGGTGAAACAGGGTCTTCTCCCACACTAGAAAATTGACTTCTCGCAGGATAATCACAAGGAGCCCTGGGCAAAGTTGCACAGTGGCAGGTTTTGTCTTCTGCTTCCACTTGATCACCCCTGCACACCCCTTTCTTCCGTCCACCCGCTTCCTGAGCCAGCTACCTCAGAGCTGGTGCCCTACATGGGCCTGTCCCCGGAACCCGGAGCCCCAAACCCCAGGCACTGAGCCTGGCATGTGCTAAGTTCAGGTTATTTCCTCTACGCCGTGAGTTTCCATGACACCATTGGTGAGCACACAGTTGACTAGTTAAGAAATTTGATTTGCATTTGTAGACTGCTTTTGGTTGTTACTAGATTGCCCTTCAAAAGAAAAAAGAGCTGTAGCCAGAACAACAGAGCCCCTCCGTTTAGACTTTGTACCCTTTTTCATCATGCCAAGGAGATAATGTGATAAGGATTCAGAGGAAGCCGTGCCCAGCTGTTAAGATACAGTTGGTGGTGGTAGTAATGGCCATTAACTCCTGCCCTGGGTTTGTTCAGTGCGGTCACGTGCTATGCAATGCACTTACGAAGTTGAAGCACTTTTGTTTCAACAGCAGAAATTAATAATAACTTCACTGTAACTCAGAAACTCTTTACCCCTGAATATATACTTCCACACTGAAATGATAGTTTTTAAAATTCATTTTTTTAAAACTTGAAGTTTCTTAGATACAGCTGTGGTGGTTCAGCAAAACACAAATACAGTCTATACCATTTCCCCTCTCTCTTTTTTCCTCCTGTCTTTCTGAGTAGCACAAAGACTTTCACATGGACACATCTGGATTCTGTTACTTACAAACCATGTGACCTTAGGTACACGACTTACCCTCAGTTTTCTGAACTGCAAAATGGGGATAATAGTACCTACCTCATGGGTTTGTTGTTGTTAAATGACATAATGAACTCAAAGGAGTTAGCATGACATTTTGTACATGACAAGTGTTCAATAAATAATAGTTACAATTATTCTTCTTCTTTCCTTCTCCATTCAAAATTAGTTTCTCTGAGCTATTAGTTTCCAATAGCTCAGAACCCAGCTAAGTGCTGCGTCAACTAATATGAAACTAATGTGGGAATGTGAAACTATGAAAACTAATGTGGACTAGGACGAAAATGCGTGATGGTCACGTAATATACGTGTTGGAAGAGTACAGAATAATACAGACCCCCAGAGTCAGTCTGAGGCCAGCACAAGGGGCATCTCCTCCTCCTACTATATGATGTGAGTTCAATGAGGTTAAAGTAAATCTCTGGGTGACCCTGAAAGTAAACAGTGAACAGGGGTGCAACAGGTGCCTTTCCGATCCTGATAAATGTATGACGTCCTCACCTGGGACCAGGTGCTGTTACAGGTGTGGGAAATAAAGTCCCTGCTCCCTTAGAACTTAATAATCTATAGCCAGCAGGGAAAGGCAACAAACTACAATACATGTATTAGTGCTAGTTGCTTTAACACATGCTATAAAGGAAAATAAAGCAGATTATTCTTACGGGGATAAAGAGAAGTGGGAGAGGTTATTTTATATAAGTCAGGCTTATATAAGTCCCTTGGCATTAGGCTAGCTGATTATATGTATAAAAGTGTATGTGTTTTTCACTTTGTCTTGGTTGGTTGGCTAATTGATTTTTTAAAATTTTTGTTCCATTTTGACTAAGTCACTTCTCTCTTTCCACTGTCTGGGAAACAGAGCCATGAACAGCGTCCAGAACTGGAAATTGGGCAGGAACCCAATTGCGAGGACCTGAGCAGGCCAGGAGGGGCAGTAGGAATGGGCAGGAGGAGACCAGAGGCTGGTGAGGCAACACAGTGGCACAGGTGGCACCGACATGCAGGCTCAGCTGGAGCAGGGGCCGTTTGCTCTTGGTTCCGTACTAGACTGTTTGTGGATTGGGTAGTCCCGACACCCAGAAGCAAGGCTGAGCTAGGCGGTGAGGGCAGTCATGGTGAGATGGGCTGTAGGCTTCTCAAGTGAGGTCGCAGCCTCGGGATCCCTGATGTCTCTTGACACTTTGCCCTAGGATATTGCTTTAATTCCCTGACCTGTCACGGACAGCCTCTGGTGTGAGTTCTCAGAAACACATTCATGTTCAGTGATTGGGCACAAAGACGTGAGTAATAGCAGAATAGGAATTTTTGGGTAGCATAGGACATTTTGCCAGCAAATGGGTCATTATGCAAGTCACAGACTATGGGGAGTTACTTTCAAAGCTGAAAGCCCCACATAACATGCCAGCACACTCACACTCACCCCCATAGTCCTTCTTGGAGGGCAACTCTAATGACAGTGCTTGCTACACATGAGTACAGGACATTTGCTGAGACTGCCGTGATTAACAGGCAGACGCTACGAGTTGCATCCTCTGTCCCTTGGAGTCCTGCTCTTCCCCAGCCTTTGGTCAAAAGGCCACCCGCTGCTGAGTGCTGAATGCTGAGCAGATGGCCCTGGCCCAGGAGCCGGACAGCCCTTGGCTTGAAACCCATTTCTGCTGCTTACCACCTGTGTGAACTTGAGCAGGTTATTTAATCTTGATCCTTGGGGCCAATTTCTGTCTCAGTCTATCCAGGCTGCTATAACGAAATACTGTAGACTGGGTGGCTTATAAACAACAAATATTTATTTCTCACAGTTCTGGAGGCTAGGAAGTCCAACATCACAGCGCCAATGGATTTGGTGTCTGGTAAAGGCCCCCTTCCTGGTCCATGGACAGCTGTCTTCTTACTGTGTCCACATGTGGCAGAAGGATGAGGGAGCTCTGTGGGGCCTCTTTAATAAAGGCACTAAGGGCACTAATCCCATTCATGAGGGCTCTGACCTCACGACCTGATCACCTCCCAAAAGCCCCTCTTCTTTGTTTTTGTTTTTGTTTGTTTTTGTTTTTGTTTTTTTTTTGAGACAGAGTCTCGCTCTGTTGCCCGGGCTAGAGTGCTGTGGTGTCAGCCTAGCTCGCAGCAACCTCAGACTCCTGGGCTCAAGCAATCCTCCTGCCTCAGCCTTCTGAGTAGCTGGGACTACAGGCATGCACCACCATGCCCAGCTAATTTTTTCTATATATTTTTAGTTGTCCAATTAATTTCTTTATTTTTAGTAGAGACAGGGTCTCGCTCTTGCTCAGGCTGGTCCCAAACTCCTGACCTCGAGCGATCGTCCTGCCTTAGCCTCCCAAGGTGCTAGGATTACAGGCATGAGCCACTGCACCCAGCCTAAAAGCCGCAATTCTAAATACCATCACGTGAGGGGTTAGGATTTTGACATATTAATTTTAAGAGGACACAAACATTCAGTCAACAGCATAGTGATATTGCCCTGAGTTTGTTTTGAAGATTCAGTGAGACAACCTTTAACTGGAGTAGCATGCTGCTCTAATAGATCTTGGTAGTTACCAGTAACAAGGTACTTGGTGGGCTTCACTCTGGGTGCCAATTTCTTATTGTGGTTCTTAGTTCTATAACAAATTTCCGATAAGTACAGCATTTTTACTATTCACAGTCAGTACCTGTATTTGCTCACTCCTGTGGCATTTCTTATTTTTCTTTCCAGTCATTCTTCTCATTCCTTAATATTCTCTTTCTTTGACCTCATGTTTTCCATTTCAATCTCTTGGTGTATTTAATCTCTTCTCTAATATGTCTAGAATCTCTAACTCTAGTTTCTCACAACTTTTACAGGCACTTCAGCAATTTTTCTGCTTCTTAAAATCATGAAACCTTTGATTAAGTAATGAAATGTCAAAATGCAAACTATTCTTTTATGTAAACAAGCACATAAAACTTACTATTCTAATAAACACAAACTGCATTAGTTTCAAAATAGGTAACACATTTCATTTTATCCTTTGTAGAAATTCTAAGTTTAAGTATTAAATAAATAACTATTCAGAAACAAGTATGGTTCTTATAAATAGTCACTATCTACCTGTTACCTGTCCATGTCAATATTCATAATGTAAGGGGGTAGTTTTCAGGTGGCAGCTGTGTGTTCGTTGACTGGCAGGATGCATACCTGAGCCCTGACCCAGAGCTCGGCTCACATGAGGAGTTCAAGAAGCAGTGGCTCTTACCATGGCGACTTTGGTCTATTAGCTGCTTTTCATGTCATTCAGAAGCTATTTATCAAGAGCCTACAATGTGCAAAGAGCTACGGAAGATAAACTCAAAATCACGAAAAATGCATTTGTGTGCTCCTAGAATTTAAAATCTCATAAGGAAAAGAAGACATCTACCCTGATAGTCTAAGACAGCCGGGGTTGGCACTTCACTCTTACTTAACGATGTCCTCTGCTCCCTCCTGAAAACAGAACTGTCCTGTTGTAGTGATGAGAACCACTGGCAGAAACACCTGTGTTTTAGAAAACCTGTGGTTTCAGAAGTAAAGAGAGAGGAAAAGCTGTGAAAAGCAGAACAGCTTAGGGGAATCAGTCAAACCTCACTACTCGCACCTCAAACCCCAACGCATCCACCCGGAGCGAGCTATCAAGTCTTGCAGTCAGCCCGGCCTCCAGAGCCTTCCCCTGAACTTGACAATGACAGGCTAAGTTAGCACGTTCTTTTGAAAATGTCATTGTTTTGGGGGAAGATCAAGGACCTATTGGTCCCTGGTATAAAACTGGCCTGATAAACATTCAGGAGGTTGAATGGACTGAGGAGGTAGTGAATACTGCTGTAACGTGGTTACTAACTCTGAGGAATCAGATACCCGTGATGTGAGCAGGCCCGGCTCACGTAAGATAGGGGTACAAGATCTTTCCTTGGTGGACATAGTTTTCCAGACTGGCTGCATAATTTGTGGGGCCAGAGCAGTATGAAAATGCAAGGCCCTTTGTTAAAAAATTATTGAGAATCTCAAAACAGCAACAGAAGAACATTAAACCAAGCATGGGGCCTCTGAATCTCAAGGCCCTGTGAACTTTACCAGCCCTGACAATGGTTTTTTCACAAGCAGTAGCTGTCTCCTATGCTTGGAATAATCAGGAAACTTCAAAAGAAGGTGGGATCTGAGCTGTATCTTGAAAGACAGGTACATTTTGGATTTCAAGGTAAAAGAATGGCATCAGCAAAGACATGACAGTGAAACAGTTCAGGCTGTATTTCCCTGATGTCAGTTAGACCACGTTCACTGGGGCAGATGTTATCACGTGGGAATAAGGTCAGAAAGATAGAGGGCAGCGTATGACATGAATGCCATAGAAACCATTAAAAGTTGTCATAAAGTAATGTTTCTGGAAGATAAATTTGCCCGTGGTGTGCAGGAAACATTGGAACAGGCCCACCCCAGAGCAGAAAGAGCAGTTAAAAGTCTCTGCTATAGTTGAAGGCATCCACTTGGTTATGGCCACACTACTCTGAAATGTCCCCCTCCCTTCTCTTCTGCAGGAACTTGGAACTGTTAAATAAAATTTGCCGGAGGCCATTGGTGTGGACTGAGCTCCTACATAGGCCCAACAGACCAAAGCAGAACGGAGTCACGCGTGCTGAAGTTCCACGTGGCCAAGCCAGAACTAAGTTGTTTATCCAACCTTCCAAAAACTCAGGAGAGAGAGAGAGACAGTAGCCAAATCCCCAACAGGCCAGTGTTAGCCATGCGATAAGGAAGTCCCTTCTGCCTTAATCTTTATAAGGAAAGAAACTGTGAAAGGCCCAATCCACTTTTTGTTCTGTTTCTGCTTTCTTCAGCCCTTTTCTGTCTATGGAATCGAACTCCTCAGCTCAGCTGGCTGGAACGCTCACTCTATGTATTTTATAAATGAGGTGTGGCCTACTTCTAGAATCACAAATAAAAGCCAATTAAGATCTTTAAGTGGGTTGTTATTTTGTCTTTTGATGGTATCTGGCGACCATGAAGGGACCCAAAGGAGACTGCTGACGACTCCTGGGACCCCTTGAGGAACACGGGGGAGGTGCTGCTGGCCCCTTTGCTGGTCCCCTGTCCTCCCCACAGCCCGAAGGTTGCAGGTCCATCTCGGGTGGGGCTCTGCTCTTTTTGCATCGAGCCCCCTGATCTTTCTGGCTTTTGAATCCAGGGTTAGTTTGTGCTGGGAGAGAGCACATGACCCTGTGGGGTGAGCAGTGCCCGACAAGTCACCGGCAGGAGTGGCAGTCATGACAGGAACAGGGCTGGGGCCTGTAGCGGAGCCTCAGCATCCGACCAGTCTGGCAGAAGCTGGTGGTACGTGACAGGTACCGCAGGGCGTGTGGGTCTCGGCTTTCAAAATTCACAGTGATGTTGTGTTCTCTCCTCTTCTTTTCTTGTGATTTCTAGTAATATGGTATTGCTTTTGTGCATGGTGGTAGAAATTCATTTTCAATTTCTTACATGTCGTGAGTCAGCCATCAATTAATCACCATTAATTGACGAGACCACAGTTTCCTCTCTGATCTGCAGTGCCAGCTGCGTCATAGCACACGCATGGGTGTGTCTCTGGCTTCTCTGTTCCGTTCTATTGGTGCATCTTCTCTCTCTATGCCAGTGTCACGTTGTCTTGCTTACTTTATTTTTATAATATCTTCTTATCTACGGTAGCAAATAACCCCCAAATTCAGTGACTTAACACAATTTTTTCCTCCACTCACAAAAATGAGGCTTTGTTGGGAGGCTGGGGGGGGGTCTCTGCTCTGCATAGTCATTCAGAGACCCAGGTGCTTCCATTTAGTGACGTCACCATCCCCAAAGTCTTCAGGGGCCTACCCTGGATCATTGGCATTTGGCCGGCCTATAGGGGAGGAGGGAAAACATTTACAGCCATCTTCAAGCTCTTGGCCCCATCTAATTGTAAGCAAGCCTGGAAATGCAGTCTAGTTGTGTGACCAAAGGAAACGGGTTTGATAAACACATAGTCTGCCATTATCTCGCACACGGACAACAATAGGATATGTCAAAACTGAATACAACTGATCTTATAAAATTTTCTCCCAGCATTACTACTCTTTTTCTATTTCCAATCTCTTTCATGAACTAAACACATATTTGTGGAGAGCCCACTAGACTTTTGTGGCAGGCAGCCCCTGAGATAGCCTCCAATGATGCCCTTCTCCTACATTCATTCCCTTCCCCCTGAACGTGAGCTGAACAGGTTGCATTGCTTTTAACGAGTGGGATCACATCAAAAAGATGGATGTCGCCTCCAAGATTAGATTATAAAAAGACTGTGGTTTCCATCTTGGATGCTCTATGATTCCCTCTCTCTCTCTTTCTGGTCACCAGCTACCATGTCATGAGGATATCAGGCAGCCATTGGAGAGAGTTCCATGTTGCAAGGACCCGAGGTCTGCCTGTGAAAACACAAGAAAGCTTGGATCTTACTGAGATTTCTGAGGTCCGCCGACAGTCCCATGAGTGAGCTTGCACGTGGATTCCTCAGCCTTAGGAGAGATGGCTGCAGCCCCGGCTGACACTTGACTGCAGTCTCATGAGAGACCCTCAGCCAGATGCACCCAGATAGGTTAGCCCCAAAAGAATGCCTATTGTTTTAAGCTGCTGAATAGTAGGGTAATTTGTTTTGTAATAGATAACCAATACAATTTTGTATGAATTACTGGGGACAAAAGAGTCAACAAGGCACAAGGCACATCTTGGTTAAGGAATCACCATACTCTCCTCTCAAGCATGAAATTATAGGATCACTTTTGACTCCTACTTTTGAAAAAAATGGGTGCCCTGTGAAGTCATGAAGTGTGCGGTCCAGCTGACCTCCGTATCTCTAAATTCCACATTTGAAGGTCGCCCATCATAATTCCCTATCTTATCTTGGTACGTGTTCTTTTGCCTCCCTAATCATCTCACACTGCGTTTGTAGCAGCTACCCTCTAGTTACTCTGATAGTGCTTTTTTCCTTCATTAGCAACTGCATGCACTGAATAGTTTTGTCCAGCAATGCAGTACCATAGCTTCTGGATGGCAGAATGGGGTGTCCGCCAACTGTGACTCTCACATAGACTGCGTTGATTCTAAGCCACAGATCCCTTATGGAGCATAGGAGGACCATCTCTGGAGATTATACACATGCCAACTGCTTTTCATGAAGGTACTCTCTAGGCTGAAGCATTCTGACTCCTCAGGACTTTAAGAAAACTGTACTTTGCTTTTTTTGTGGGTTATGGAAAGGTGTCAGTGTTGTTGCATTTTTAACACTTTAAGAATGATGAGTCATTTGCTCCATAAATATGGAATGAGAGAACACAAGAATCAGTAAACAGTAATTCCTTAGAAAGGAAAAAATGACACCAAACTATAGTCTTCAGTGAGCTTTCCCAGAGAGAGATTCACATCAATCACTATTCAGCAAGCATGTATGAAATTCCTCTGAACAACAGGCAGGAGGAAAAAAACCCAAATCAACAACATCAGGGGTCTCTGTTACTGAGGAACTCACAAATTAGCAGGGAAAGGATCCAAAGCAAATGATCACAACACGAGAACCAAAGGGTTAAGGAACTGTATCAGTTAGATTGATTAGAATGACTTTGCTTGCAAGTAGCATTTTACAGATAATCGATTTGGCAGCTCAACAGTATCACCAGGGACTCAGGAAAATTCTTTCCCAATAGCTTTACTGGGGGATTAATTTATATACAATAAAATTCAATGATTTTAAGTGTGCAGTTCATTGATTTTGGAAATGTATGCTGACACATAAGCACCACCACAATGAAGATAAAGTACAATCCCATTATTCCTGCAAGTTTCCTCACACCCATTTGTCATCAATTTCCTATCCCCAACCCTGGGCCCAAACAATCCATTTTCTGTCACTATAATTTTTGCCTTTTATATGATGCCATATAAATTAAACCATACTGTATGTATTCTTTTGTGATTGGCTTCATTTACTTAGCATGATGTTCTAAAAATTCAGTCATGCTTGTGCAGATCAGCTGCAATTCTTATCCACTGCCAAGAAGTATCCCATTATATAGACATGCCACACTTTCTTTATCCATTCACCAGTTCATAGATATTTGGGCTGTTTCCAGTTTAGGGCTATTGTGAATAATGTTGTTATGAACATTGCATACCAGTCTTTCTGTAGACATATGTTTTTATTTCTTTTGGGTATACACCTAGGAATGCAATTGAGTCATCACATTGAGTAATCACATGATAAGTATATATTCAACTTTATAAGAACCTGACAAACTGTTTTCTAAGATAACTGTACCATTTTCCATTCCCAATTCCCAACAGAAATGTATGAGAGTTCCAGTTGCTCCACATCATCACCAATACATGATATTGTCAGTCTTTTTAGTTTGTTGTCATTTTAGGGTATGCAGTTGTATCTCATTGTTTGAATTTGCATTTCCCTGATAACTAGTGATTTGAGCATCATATAGCTTCTTTTGTGAGGTATCTGTTCAAATCTCTTGCTCATTTTAAAAATGGGTTCTTTGGCTTATTATTTAGTGGCAAGATTCTTAATCTATTTTGGACATAAGTTCATTATCAGATATATGTTTTACAAATATTTCTCCTAGTACCTTTTTATATACAATTTTTTGCACAATTTTTATATAGTACAATTTTATATACAATTTTTCATTTTTAATGGTATCTTTTAAAAACCAAAATTATTAATTTTGAAGTCCAACTTATCATTTTTTCTTTTATAGTTTATGCCCCATGTAAGAAATCTTTGCCTACCACAAGATCACAATGATTTTCTCACTTGTTTTATGGCTTTAGCTCTTACATTTACATCCATGAACCATTTTGAGCTAATTTCTAAGGATGGCATGAGGTAAAAGTTGAAATTCAATTTTTTTCTATATAGATATCTTGTTGTTCAAATGCTACTTGTTGAAAGGACTCTCTTTCCCCCATTTAATTGCCTTGACAACTTGGTTGAAAATCAATTGAGCATAGAATTATGGGGTCTATATCTGGGCTCTCTATTCTGTCCCATTGATCGGTATGTCTAGTCTTCTGCCAAGACTACATTATCTTGAATATTTTTGGTTAGTGTTAAGTTACCTGATAAAGTCAAAGGCCTAAGCCTGGGTTGTTTTTGTTTTTGTTTTTACAGGAAGATTTTTATTTACAAATTCAATTTCTTTGGTTGATATAGGCTCATTTATATTTTCTTTTTTTCTCTGTTTGTGGTGTCTATGGTGAATTGTTTCCTCCTGTGGTTTATAATTTTTGTTTGTGAGCTCATTCTTTAGGATTTTTTCCCCCAAGAAAGTCACTTGTATTTTCAACTAAGGAAACATCCTTGGAAAGTAGTTTGTATTTTCTTCTACTAGCTAATGAGAGATATCACCAGTCTGAGACTAATTTTCTTTTCTATTTTTTTTTTTTTGAGACAGAGTCTCACTCTGCTGCCCGGGCTAGCGTGCTGTGGCATCAGCCTAACTCACAGCAACCTCAAACTCCTGGCCTTCTGCCTCAGCCTCCTTCTGCCTCAGCCTCCCAAGTAGCTGGGACTACAGGCATGTGCCACCATGCCCGGCTAATTTTTTCTATATATTTTTAGTTGGCCAATTAATTTATTTCTATTTTTAGTAGAGATCAGGTCTCGCTCTTGCTCAGGCTGGTCTCAAACTCCCGAGCTCAAATGATCTGCCCGCCTCAGCCTCCCAGAGTGCTAGGATAACAGGCGTGAGCCACCGAGCCCAGCCGAGACTAATTTTCTTATTAAAATTTTAGCTTGGAAATTCTCACACAGTGAAGGCACTGTAAATTTTGACTCCTCTGCATGGTGTAATTTTGGAACTTCAATATTTCATGGGAGATGTTTTTCCTCCCAGGACCCTGGCTAGAGTACACTTTATTGTTACTTCCTTGGGAGAGTAGGAAGAGTTTTTTAGTCCCCCTTTCATTGAGAAGATAGCTTACCCAGGGTCTTAGTTTATCTAGGGGCCTCAGTTCCAGCTCCTTGCCTCATATGGACACAAGGCTACATCACCTGCCTTTGCTCGAGTATTAAAATCCCACCCCTAGACTTTGGGGCCCAAATGTAGATCTAATTCCTAACTTCACTACAGTATCTAAGACCTCAAGTTACAAGTTTACTACTCACTCTGACATTAAGTTCCTTCTTTGTTTCTGGTACCTAGAGGTTTTGAGCTCAGCTATGCATTTTAATTAATTTTTCTATATTTTATCTAGTATTTCTATGTGTTTGTGGCATTTTTCTGGGGCCTGGGCTTTAGATCTTGCATCCATTTTGAATTTACACTGAAAATTTTAAATAAGAGAGGGATATGGTCACATTTGTTTTACAATGATAACTCTGATAGATCTAAGAATGAATTGTGGAAGAAAGTGACTCATGGCTCAGGGATCAGTCAGAATGCAAATGCAATGGCCACAATTTTAAAATGATGAGTTATGAAGGGTCTCCCTTCTCCCTACCCTCCTTAAAGAGAGCCTGTGCCCTTTAATTGCAAAGAGAAGATTGTGAACTGGCATGTTCAAGAAGAGGTTCCAGGAGGAGGTGACAACTGCTTCTATCTTTGAAGGATGGGAAGGAATGACTTAGATGGTACAAAGAGGAAAGAGCTCTCTTTGGGGGTGGAAAGGCACAGGGTGAAGCCAGGGAAGGAAAGTAGCAGGAATGCACATGGCTTATTAAAGGACTAGGGAGGAAGACAGCTTGATCAGAGTGAACGGGCTGAGCAGGGGGCAGTGGAAGGAAGTTGGAATAATCGTGGAACCAGATTGGGAATATCCACTACAGATATTCTCATTCTTGGTGATTAGTAATAGCATTTTTGCAATCACTATACTGGGTTTTGTCAGTGTTGAAGCCAAAAAGAATATTTTAAGATTGACATATAAAGGAAGTTGGGTCCAAAAATGTAGTTGTCCCAATTTTCAGATCATCCAAATGTTCTGTTGCCATGACAATCTGAGTTTAAATTTTAGAAACAAAGTAAATATTTGGCAATTGATTTAAATCAACCACTTCCGACTACATCAAAACAAACAAAAGTGTTGGTTTGGGTACTACCAGCTGCCATTTTTTTACTTCATTTTAAGAGTCTTTGTTAGAGTGTAGGATACAGATGGATGTTTGATTTGCTTTATATTTTAAAAAATGAGATTCGTTTTAGAGTTATAGACCACGTGGGTATTTAGAAAGAAATGTTAGGATGTTTCTTTTATTTTTCCCACTAAAAGTTGCAGAGCCGAAATTATGCCCGTGGATTAATGTTTCACAACTGTGCTTCTCTCCACAATGATCAAATGTTTTGGAGGGTTTGAGTAACTGTCACATCTGTTGAAGCTAAGTGACTCAGTAACCTGTGGCATCTGCAGAAATGGGAGCATAGAAATAAGAAGATGATGGCTTTACCATCCGGAGCAGGAAAAGAAGCCAAAGCAAAGAGATGCTTTCTATTTTTTCTTTTTAAAATGATGAATATTTATAGCGTAGCTCAGTTTTAGGCTAACACTGTTTCAGCTGTTCATCCTTCTTGTTAAGAGTCTGATGAAAGGGACGAACGTTCTTTTATTAATGTTTTTGTGTATGGACTTCCAAAAAATATTCAAATAATAACTTTCAACTTACAGACTATAGTGGGATGAGTGCCTATTACTGCAACAGCCTCTTAATAATCGTACTGCAAGACCTGGCCTGTGGCCTGTGGCCAGGAAAAACTGACAGACGTGCTGAACTGCACGGGCCCTTTCGTACACATCTGGTCTGCGCAGCACCTGCCATGGTGCCTGGCACAGGGAGGACGCGCCATAAAGCTCTGCCCAGTGGCTGGATGCGTGTGCACATTAACACATACGAGGACAGGATAGAGCAACATAAACGTACATTTAGACAACACGGTATATGACGGGGGGCAAACTGAGGGAAAATGTAATCCAGAGAAGCACTTTGAGCAACACGGAGTGAATCTAAGCTTTAGTTTACCTTCTCAAGTGGGAAAAGTAGATTTATTTAAAATTTGGAAGTTTCCCACCTTTTGTGTCCTGTGTTCTGTCCTCGTTTGCGGTGGGCACCACGCACCGGGCAGCTCTACCAGTCACAAAGCACTGGGCGGTTGTGCCGAGAGTCCCCGCGTCTGGCCAACGGGAGCTGACAGTCGCCACACTGCGGGGCCCGCGGGAAGGCAGGGAGTCGGCGAGACTCGGAGCGGCAGTGTGTGCTGTTTTCAGAACGCCATGCACGGAGCCACGTCGAGCATGGTCATGGCGGTGGAGAAGGACGCTGAGAGGAAATGGCCTTGGGGAGGTCCAGGTGAGAGTCCAGGTGAGCAGGGATGAAAACCTGGGTGGCCGCGAGGGCGGAGGGGAGGGACCTTGGAGAGAGCAGCTCGGTGACCGCTTGCACACGGCAGTGAGACCGAGGGAGAAGCCAGGATGAAGGCCAGCCCCTGGCTGTGGTGGCCAGGTGGTTTGGGGTGCAGTCACCCAACACAGAGGAGGCAGGAAGTGGAAGGCACCAGAGCGCGGCAGCTACCACTTCACCCGTCACAAAGCCACGCTAAGATGACTCATGGTCTCAAAATCCCATCGAAGGCTTCCTGCTGAACTCACAATTCCTTTGTAAGGAACAAAGGTTTTTCTTTGTGATTTGTACATGTAGCCATGCCAAACGTTTGTCTTTTTGTAGAGGCTGTGCAGCACCTCGCTCACCTCATGCTTCTGGGGCATCCCCCCGTGGGCAGGGGTGGGGGCACAGCGCGGCTTCCCCTACAGGAGCAAAGGGCGGCACCTGCCTCCCCTCACTGCAGCGCGTGTCCTGGGTTCAACCAATGGGATGCTGCCATGGTTCATGTTATGTGTCACCTTGGCTAGGCCGCGGTACCCAGATATTTGGTCAAATGCTGGTCTAGATGTTGTCGTGCAGGTATTTTTCAGATGAGATTAACATTTAAATTGTAGACTTTGAGTGAAGCAGATGACCCTCCATAATGTGCTTGGGCCTCCCTCAATCAGTTGAAGGCCTTAAGAATAAATGACTGATGTTCCCCTAAGCAGGGGGAATTCTGCCAACAGATGGCCTTCAGACTCGAGCAGCACTGTTAACTATTCTCTGGGTATCTAGCCTGCTGGTCTACTCTCTTTCTCTCTCTGTATACACACACACACACACACACATATAATTCCCAGTAGTTTCTGCAGAGGAAAGGCATAGCACTGTACACTTTTATAAGAACATTTCATTTTGGGTGGGACTGCTAAGAATCAATGTGTCCCCTTCATAAAGAAGATCAGGACATGAGAACCATCAACATGCTGCCGTGGTTGCTGTCATCCCAGGAAAGTCTTCGAGGCTGCCTCTTGATTCTAAGAACCCCCAACAGCCTTCCAATATATTCTTTCATTTCTTCTAAAACTTAAGATATCCAGAGTCAGTTTCTGTTGCTTGCAATAATGAGCCCTGAGTAAGACACTTATACAACATGTTCATTGCTGACAAATTGCAACCCCCAGAAAAGAAACAGAAGAAATGCACATCTAAACAGATACAACTAATTTAAACATTTTTCCTTACAGATTCTTCTATACATGATTTCCACAATTGCACTCATATGTGTATGGTGTTTATCCTACTTGTTCTTTGTATTACAACGCATTTCAATGTGTCATTAACACTGTTGATCTTACTGATACTCTTGGCCCTATTTCAGTTGTCCTGGTGTTTGCTTTCTGTTTGTTGTGCTTCCTTGCCATTTTGTTTGTTTATATCTCTTGGCAGCTGGGATTTATGCTATATTTTAGTTGCTTTCATCTCCTAAAGTGATTTGGACATAGCCATTCTCTTTTAAGCCTATTTGAGGTTACCTATAAAAGTTTATGAGCTACATGCTTAAGTTGACTTCTCTAATTATTACAGTTAAGGACATTTGCTCTTAGGTACAGACCCTCCTTTTCCACATCCTCTCCCTGGATTTTTTGTTTGCTATATTATAATACATGTTAAGTATCTGCTCATGTAGATCTTTTTAAAGAGGTTTTTTTCTTAGTCAATTTTGAAACCATATTGGAAAGATTATGTGCACGTTCAATTGGTTTCAGTACTTACTGCAGGATGTTCCTGTTATGCCAGAAGACAGGAAGGACCCAGTGAATGACAGGAACATGGTAAAGGACCCAGAAACCAGCTGGATGGGCCACATATTGGACAAATCAGGATGATTTGGCATCACAATAAATAACTGTGGTAAATGATGATAGCCCACTGGATAAAATAGAAATTCATGAGTCCATACAGATACAATGAAATGGCATCCTAAATAAATGGGGAGAAAAGAAAGCTTTTCCTTACTGTAAAATGCCAACTAATAAACCTACAAGGAATGACGGACTATGAAAATCACTTTTGACAGCATAGTAATTACTAATGCAGCCAGCAAACATCAGTAGACACTAAAACTAGGGGGCAAAAATTTGATGAGGAACAGCATATTTTCATGGTCTCAAAGGAACTCCTCACAATAGCCTTATTGGTTTCAAAAGAGAAAAGGAAAAAAAAAAAAACCAACAACCTTAGGGTGGAGAAACTGGAAGACAACACTTTAATCAAGTGATCAAAGTTAATATTACCTGTAATGAAGCAAACAGAAATCTTGCACCATCTTCGAGGGTGCAACGAGACAGACTCAGCATGATTGCTGGGATATTCCTGCCAAAAAGCACAACCTGAATCTAATCATGAGGAAATACCAGGCAAACCAAACTGAGCAACATTCTAGAAAATAACTGCTTGTAATCTTTAGAAGTGTCAAGGTCCTGAAAGTCAAGGATAAACTGAGGAACTGTTCTAGATTGATGAAGACCAAAGAGAAATGAGAATAAATGCAGTGCTTGATCCTAGACGGGATCATATTTATAAAGGGATAATTGGCAAAACTCGAATGGGGTTTCCAATGTCCTTTATGTCTTTTTGTGCCCTTGTGTGCCCATCATTCAGCTCCCACTTATTAGTGAGAACATGTGGTGTTTGTTTTTCCATTCCTGAGATATTTCACTTAGGATAATGGGCTCCAGTTCCAACCCAGTTGCTATGAATGAGATTATTTCATTCCTTTTTACGGCTTAGTTGTACTCCATAGTATACATATACCGCATTTTCTCTATCTACTCATGTATTGATGGGCACTTAAGTTGGTTCCGTATCTTTGTAATTGTGAATTGTGCTGCAATAAACATTCGAAGGCAGGTGTCTTTTTGATAAAATGACTTCTTCTCCTTTGGGTAAATACCTAGTAGTGAGATTGCTGGATCAAACGGTAGGTCTACTTTTAGCTCTTTGAGGAATCTTCATACTGTTTTCCATAGAGGTTGTACTAATTTGCAGTCCCACCAACAGTGTATAAGCAATCCTTTTTCTCTGCATCCATGTCAGCTTTTGTTGTTTTTTGGCTTTTTAACAATGGCCATTCTTACAGGGGCAAGGTGGTATCTCATTGTGGTTTTAATTTGCATTTCCCTGATGATTAGTAATGCTGACATTTTTTCATATGTCTGTTGCCCATTTGTCTATCTTCTTTCGAAAAACTTCTGTTCATGTCATTTGCCCACTTTTTGATGGGGTTGTTTGTTTTTTCTTGCTGTTTTGTTTGAGTTCTTTGTAGATTCTGGAAATTAGTCCTTTGTTGGATGTGTAGTTTGCAAATATTTTCTCCCATTCTGTAGGTTGCCTATTTACTCTGTTAATTCTTTTGCTGTGCAGAAACTTTTTAATTTAATTAACTCCCATTTATTTATTTTTATAGCTGCTGTATTTGCCTTTGGGGTCTTAGTCATAAATTCTTTGCCTAGGCCTACGTCTAGAGGAATTTTTCTTATGTTTTCATCTAGAATTTTTATGGTTTCATGCCTTACATGTAAGTCTTTAATCCATCTTGAATTAATTTTTGTATATTAATGGCAAGAGATATGGGTCCTATTTCATTCTTTTGTACATGGCCATCCAAACTGGGTTACTGGTAGGGGCTGGCACCTGACAGCAGAGCCTGCTCTGTATCTTCGATGGTTTCTTGAACAGGAGCCTGTATGGATAGGTTGAACCAGATGAAATTGCCACTGTTGACTGTTTTTGACCTTGAAAAACATGAATGGTATAAGTTCAACCAAATACTCTCTTACAGAACATGAGTTTCAACCCTTCTCTAACATTTTCTCATCTTCACAAAGTCCTAGAATTAAAGAAACACTCTATATTGTTATAAATAGACACACAGGATAGACACTACCTGACTATTGGAGTCACAACTCTAGAAGGAAGAACTAGGTGAACAGCCCCATTTAAAGAATTCCGCCTTAATGAAAAGTGTTACATGCATGTCATACATTAACATTAACACAAATGACAGATTTGTGCTTTCTTGAAGGCAAGAGTTGATAATTATGCTTCTTCTAAATGTCATGATCCTGAGAGGGTACTACACAACATTATGAACTCCTAGGGTTGCCCATAAATGGTGAGTAATTTTTTAGTATGTTTCATGAAATAGTTGTAAGAGAAGCAGAGCATTCTTTTTTTTTTTTTTTTTTGAGACAGTCTCGCTCTGCTGTCTGGGCAAGAGTGCAGTGGCATCATCATATCTCACTGAAACCTCAAACTCCTGGGCTCAAAGGGTCCTCCTGCCTCAGCCTCCCAAGTAGCTAGGACTACAGGTGCATGCCAACACTCCTGGCTCATTTCTAAATTTTTTGTACAGATAGGGTCTTGCCGTTGCCCCGGCTGATCTCAAATTCCTGGACTCGAGCAATCCTCTCACCTTGGCCTCCCAAAGTGCTGGCAGTATAGGCATAAGCCACTGCCCCCAGACACAACACTGCGCCTGGCCAAAACATTCTTATACTAAAAAATTATTCATTGTTTATCTGAAATTCAAATTTAATTGGGAGTTCTGGCAAATTTAACTGACAACTCCGTGGTCTCCATTCAGTGCTGCCAGAGGACAGAATTCTGGCCCTGGAAGGCCACATTCTGAGAAATGGGCCTTGGGTTGGGATGTTCACAATTCTGTCCATTGAGGCACAGCTGGCCAGAGAGGCCAAGGCACAGGCCACTTGGAGAGTCACCAGCTGGATGCGCGTAAAGAAAATCCTCGTTTTGAGAGCTCCTATGAAAATAATATTTAGCTTTATCAGGAGCTTTATATGTGAGCGTACTCTATAATTATTCATTTGTTAATTGCTACAACATCCAGTTGAGCTTGGTAAATGTTTCTACTACCCTCATTTTGCAATGAGGGAAGCAAGGGCAGAGTAGGAGGCTGACTCACAGGTAGCCCAGCAAGTGGAGAGGAGGGAGGAGAGAGCCAGGCGGGGCCTGGCTGTCCCCGGCTGGTGGCCTATAGGCTGGCTGGCCTCAGGGCCCACCCTAGGAACATTAGAGCCCAAATAAAGCCCAGAGAAGAGGAATAAAGAAGAAACTCATGAAAACCTCACATTCTGAACAGTCCCATTGTTGGTAAATGAAATAGGCTAGAACAAAAATATGCATAAAGGAAACTATTGAAGACAGAATTTTTCCCCAAAGGAGAGAATAGCTTATACTCACTCTTTGTCTCTCCTCAAACAAGGGTGATTTTCTTGTCAGTGCCTGGAAAAGGAAGATAAAAAGACAAGCAAAAATTGTTCCACTCTGTAATAATAATGAGGGACATTAGCCAGATATCTTATATCAGGTATTTTACATATTTGATCAAATTTAATCTTCATAAGAAGTCGCTATCTGCTGACTGTACCCATTTTATGGATAGGAAAGTTTAAGCTCAGAGAGTTCAAGAGACACACTGAGACTGCCACACTGCTAAGTGGCGGAGGGGACTTGAGCACATTATACCATTGTCCTCACAGACCCTTCCACCCACACACAGGAAACAAACCAGAACACCCAAGTCTAAGTAAATTGTTTGTCTTTTAAACTGCCATTCACATTAACTTTTTGTCTATTTCATTAATTCTAAAGCAATTGTGGGACAAGGGCCGTGCACAGCCACCAGCAGAGAGGCCCACCCAGGCTCCTGGGTCTGGGACAACACAGAGACACAGTGAGGAGGGCGAGGCAGGCATCACTATCTTCCTTTGGGAGATGAGGAAACCAAGCTGCAGATAAGTTAAGGGATTTGCCGAGGGTCACGCAGGGCCAAAAGTGGGGCCAGAACACACCTTTGGGCTCGTTCCATTGTCCTTATTGAAAGTTTGAGGAAATTATAGTGATTGTCCTCAATCTGCAGTTTGAATAATACACACTTTTTCTCACATATATTTTCCACCCCCCCCCACTCCCCCGCACCCCATACCCCTGTCCCATGATTAGCGGCTGGAGACAGGACTCTCCTGCTAGTGCACTTTCAGGGCTCCCTTAGGCCTCCACCACGGGGCTCTGACCTACCTGTCCAGACTCATCTGTTCCCCTCCCTGCAGGAGGCTGTCATTCAGGCCAGCAGGTGATACTGATCCTCTGCAAGGGCCTCACAGGACCCAGCCACACCTTGGCTTTCTGTGCCACCTAGGAGCCCGTGTAGCGCAACAACCTGGGTTTAAAGCTGGTTGCTTTAGCATCAGCCAGACCTGGGATCAAATTCTCTCTTTACCACTGTCCAACTGTGTGACTTTGGGAAAGTCACTTTATATCTTGAGAATCCGTTGTCTACTAGATTGGAGACAATGGGGGATTAGAGATCACATATTCAAAGCACCCAGCCCGGTGTCTAACACAGAGTAGGTGATCAAGAGATGGTTTGTATTATTGTGATGTGTTCTTATCCTTGTTTCTATTTAACTCCTAACCATCCTTCAGGATTCCCTACACTCTTGCCCATCTCAAGGGAATTCTTTCTTCTCTGGATACAGAATGGATTTTACCCAGGGGGCAGAATGTGAGGAGGCCGTGGTCACAAGAACTCCTGCTTGCATCACCCCAGGACAACAGCCACAGAGAAATGACATGTTCTCTTCCTCATATAGCATGAAAAAATCCCAGGGAAGAACTCTGATTGGACTGGCTTGGGTCATGTGATTATTCCAGTGACCAGGAAGGTGGGCCACCCTGGTCAGCAGCCCACAGGTTTGTGAGGTTTTTTTTTTTGTTTTTTTTTGAGACAGAGTCTCACTCTGTTCCCTGGGCTAGAGTGACATGGCATCAGCCTAGCTCACAGCAACCGGTTTGTGAGTTTTCAGAGGGGAATAAAATTTCCCATGACATCCCGATGGAAGGGTATGTTGTTACCAGAAGCAGGTACCAGAAAGAAATAACATCCTCAAGAGAGAAGAAAATGAAGGCAGGAGGGAGCTGCAAGATGGAAAGAAAGAAGAGAGTGCACGGCCTGGTGGGTGGTTCCTGGGGGGTTCAGGTGGCCTCTTGGGATGTGGTCTGGCCCCATGCGTTTTGTTGCTGGGAGAGGTCTAGTCTCTGGTGGATGGAAGGATGGAGAAGCCACTGCAAAAGCAAAGATAATGGGATGGGACAGAGCCAGACTGGAATCTCAGATATGATATTTACTGGCTACTTGCCTAAGACAAGTCCTTCGCTCCTCTGAGGCATTGATTTCTTCATCTGTAAGGGGAACTAGAAATAATTACATCATGGGATGATCAGGAGCATTGGCTGAAGTCACATATTAAAGCTCTTAGCAAAGTGTCTCGGTGCAATCACTCTACAAATACTAGTGTCCCTCCCCATTGTAC
Source organism: Cheirogaleus medius (assembly GCA_008086735.1). Taxonomy (NCBI): domain Eukaryota; kingdom Metazoa; phylum Chordata; class Mammalia; order Primates; family Cheirogaleidae; genus Cheirogaleus; species Cheirogaleus medius. The sequence continues at coordinate 99,652,725 of VBSM01000361.1, read as the reverse complement.
AATTCAAATTGCCAAGCCCATGAACTTCCTTCAAGTTCTTTTATGTCATGACCTTCCAAAGGTGGCATAGAGCAGTGTTATGCACCTGGTAAATTCTCAACAAATATCCAAGGGAATGATGAATGAATGAATGAGTCTAAAATGAGGCCTCTTTTGCAGACTCATCCCATCATCAACAGAAGACACATTGCTCTTCTCTGCATTTTCTGTCGTTTAGGCGATGCTTCTTTTTAACCCTGGAATAGCAATACAGAGAGACGCTTGTCTCATAAAATCATCTGTGTTTCAAGGTTCAGGCTGTAGTACTTACCATGCTTTCTCTTCCCGTTTTAGGAAACACTTTACTGCTAACATGGGGAATTGCAAACTATTTAGTGAATTTCTCCTGCTGGTGTTACTGCCAGCAGGGCAAGCCCGAAGGACACAACAGGCACCGCCTCTGCTCCTGCAGCGCGATGGCCGGGCAGCCACTGGGGGTGGGGACCAAGGAAGAGGCGCCCAGCATGCGGCTGCCGTCAGCAGTCAGGGTCAGTCACATTCATCCCCAGTGCTGGGAGCTGTGCTGAGCCCTGACCTCATGTGAAGGCGCCAGTCCTTGCCCCGTCAAGGAGCCTATTATCCAATCGGGAGTTAAATCAGAAACCTCCCTGTGTTAGTTTCCTAGGACTGTCGTAACAAATTACCACTAATTGGGTGGCTTACAACAACAGAGACTTACTGTTTCACAATTCTGGAGACTAGAGGCCAGAACCCAGGTGTCAGAATGGCACCTCTCTCAGAAGACCGGAGGGGAAGGTCCTTCCCTGCCCCATCGCCGGCAATCCTTGGCGCTCCCTGTCTCTGCCCCCGTCATCATGTGGCCTTCTTCCCTGTGAATCTATTTGTATCCACATTTCCCTCTTTTCATAATGACACCAGCCACTGGGTGAGGGGCCCTCCCTAACTCAGTATGACTTCATCTTAATGCGAGCGTGTCTGCGAAGATCCTTTCCAAGTACGGTTACATCCACAGGTATCAGAGACCAAGACCTGAGCGTATCTTTAGTGGGGATGCAAGTCAACCCACGGCACTTCCCAACCAACAGTTCTTGTACTCATGAAGAGAATACAAGAGCGCAAGAACTGGGTGCCGTAGGGGTAAAAACCATTCTATATCCAGAGAAGAGAGAATTCCCTTGAGCTGGGCGAGAGTGTAGGGAACCCTGAAGGATGGTTAGGAGTTAAACAGAAACGAGGATAAGGACATGTCACAATAATACAAACCATCTCTTGATCACCTACTCTGTGTTAGACACTGGGCTGGGTGCTTTGAATACGTGATCTCTAATCCCCCATCATCTCCTGGAGGACACCAGGATAGAGCTGGAATGAGAGATTGAGATGCTCAATGATGTCATTTGAGCCCCTGGGTGCCCGCACCCCTGTGCTTCCCAAGTATTAGCTGCTAAGTCCTCCTTTTCCTTATGCTGGTGTGAAATGGCTTCTGTTATTCAAGGCAGAGGGTCCCAATTCACAAATCCGGCTACATGCCATGGGCCAAGTTTTCAACTTCTCTCTTGCCAAACCTTAAATTCCATTTTCTCATTTTCCTTCTGTTCCTCACCCAGAAAAACCTCAACTCTGGCTAAATTTACCTCCTCTGCGCATACACCTGGGTGCTGGGCTATTCTGGAGCAGACGCTGTCACCGCCGATCTGTGGCCCCCAGCCCTCCCTTTTTTTACTCCAGACACTTTCCTTAGGGGACTCAGGGCCCTTTCAGACTGCCGGTTCTCCCAACTCCAGAGCACTCGGCATCTCCAACTCATCGTCCCACAAACACCTGGCATTCGACATGTGCAAAGCCGACCTCCGTGGCTCCCCTGGAACCATCTCTGCTCCTACTCTGTGACAACGGCTCGGTTCCCTGGACTTCGGCCTTGGCCTCTTAACATCCTCACTCCTCGCATCCAACTCAGTGCCACATGCTGGTGGCAGAATCTAGACTCTGCCCAGACTGTCCCATCCCATTTGCCATGTCCCTGAACCTGGGGGATTGTCTCTTGCCTGGACGACAGCCAAAGCCTCCTCACCGGTGCTCTTGCAAGCCCTTTGGCCCCTTTCAATTTTGCTCTTCGCCAAGAATTAAGGTTTCCAAGATGCAAATATCTCTCTTTGTCCCTCCCCTGCACTAAGCCCTTCAGTGGCTTCTCTTGCCCTCGGGATAACTAGGCTGAAGCTCTTACTCATGCACGAGGCCTTCTCATTCTGACCTGCTGCCTCCACACCCCCTGCAGGCATGTTCACTCCCAGGACAGCGACCTCTGCACCCAGCTGCCCACGTGGAGAGGGTGGGGAGCCCGGCCACTGTGTCCACATCACAGCTCTGGGCTTGTCACGCTGGCTGCGTTCTGGCAGGCGCTCAGAAGTATTTGGGAAATAAGTGAATGAAATTCTTCCCTAACCAATGTGTGTTTTTTCCTTTTGGATTTTACTTATTAAAAACTAATATTAAGGAAAGCATGACCTGAGAAATTACTGCAGGTTTTTCTCTTGAGAAAGAAACATGGATGCTTAGCACGTTTTACAGAGTACACAACACACTAACCAGTATCGAAACTGTGATTGCTTTAGTGATATGTCGTCGCTGTTTCCTTCCCATGCTGATGTCAAGGCTGTAACACCGAGAGCCATGCCGAGAAGATCCTGTCCTCTGCTTTCTCCTCTCACCCTACAGGTGGTCTGCTCGTTCCTCCGTGGGCCCCAGGTCTCCGTTCCCAGCCCAGACAGTTTCTGTGAGCCGGTTTCTCTCCAGCCATCCTTCCGTAGCTGCCCTGGTGACATGGGCGCCTGCTCAGGCCTCACCATTGCCTGAACTCCCAAATGGCTCCCATGGCCTTTGCACCAAGTCCAAACTCCTTAGCAGAGCACACAGGGCACTTTTTGATCTGGCACCTGACTTCCTCTGCAGACTGGCTGCTGGCCTGTCCTCACACACACTCAGCCCCCCGTCGCAGGAGCCCCCAGTCCCCAGTGCACCCCGCACTCTCAGGGCCCTTGGCCTGCAACTCCCTCTGCCCTTCTCCGCCTGGCTCCTGTGCCTCCTCCTGGACTCTTCCCTGACCCTCTCACCCCAGGCTGAGTTAGATAGCTTTCATTTGTGTTCCTAAGGACCCCAATTTTTGCACCTAGAGGAATTTGCAAAGAAAATCAAGCCCCAAGGGCAATGAGGTTAAGAAGGTAGGTGCAGCCAGGTGAGGGCCAGGTGAGGGGTGGGTGAGGGGAGGGTGAGGGCCAGCCTGGCTGTCTCCCAAGCCGCCTCCCCAGGAGGAATCCACCTTTGCAGGCTGAGAAACCCAATCACCAGTGCACTGAGAGAGAGCACACATCAGCAGGGACAGACTTCTCATTAACCTAGCTTGCATACTGACCATTTGTAGCCAGAAAGCCACTTTATTGCCTAAGAGTAGGAGTCACGATGCTAGACTCTATGACCCTCCGGCCAACACGTGCTCTCCCTTCTTCCCTTCTGGAAAGATAAGCCGCTCTCAGAAGGCCGCTTGAGCCTAGAGCCAGGGAAGGGGAATCAGTTAGAGGGTCCCCGTGTTGTTTGGTACCAGGCTTGGAATGTCCTTTTGCATATCACGACGTGCCTGCTGCTCGGGCTGGACAGGTGAGGCTTGGGCAGGATCCGTCCTCACTGGAAGATGCTGGAATCAGTTCACAGCCCGTGTGGTCATAGGAGCATGTGCTTAGTGTAAACTTTACCTGACACGGGGCAGAGGCAGGAAGTAGAGCGGAGGAGGGTTAACATACCACAGCTGTCCACACCGAGTGCCAAGAAGGGCTTGTGGAGACAGCGCTGGGGCATGGAGCTGTCAGGCTGGCCACCTCCAATTGCACCTTGTCCACGCCTGTTGTGGGTTAAATTGTGTCCCCCCAAAAGATGTGTTCAAGTCCTAATCCCCAAAACCTGTGAGTGTGACCTTATGTGGACATAGGGTCTTTGCAGATGTAACCATTAAGATGAGGTCGCACCGGGCTACGGCAGGCCCTGATCCCGGGACTGGTGCCTTTACAAGAAAAGAGAAATTTGGACACACAGAGAGGAGAAGGCTGTGTGAGGACGCAGAGGGAGACACAGCCGGGGAGAACACCATGTGACATCCAGGACTGCCAGCACCAGAAGCTGGCGGGGGTGGGGGTGGGGACGGAACGTCCCTCAGGGCTCCAGAAGGAACCAACTCTGCCGACGCCTTGAGTTTGTACTTCTGGCCTCCCGGACTGGGAGAGGACACATTTCTCTGGTTCTCGGCCACTCAGTTCGTGGTGCTTTGTGGCTGCAGCCCTAGGAAGGAGCAATGGCACACAAGCGTCATCGCTGCTCCGCGGGTAAGCCTAGGGAGACGCCGGCTCACCTGACAGAAACACAAGCGCGTCTTGGCTCTCAAAACCTCGTCGGCCTCCCGCCCTGGATATGTCCCTGGTTGCTTCTCTCCACCTGGCGCCCTGAGTGACACCGTCTCACCCACTCTCTCTCCCGTCCTCTCCACCTCACTTCCTCCCTTTACCTCTTCTCTTCGGAGGGTCCAAAACCAGCTCGTGCATCTCTGTCCCGGACTGAGCAGCTTCGCCGAGCTCTGGCTTTGGCCCTGTGCTCAGAGTCGCTGAGGAACAAAGCCTTGCTCGTAAGGACACTCACAGGGTTTACACAGGTCACCGTGCATTGAATTGCCCTTTAGCAGCTCTGCTATTAAAAACATGCAAGTTATTGAATGATTATTGTATATACGTTATAAAGGAAGACTGGGTGATACACCCATTTATATAAGGGAAGACTGGGGCTCGGGCAGTTCAAGCAACTTGCCCAAGATAGAGCTGAGGTTTGAACCTAAAACCATATGACTTCAAAGCTTTTCCCTCTAACTACATTACTAGACTTCAGAAGATGTAGCCTTGTAAATATTTGGAGGGGCTTGCCAAATTTCCCCTTTTCTTCCTATGATTTTTAGTATTTTATAGAAATTGGTGGCTGTAAGTGCATATAGAACACCTAAAGAAATTCAGAATGGTGATCCATACTTTTAATCATTTATTTTCTCATTTCATAGTAAAAACAATAATAATTATTTGATCCAAAACCTGGAGCCCTGTGATACTTTGTAGAGCAACTCTAGAGAATTTATAGACAGTTCCCTGAATAATCAGCTTATTGTATATATCTTAAGGGTTTTGCTAAATGCCTCTCTCTTTTTTCCTTCCTGAACTATAAGCACAGGCAAATTCACAAATTTTCTTTTAAACCTTTGCAATAATAACTTTCTTTCCAATGCAAATCTGGTGTTGCATGAGACTCAGGCATCCCTTGAAGTCCTTAGCCAAAGAAAATAATAAATCATTCATTTTTTAAAAGTCTTTTCTGCCAAATGGCATAACCATTTGGCCTTGGCTTGAACTCATGGAATTTTTTAGTTTGACTTATTAAACCAAGTGAAACCTGGGTGAGGAAAATTCCTGTTTTACTCAAGCAGCAAACCAAAAAAGCTCATGTTATTACAACGCCTTCAGTCTCCTGTCTCCAGAGCTAGTGACAGTGAGTCTTCCATGTGTCCCTTGCTGTTGTGGACTTTACCCTCAGACCCTCCCTGACTCACTGACTCCAGGAGCCCCAAGCCGGGTGGCGTGAGCTCCTTTGCACTCGTGTCCTGCCTGGCGGATAAATCAACGATCTGGAAGGCCTTGAATGGAGTCCAGGTACCATCCGCCAAGCAAGACTCTGCATAAACATGTAGAAAACATGCAGCCCTGGGCAGGGTCAGCTCTATAATTTGCAGACCTGGTGCAAAACGAGAATGCAGGGCCTCTTGTAGAAAAATGATGAAGCATTTCAAGACAGAGACAGCAGGGTGTTAAACCAAGTGCTGGGCCCAGCCAGCCGCGTGATGGCTCAGGTAGCGTGCCAGCTCAGCTCTTGTGCCAGCGAAGCCAGCCCTGCCCTGGGGGCTGCCTGTTCTGCTTTCAGACCCCTGGCACTCTCCTTCTCCTACCTGTCACCGGGGCCCTCCTTCTCACCTACATTCATAATCAGTCTCCAAGTCTGCTGAGTCTATAGCCTAGATCCCTGGAGAACACATTCATCGCTCCCCACTCCGCTGTCTCTCCCCATCAAAAAAACCCAAAAACCTGGACATGGACCTCCAGACTGGCCCTTTCTGTCCCGCTTCCTTCCCTGCATCCTCAGCGCCTGCTCCACTCTCTCTAGCCTCAGCGTGTCTGCCTGGCCTTGTCCCACGCTGCCCCTAGGGGAGGATGCTGCCTCTGAGGCTCTCCCAGCCCGGCCGCCTCGGCCTGCGCCGTCCTTTCTGTCCTCACCTGTCAACTCACACGCAGCCTTCAGGTCCTGGCTTAAGCGCCATGTCTTCAGGAAGCTTTCGCTGCCTCTCGGACTAGGATAACCGCCGGCTGCCCACTTCCCATTCCCGCTGCTACAGTTTGTCACCGTTGCTCAGGGTGTTTCCCGTGCACGAAGGCAGGGTCCAGCTCTGCTGCCTTCTCAGGGGCCTGCGCAGGAGGAGAATTCTGCTCCTATTAGCTGACTGCTGGACTGATCAAGCCAAGGCTCTGTCGTGACTTGAGTACCATGAAGAGAGAGAATTGCTGTCATTTAGCAATGAGAGAAATGTCATGCTTGCTGTTGCTGCTACTACATGAAAGGCCTGCAGAACCTTCTGGGCGGCTGGTGGCTCTGTTGAATTTCAGTGTGACTCATCTGAATGAGTCCTACTCACTGGACACGTCCGCTGCTTGTATTGTGCTGTTGGTATTAAGTGTGTTTTAAAAAGGTACCTTCTGGGATTAGATGTGAATTTAACAAACTCCTCCTTCTCTGTTTTCCTAGTCTGTGACAATAGGCATTGTATTACTTTGAGAATCATGACGAACAAACCCTCCCCAGCAAATTTTACTTTGAAAAAAGCACCAGGCAAGAGCAGTTTGCTGTTAGGTTCATTTTCTTTGCAAATGTATTTCCTCTGGCTGGAAAGGGGAAACGTCTTTCCTCCCCTGCTCCACCAACCATAGAAGAAAGGATGTGAAGAGGAAGTTAAGTATGGGGTAAATGGTGCTGCCAATTCATCTTCTTTTATAAAACGTATATAAAAGCAAGAGGCAAACACAGCCCTCGAGCTACACCATGAGCGCTGCTGGGCCCCATGGAGGCGTCTGCTGCTGTTGGCTCCTGAGCTATGAGAGGAGCGAGGACCGTTGCCTTCAGCTCCAAGGCCTTGGCTGTGCAAGGCAGTGGCTTTCAACCACCCTGGGTCATCTGTTCTCACTCACTTTTTTCCTTCTGTCATGTCTTCTGCTATGTGGGTGAGGAAAGAAAACAAACAAAATTTAAGACAAGTCTATGTAATAGATGAGTCCCAATTTGTCTGGGACTCAGGAATTACCTGGGCCTGGGACTGTCAGTGTTAAAACTGGGATGGTCCTGGACAAACCAGGCTGAGTTGGTCACTCTACTTACCTAGTGGCCTGGGAGGCATCGGATGTGGCCCCCCATGGTCTCCCTCAAAGCCCTCAGGATGATGTCACATGTTGACACAGCATGTCCCCGAAGCACCACCGACCTCAAAGCATTGCCATTTTCTAGGGCAGTTTGGAACATCAACTCTGGCCTGAAATTGGAAACCCAAAACATACGTTTATCTTTAGCACATCGCTCTTTAAAAAATTTTCTAGCATGAAGCCCCTTTAACTTTTGTTTTAAAATGATTTGTGGTTAAAGAGAAAACAGGACTCTAGAATGAACTGAGATTTTTAGCACATGTGAACTGTCACAGTTGTTTCCTTTAACTTGCATTGAATGCAAATTTCAGTTCCTAAAACACCCAAATAAGGCAATAAATATTAAAGGAAGGAGGTTTGATTTATATTTTTTTCCAAAGTGATGACCTAGTAGGAAAATTGCTGATTGAGGGAAAACGCATTGAGGGTTTGTGCTAACGCAGAGACAAGCTGTATGGCTGTCAGGGGGGATGTCGTGAAAATAATTAGTGTTGGGCACCACTTTGCACACCCCACCTCCGATGTTTCTAAGTATCCCAGGAAGTAGGTGCCGACATCGTCTTGGTTTTACAGCTGAGAGAACTCGGAGCAGTTAAGGAGGAGGACAGGATCCAGGTACAATTGTCTCCAAAGTTGATGACATTCCCACTATGGCTTTGCTGCATGTCTTTTTCTTTAGACAGGGGGAAAAAGCATCTATTTTCTACTTTTCTATAGCTCTCATGCTAGATTACCTGCTCAGAGCAGGGGCATTAAAGTGCCGGCGAGCTGGATACCTCCAGCTGAGTAAGGAAGATGACACGGTCAGAGGCCACCATATTTAAGGAAGGCTCTCTAAGTATATCCTTACTTAGGGAAATGGTCTTTATAGATGACAAAGAACTTTAACATTCGTTAGGAACAGGAGGAACAGCAGTGGAAGTAACAGTGGGAGTAGTAATAATAATAGTAACAATAAAAGTACCTTTTATTTGGTACGTGCCACATTCCAGGTGCATTTACCTATATTATTTCTAATTTTGCAAATAGCCCAATGATGAAACGGAGGCTCTGAGAGGTGGCTGAGCATGGCTGTATCCCAAGGCTAGCCCCAAAGTTCAAGCTTTTTGTACTCTATCAAATTATCATATTTAAATTAGTTTCTCTCATTTTATAGTTGAGGAAATAAAAGTTCATTGAGGCTAAAGGATTTGCTGATTTCACATGCTTAACATTAGCAGGGCCAGATCTCACACCCAAGTCCCTGAGGCCTCTTTGTAGAGAACAGGGAGCAGCGCCGGGGAGGAGCTGCCAGGCGTGGGGTCCGGCCAGCCTGGAGTGCGAAGGATCGCATCCACAGAAGGATGCGATTGTAAGATCTGAACTTATACTTGTTCATATCAGGACAGAATCGCCCAGAGTCAAACAAGGAAGGAAGAAGTAAGTACTTAGAAGTGTCACACGGGACCAGGACTGACCCTACTGCTGGGTTTCTGAAAGGGCAGGCCTGAAGTCTGAGAAGCCATTGGGGCTTTGCCTCTCCTCTCTGCAGGCCAACTTCCAAGCACCTCGGTGCAAGAAGTGGGGCATGTTGGCCACCACTTTGGCCACGGTCTGGGCAGCACCCATGTTTTCACAGGATACCAGCCATGGGAACAATTTCTTTGCTCCATTTCATCCTCCAGGAGAAGGGCCAGTGAGTGGCCAGCCCTGGGTAGGGTGGCACCCTGGTCCACACTGCTGTAGACTGGAGGCAGGTGGCATACAGAAAACAAGGCCAGGCCACCCCCATGGAACTGGGAATCATCGTGAGTTGACAGATGACTTGGTAGGTGTCTGTTTTGTGTCCAGGTGTCAAAATTCAAAAGTTAGAATGAAGCATTATAATAACACCCAGACCAAAACCACGATACAGTTAAACAGTATCTGAATTAGTGACAAGATACTTAGCCAATTATTTATTTATTTTATTGAAGTATTCCGGAAAATACATATGTGTGCTATTAATATAAATACTGTCGTGATCGTGGCGATTAGCTGTTTTAAAACCATTTCTAAAAGATTTTTTGTAAGGATAATGTGCTCCCGATCCACTATGCTCATGGGCCCAAGACCTTTAATCAGGTTTTTGGTGCAAAGGAGTCTGCGATGACAGGCTTTCCTGACCAATAGCCTACTTGTTTCCAAAGCTCCCTTGTGAATAAACATCACAGTCTTTGTGCAAGAGAGTCAGGGTAGAACATCAGCAGATGTGAAATTTTTGGCCCTTCATGGTGGCTGCTGCCCAATCTATGCTAGGTTCTTTCTCTCTGGAAAATTACTAAGCTACATTCAAATGATAAATATATTTAAAATGAACGCCCGAAGCCCCCACAGCTGTAGCTGTGCCTCCATTCATTGCTGCAATGTGGTGGGAGTGAAGTATCCAGCATAAGCACCTGCCCGTAAAGATTTCAGACCTAATTCGTTGTGGAGGTGAGTGGGGTCTGGGGTTGGGGTGAGCTGTCTCTGAGGGTAACCTCCGTCGTTGAATCGAGAGCAATCCCCTTCTAGCTAACTCTCGGCTTTCTTCCTGTTGCTTTTCAGATAATCTATATCACAGGTTTACACTCAGCATTTGTTGCTATTTTAGGTTGATTTGAATTATTTCCATGCTAACTCTCAGAGCACTGGTATCTGTAATTATATTTTGCAAGAGATGTTGGATGCTGCCAGCACATTTTCCTGTTGAGTGTTGCAAGGCAGTGGCTGTAAAGTTTTGACACATGGTTATTTAATTCTATACCATCCAGAGAAAGAGTCTGAGTCGCATTTGGCCTCCACAAGGAAGTGTGAGGGCCGCTCCCCTCCCGCCACATTCCTGCGCGGTGCCTGCTTCGGATCGGCCCCTCCGGGAGCCCCACGCCTGCCGCGTGACGGCTCCAAGATGCCGACGTCCACAAGTGATTCATCGTCAGCACAAAGGGAAAACCAGACTGTGTAGCAAGGTGCCATATGGCAGCACATCCGGGATTTTTTTTCTGCCTTCTGGGCAATCCTGACCTTGTTGTCACACATTTGAGGTGGAAATGTGACGTAATTAAACTGATTTGCAAAAGTCACAAACAGAAACCAGTGTCATTTTTTTTTTAGCCCCAGTGTGGTTAAGGTTACTTCCTCTGCACATTTATAGCAAAGGCCTTGAACGTGATTGAGGGCAGCGGGCCAGCTCTGGTAGGCTGGGAGAGGTCTATGTGCTGGTTGCTGCTTCTGCACTTCATATTTTCCCCTCGGTTTTACCAAGGAAAAGGCCGTAGTGGACCCAGTTAAATGTGAAGCTTGTGTTTTCCTGCGCTGTTGGCCATTCCAATGTGAGAGCCAATGAGCATGTGCAGTGTAACGATTTGGAAATATATTCGAGAGGGCATAGGCCTGGGAAATGCCACAGCCGACTATTTTAGATTCAGAATATCGTAGTTAAAATTAACTTAATTCAGTGCAGTATCAGACCAGAAATAGCCCTGAACATGCATATACAAAGCAAGCATACATCTCGTTATATGTACACGGAGCTTTAAAAGGCAAACCGGACATCCCGGCACCTCAATTTTTAGAAATAGACCGAGACAAGATTAATGAGCATTGATGTTTGTTTTGCTTTCTTCCTCTGCCGTAGAAACACTGCCTGTGAGGTCCTGGCACACTTCACAGATGCAGTATTTGGAGAACAAGAAGCAGAGAGGCTGGGTGGCTTGTGTAACACCCTGGAAACGTAATGAGGCTAATTCTAGATCTGCCAGTCATCAATCGGAAGCACTTGGCTGTGCTTCTCAACCTGCAAAGTTTTCCAGGATAAAATTTCACACTACCTCACCTTGGTGTTTTGAGGAATTGCCAATAAGACAGGTTGTCGAGCCCATGGGAAACATAAGCTGTTAATTGGCACAGTGGGTTGGGCTGCTGGAATCAGGCAGGTGCATAGAGAGGGGGTGACTCACGGAGAAGGAGGGGTTCCACCTGCAAGGGACGTTCACCTGGTCTTTCTCCATACAGGAAAGGTGAGTCACTAGATCCGTGGCTCTCCGCCTGACCTGCTTCTGGGTCAACCATTGGAACCCCTGAGCCACCTGCATCCCCTCGGCGGCTCGTTTCTCGAATCCGACGCGGCTGTCCCCTTCTTGGCCTCGCCCTGCTTGTTTTGTGCTGCTTGGGAGAGGGAGCAGCGCCCTCCTGCAGGCACCTGTCTCTGCCTTTAGTTACCTAAATCCCCGGAGAAGGCCTGGGCATCTATGGGGAAAATTTTCATTCTGGGATGGTGGCAGTTTCCTCAGCCCTGCCGCTCTCCTCCCTCCCTGCCCTGTGCCACAGCACCTGACTCGGCGTCAGAGCGGGTAGGGGCGGAGCGCGCCGGGCGCGTGGCAGCGATACCCACCATCGCCAGGCCAGCAGCGGCACCCGCTGGACGTGCCTGCCACCTTCCAGCATCTCTCAGATAGTGAAGAAAAAGCTCGTGCTTTACATGATCCGTGTGCAGTGTAGGAGGCCGGGGTACATCACTCCGAAATTGCCTCTGGCATAAAGATTGAGGCAACGAGGAAGCAGATGCAGGAGAGCTCCCTGCCTCCCTCAGTTTGCCTAAAGCAGGACGCAAATTTACAAAAACAAAAGGTACCCTGCGCCCCTTCTACGGGGAGAACAAAGATTAACCACTGAAGACACCTTTAGACCCTATTCCCTGGAGATGGTTCCAGAGGAATCTACGGGAACAAGCCTTACAAACTGACCTCTCTTTGCCATTTATTTGTCTTACCCCAATTTGCTACCCCTAGAGAATCCAAGCTCTTTTCCTTTGTCTTGTCACTGCTCTAAAAATATACTGTTCTTTGTGGAAGATGCTCCATAAGCTGGAATTCAAAGCCACCTCTCTGAAAATGCCTCACTCCCTGCATATCTTGCATGTATGTATGAAACATACATGATAATAAACCTCTGTTTTCCTCCTGTTAATCTGTCTTTCCTTACCAGGGTCCACTCCAACTAAGAACTTGTGAGAGTTGAGGAAAAATGTTTTCCTCCCCTACGGTAATTAGCTGGAAAGAGACCAGAGGTTATTTTTGTTTGTTTTATTTTCCACTTGATTTGGGAGATTTGGTGGTGTTCATAGGATTTCTGCCACCCTCCTTTATAGAAGAGACATCCACTTTCCAGAAATGTAGCAAAGCCAATGAAAAGAGAAGAGACTTCTGGTTATAAATCTAATCTGTCAACTGGTAAGTAGTGGTGGGGGTGCTGCCCCCAGAGCTGCTTCTAGACCTTCCCTGTCCTTCCCTGCCCGACAGTGCTCTGAGCTTGTGAGAGGCGTGGCCCTGCGTGTGAGCTCTCACACCTGACTTCGCTCCCTGGGTGAGCTGCATTCCCAGGAACCCTGGCCTGGCCCCTTTCCCACTGTGCTGCTTACCCAGTTTCCCAGTGCCAATTTTCACTCTGATGTCCTCAAACTTTTCTAAGCATGCTGGTCTACCGCGGAAATGGACGTTCCAGATCCAAAGCTGTATGTAGCCTCCCGCATACGCTGGCTCTGCACTCCTTCCCCCTTCTGGGATCATGAGGAACTGAAGCAGCCAAAAGAGCTCAGGTATGCAGCACCCCTTCCTGTACCTACTTCTACTGGGCCCTGATGATAAGCTGGGAGTAGCTAGTCAGGTATCGTTGGCCCCATTTTACCAATGGAGAAACCGAGGCTCAGAGCGGCTCAGTGCAAAGCTCCTCCTAAGGTCAAACAGCTCACGTGCGTCAGAACTTGCTTCTTTTTTTTTTTTTTTTTTTTGAGACAGAGTCTCACTCTGTTCCCCGAGCTAGAGTGCCGTGGCGTCAGCCTAGCTCACAGCAACCTCAAATTCCTGGTCTCAAGCGATCCTCCTGCCTCAGCTTCCTGAGTAGCTGGGACAACAGGCATGTGCCACCATACCTGGCTATTTTTTTCTATATATTTTCAGTTGTCCAGCTAATTTCTTTCTATTTTTAGTAGAGACGGGGTCTTGCTCTTGCTCAGGCTGGTCTTGAACTCCTAAGCTCAAATGATCCTCCCGGCTCGGCCTTCCAGAGTATCAGGATTATAGGCGTGACCCACTACACTCGACCGCCAGAACTTGCTTCTAGGCCAATCCTTCGTGTCCCGTGTGCTTATGTCTTTTTTCAAAAGCCCTCCCCCCTTTATGCTTAAAACTACTCTTTGTGCTATGTGGGGTACAAGGCTAGAACAATAGGAAAGTGGTGACTCATAACCAGTCTGACTATATTACTGTACACAGAAAGTAAGGTTCTTTGCGGATTTTTCCAAAGCATATATTGCATCTTTATGAGTGCTCTTAAACTCCAAGCATAATGACAGACAGCACATCGCAGATTGCTTGATACATGTCGTCATCTGAATGGAAAAACAAGACTTGTCTCCAACACCCGAAAAATAAGCGATGTAATGAAACTAATACCACAGAAAGGAACTCATGAAGAACATGTTAGCTGTTCTAATACAATCAACTGATCACCTAGATCACAGTCAAAACTACACATCTGGGGTGTAACTAGGGACTGCCATTGTTTAGAATTGCCACATGTGGCAATAATAGAAAGCAGACCGTTTAGGTGGTTTTCTTCTTATTTTTTAATTCTCTACAGAAAATGCACCCCAGCTCCCAGGCCTCAGCACACCACCAAGTGTAACAAGTGATTCATACATTAGTGATTCATATGATCCATCAGCTCTTTGCAAACTTATTTTTATAGGTCTTTTTGTTAGTGTTAAATAAATCTCATTTCCTACTGCTTGGTTGCCAGATACTACCTTTCCCAGCCTGGTATCCCCGGGCGGCCTGCAGGCCACATCGGCCAGGCCTGAGGCAATGAGAAGTGGCCCAGAGGTATCCTGAAGACCCCTCCCCATTAGGGAGTGGGGCTGGGGGAAGTCTATGATGCTCCCTGCCCCCCACTCAAGCACAGTGCAGGTGACCAGGCCACCAGGTTGGCCTCTGCCCTGATCCTGGGTTTCTTCCAGGCCTGAACCCAGCCCTGAATGTCAGGCCAGGCAGCTGGAACCTACTCCCTGCCAGCTCCTGGATCCTCTGTGTCCTCGCTGGCGGGCCCTGCGCCTATGCCTGGACAGACAGCTCTCTAGCGCCGTGACCGGCATCCCCTGAAGCTAAGAGCTCCCCTCATGTAATCCCTGGCTGTCACCCCGTCCCCTACACCAGCCACTCCAGCCTGACTGAGACTGGTGCCACTCTGGGTCAGACGGGATTTCCCTGGACTTGGTGATGTGGACCTTGGACACTCCCTGGGGGAGAAATGTGGAGGGTGCCATCTTCTGGCCTGGTTTCAGTGGTGTGGTGGTAAACGTGAATAATTTCTTCTTTCTCCGGAAGAAAAGAGTCCTGAAATGTACATTTCGTGAAAATTTAACAATAGGTTCTCCTGAGCCCGTCTGGGTGAGCTCCGGCGTGTCAAGGCCTGGTTTGTGTCCCTGCCCATCTGTCCTCGGTTCCAGCTGTGCTCGTCCTAACTCCGCCAGCACCTGCGGGGCCTCCGTGTTCCTTCTAGCCGTGGGGCTTCTGATCTCTCGTTGCTGAGCTCATTGGCTAAATTTCAGTCCTTATTCTGCTTGGCCCCCCTCTCCAAGGGCCTGCGATGCCCCTTCCTTCCTGAAACTCGCTACGCCACCGTTCTTCCCTGCCACGTTTTCAAACCTCTTCTGCGGGCTGGTGTTCCTCTGCTTGGTGTTGGCCAGGGTCTGCCCGTGAGCTCCTTCTGTCTCCGCTCCCCTGACCCTGGGTGCGAATGCCGGGCTCCCCACAGCCCCACCTTCAGCTCAGGTCCCTCTTTTGAACTCCAGTCTCGTAGGTGCGACTTCCTGCTTCTCATCCTCACCTGACCGGCTCTTCCGCATCTCC
This sequence comes from Cheirogaleus medius, assembly GCA_008086735.1. Lineage (NCBI taxonomy): Eukaryota > Metazoa > Chordata > Mammalia > Primates > Cheirogaleidae > Cheirogaleus > Cheirogaleus medius. The sequence goes on along the minus strand of VBSM01000361.1, from coordinate 99,637,277 downwards.
CGCTCAGCATGTGCCGCCACGCCACATCACGTGTGCAGGTGTCTATGCTGCCGTTCGTCCCATCAATATGCGCCGAGTAGCCACTGCGTGCTTGTCGCCGCACTCATGCTCACAGTGCCGCCCTTAATCAGCGACAGTGCCGCCCTCATGGAGCTTATCCAAGGGAACAGTGTCACCATCTGCCTGGTGACCCAAGCCAGAACCCTCGAGTCGTCCTTGCTTCCTGCTGTCACGGTCCTCTGGTCAGTAAATCTGAGCCGTTCTTCTTCCTTAATGACTCTGGAATCCTCCCCTTCTTCTGCCCTCACCAGGACTGTCTTTCCAATGGCCGTCGCCGTTCTTCTCCTGGACTGGCAGGAAGTTCCTCACTGCTCTCCCCTTCCCCAGACTCGCTGCATTCTAGTTCATTCTCCCTACTGCTGGAATAGTGTCATTTCTGAAATCACATTTGTGATGTTGCCATTTCCCTGCACGTTCTCCCAAACACCCTCTTAGCGTTCAGAGTAACGTCTATTCTCCCTGGCATGGTATAAGAGGCCTGTGAGGGGACCTGGCCCTGCCTGCTGCTTAGTCTTCATGTCACCATTCCTCCTCAGACCCACGCTCCAGTTGCAGGGACATTTCTCAGGCCTCCCCCCTTTGCCGGAGCTGTTCCCTGTGCCTGGAATCCCCTTACCCCACAACAATCCTCCCCCATGCCCTTCTCTGACTGCCAGCTCGCCCTCATCATCCTTCACAGCTGGGCTCTGCGGCCAGCTTGCAGGGACAGCCGCACAGGCGGGCGCTGCAAAGCGCGAGAGGGGCACCACGACCTCTGTGGTCACTGTAGATTATGACACTTTTCTGGCACACAGTGATAAACTGAATAGTGTCATTAAGGCCATTGGCGGGGCTACTCCTGTCACCTCGTCCTGGAAGTGTTCATTGGTGCTCCTAGTTTGTGTGGGTGACTCTTCTCTGTCATGACCGTGCCATACCAACCTGTGACCATCTGTTTATTGGTCTCTATGTTTCTTTGGAGAGGACTGTGCCTTTTATCTCTGTCCCTGGCACCAAGGGCATGCAGGGGTCATAGAGCGAGGTGGCCAAGGATGGGGACCCTGAGCTTGAATCCTGGTGCTGCCTCTCCCGTGTGACTTGGGCACATGGCTCCACAAAGCAGCCACTTACTAAGATGAGTGTGCGGCTTAAGTGAGAAAAGTGGCTGTCAAGCCTCCAGCACGTGGGGAATAAATGGTAACTATTATAACGGCCGAGCATTTTGGGGCGCTACAGTGGCTTCCGTGTTGTGCTTCACAGTGCACTTTTCTGGACTCCCTTCACCAGTGTATTTGTTGGGACTTTAATCCTCCTGATTTTTACTAGAGAAGAAGCACAATCCTGATATTTTTAGCTGCCAGGTCCTGGGGTGGGGGCGCTGTAAAAGAGTCATTGCTGTTCCAGAAATCAGTGTGGGCATGTGTGAGATAATGCAACGCACGGGCTCCACAGCTGAATCCAAGGGCAAGGCTGGCGAAATGAGCTGGAGTATCTGGGTATTCTCGATGCATCGGGGCTCGCAGCTGCCTTCCTTTGCGTGTTGGCACGACCGCCTTCCTGCTGGAACACTCCGCTCCCCTGACCGCCGCCTCTCCTGGCAGGATGCAGAGCCTCCCAGAGCTGGACGATGTTGCCCCCTGGGGACCCGCACCAGCCTCTCCCGGCCGATTTTCAACATTTACTTGCGCTGGCGTGTCTGCTGTGTTGGAAGCCACAGGGGGTCCCCACGTGATTCCAATCCTCAAAGTCAAGGAGCAGGAAATTTTGACAATCTTGGAAGAGCATAAACCAGGACCCCAAATCGGAAGAACTCTGCGCATAGAGGCACAATGGAGTTCTTGTCCCCAGACATGGCACACTGGATGGCAGGGAACAAAGACAGGGAATCGTGTTTCGGTAGAGCTTTGCAATTTGCAGAGTGCTGAGGTGTATGTTTTCTACATCTTTCAATCGCACCAGTGAGGATGGTATTAATGAAATAAAATCAAAATTTTGCTCGGAGACCGACATTTACTGTCACCAGATGTGACTATTGGCAAACGTCCTGTCAGTCAGCTGCTGTTACGTCTCATCTCAAAGGACATACTTGAGAGGAAATCTAGTTTCAGAGGGAAAAACCCCATGCGTGTGACTCAGTCTTTATCTTCCCGCATCATCTGAGCTCTGCCCTGGCCTGGCGGCAGTGTCTGAGCAGATCAGAGCATGAGCGGACAGATGCAATTCCGGACTCCCAGGGGTCATTTTCCATTTCTGCCTTGCAGAAATTGGAAAAGGGCACTTTCAGGATTAAAAGCCTTTAGCTTCGCTTCTTCCTTCCTAGGAATGGAAAATCCAAATCACTCTGAAGCGGGGCTCTCTTTGCAAGACACTAAGCAACTTCTTTCAGGCAATTGCTTTTAAATCTCTCACATGCAAGCTTAAATAAGTGACACTGTCACATTATCATCCGAGTGGGTTAAATTGAATTGAAGGAAATGGGTCTTTTTTTCCTTTAATCTTTGAGAAAAAAAGGCAAACTCTAAAATTATGCTTAACAGTCTATTAGTAGTTTTATTGCCCCACACGTTCAAAGAGAAATGTCTACAAACTCTGAGCTGGTATTTTTCTATCCTAGATGCATCCTCTTCCCTGCTAGGAAGGGGAGGAGGGACAGACACGCAGGAATATGATGCCAAGAGAGCTCGCTGGGAGAGAGAGATGGCTGAGAGAATTTCTCCCTGGGCATTGTGAAATCCTCTATTTTAGGAGAGAAAACGTCCTTCCTGGGTACCCCCAGCAGGTTCCCTTCCCATCTTAGGGGTCAGGGCTGGGTCACGTGTCTATTTTTTGTCTAAGCCACTCACTGGCAAGGAGAAATGGTTGCCCTGAGTGGCTTGGACCATTCTTTTGGGACAGAGTGGGTAGAGTGAGGGGTCAAGCCCATTTTGGAGATTGTATCTGGAACCCTCCAGGTCCGAGCAGCTGTGCTCTGGTTTTAGGCAGTTCAGAAGTTTTCTGCTTTTTATTTAAGGTCTTTTGTAACAGAGGGAATGGCTTGAAAAAATGGCAAAAATATTTTCTGTCTCTTTAAAACATCTCCACTCCTGTTTGAGAACTAAAACCTGTACCGTGTCTTAGGACAGGGGTTGGGAGGGGCAGGGTTATGTCTTTTGTTCTTTTTGCTACAGGAGATGGTTCAGCCCAACCTGAGGGCCCCGGGTGGAGGTCACAGGATTGTCTTCAGCGAGATGAGAAGGAGATGGGCTGATCAGGATCAACTGTAGTCGAACAGCAATTGCCTGAAGCTGAGAACCCATCCTTTAAAAGCTCTGTATTTCTGCTTATGATGAGGGTGAATGAAACTTCTCTTTCTTTCTCCTCAAACCACTCATCTTCATCCTCCTTCTTTTGATGTGGCCCTGGGGACAAGAGCCAAACTTTCAGTAACACTTTGGTTGATTAAATGAAAGCAGAAAACAGGTGCCATTATACCTGTACTCTAAATTTGAGGAGCAGGGCCTACCTGTGATACATACCTGTGGACAATTTATGGCCTTGCGGGGAAATCCTCAATTTGCGGGGAAAGCTCTCCCGTCAACCAGCAAGAGAGAGAATGTTGCTGGGGCCCTCTCTGGGGTGTGACTGTCTTGGTGACGGCCAGGGCAGTACAGAGACCCTCTCGGGGCACCTGGACCACCCCTGGGGTAATAATGATACAGACAGAATAACTTGGGCAACTTCGACCCCTAGCAGTTTTCTTTTAAAGTCCCCTGATTTGGGGTCAGAAGTACGCTATAGGGTAAAAGGAGTCTTTTGGCCTTACTTTCAGAGGGGTGGCCCCGCATGCAGGACCGTCAATGTTATCGACGTTTGTTTTCTTCCAGGTGCTCAACTAGGAAACGCTGAGCCCAGGTGCCCTGTGAGACCAGGGGGTCCTGCAGCACAGAAACATCAGGCGCGGGGCAGTATTTCCTTCCCCTGAGGTTGTTTCTCCTGCAGACAGGTCTCCACCTCCCGGAACAGTTTCCTGGAAGTTGTGACCGGAGGACAGTCAGACAGCGGAGACGCCCATGCCTGCCGTCCTGCACGGCTGCGTGGCCCCTTTCCTCCCCTCTCGACGCCGTTGGTTGAGCATCCGGCAGCCACCCCGACGTCTCCCTTGCTGACAGAGCCCTGCTTCATCCCGTGTCTGTCCTCCTGGTGCTTCCCATAGCCTGCCGGGGACGCAGAATCTTGTGACCCCCCCGGGCGATGACGGTGGCCCCCGTGCCTGGCGTAGGAGTGAATAGATAACCTGTTCTGGCTAGTGAGACATTGGGTGAAATCTAGAAGCTTCTGAAAATGTTTTTTGTTCCTTAGAAAATAGAGAGAGAAGGAGACAGACCCTTTTTCTCCTCTGGACTTTGTCACGGCTGTTTCCAATCTTGGGATGTGGCAACCACCATGTGGGGAGGAAGGGAGCCAGCTCGAGGCAAAACTGATCTACCCGATCTGGTCAACCAAGAAATGCAAACGACTTGGATCCTTGGCCCACTGGAGTTGCTGAATTAATCAGCCCTGAAACTGCTGTCCCTCTAACCTTTCCATGCAAGACTAAATCCCTCTGTGTAGACCACAGTGAGTTAAATCTGAAAGCACCCTAAACAATAACCATAATTAGATATTGTCTCTATTCACAGACAGCTGCTGCATCCCCTTCTCACATTAATTCTCCTATCCTCCACCTCAGCAGGAGTTCTTTTAAGATTTGGGTGGTGGCAATGCCTGAAGCCCACTTTGGAGGGAAAATCTGCATAGCTTCTGAGCAGAAATACAAGTTAGCACAATTGCCGCTACTGATGGTAATTACTCCCATTTCTTTAGCATATACCCTGCACGATGCCAGTGCTAAACACTTTGCATGCATTATCTCATTTAATTATCAAACTGACTCCATGAGGCAGGTACTATAATTATTCCATTTTATAGATGGGAAAACTGAGGCCCACAAAGGTAAGTAATTTTTCCAGGGTATCAAAGCTAGTAAGTCTCAAAGCCAAGGGTCAAACCAGACTCTGGCCACCCCCCATCACCCACACCCTGAACCTTCTCCCCCTCTAATCACGGGAACAGCAGACGTGCATGGGGTGGAGATCTCTTCATCTGACCGTTTCACAGAATCAATATGTGAGTTCCCCTGGGATGTGGAATCTAATTGAAACTCTAATAGTAATTGAGTATATAAAATTCACTGTTTGACATGAATTCTCTTGTGAGTTTTATTTAACTTCTCTGTACTTTAGATTCTTTGTGAGATTGTGACAAAGAGACTTTCCACTACCTACTTCCTTAGGATGTAAGAAATAATTGAGATATTGTATCTGAAAGCATTTGCAATATTGAGAGGAAAGATACCATGGAAAACCACGCTATGGTTAATGTGATTTTTTTTTTTTTTTGAGACAGTCTTGTTCTGTTGCCTGGGCTAGAGTGCAGTGGTGTCACCATAGCTCACTGCAACCTCAAACTACTGGGCTCAAATGATGCACCTGTTTCAGCCTCCTGAGTAGCTGGAACTACAGGGATGTGCTACCATGCCCAACTAACTTTTCTATTTTTTGTAGAGACAGGGTCTCAGTCTTGTTCACACTGGTCTTGAACTCTTGGCCTCAAACGACCCTCCTGCCTCAACCTTCTAGAGTGCTAGGATTCTAGGCATGAGGGTTTATGTGATTTTAACTCCTCCCAATTCTTAGGGTGTTGATAGTATAATGAAATATTAATTTGTTAGAAATTTTCCACACAACTCCTTAAACTCTCAGGAGAAAAGCCTCTTTGAAAATGAAAGTGAGAAATCAGATGAATTATCAGCTATGGGTAAAATATTTTTTAGTGCTCAAAATGTCATATTGGGCAGAAGACAAGTTTGTGGTAAGTAAGGTGCAGTTTTTCTTATTTTCCATTGGTGTTTGTAAAACATAAATAAAATATAGGTCCTTTTTAAATGGAAAAATGTCTCACAAATAGCTAATGTTGACTTAAATTATTTATGTTACTTAAATATAAACAAATCTGAAACTAAATAGAGAGTCCTTACACTGGTAGATCTAATGCAATTATAAAACCAAGATAAGTTTATAAATTTTATAAAAACAAAATGATAAAACCAATAAAATTCAGATCAACAATGTTAATTTAATATGATGGATGATGTTTAGTTGAAATGAAATAGGTCGGGTTTGACAGCATAAAGAACAAAAAACTCTTATTTGGCTTTATGTTTGAGAGTTCTGGTTCTAGACTCGAACTGGCTGGATTCAGACCCCAGTGCTGACTCTTAGTGGGTGTATGGCCATGGGCAAATTACTTAAACTCTCTGAGACTCAGTTTCCCAACTGGAAAATGACGCAATAATAGTATTCATCTCGAAGAACTCCAGTAACGATTAACGATGGTGACATCTATCAATAACCTAGCATGGTGCCGGGTCATAGGGGGCTCAATAGATGTTAGCTATTACTACTACTATTATTTTTTTTACATCCTTAATACTAATGAAGAGAATTCATATTTTGCATAAGCATGCTTTACATGGGATTAAGACTTTCATTACTTTGTTTTTTAGTTCATGATGATCAAATCTTATATTTAACCGAACTCTTGTTATGAGCCATTTTTGATAGCAGGTGTTGATGAGGTATCACTTAATAATGGTATAAAGCTGCCTTGTCATTTGAAGATTAGTTTAAGTTTGAGGCAGTGTTACAATTTGCCTTAAGTGAGTAGTTAATACAGTGATTGCTGGAATTAATAAAACAATCACTTTCCATGACATACTTACTCCTGTACTGATGGCAAGCCGATTTGGATGAAGAAGGAACAGAAAGCTCAACTGCTCACAAGATTTGATGATCACTGAATTCTACCCTGTGCTTGTGAAGTCTCAGTTCTTTGACTGTTTTTTAAAAACTGTGAACCACTCCCGGAAGCCATGATTTGGTCAGGTATGGCTAAGTCTGAGGACCGTCTTTGTACGGTGAGACGTGTTTGTGTGCGCGCTGCACACCCGCGCAGTCCTCCTATTCCCTCGGGCCTCTCCTGCGCTGCTCTGTGCTGGGGCACCACTTTCCTGTAGGTAGGCTTTTATTCTCTTTCTCAGAGAATGCACGTACTCAGAAGTCACACTTCAAATACCAGTCTGTCCTAACTTTAACTGCCAAGGAGTCTGATTCCCTCCAAAAAGCTCTGCAGAAATGTCAGCCGCCCATCGCGTATCCGTCTGTCTCTCTGGTCAGTGCCTTGCCCTGGGCTGAGGGTGCCGGGGTGTCTTGTCCCTCCACTTGGCAGGAACAATAACTTCCTGAAACAGACTACTCCACTGGACAGAAACATGGCCTTTGATACTCAGTATTTAGGGACAATGTGGTCTTCTGCCTGGTGACAGACGCTCAGGAGCATTACTTGTTAACCACGCCCAGCATCCTGTTGCTGTAGAACACCACAACTTACCTGTTTTGTAAATTTGCATTTTAATATTTTTCTTTGTAAGAGAAACAACTTGTGTCATAAATACCTGCGAGTGCAGTCTTAGAACACGCCCACTTTTAGGAGAAATGCTCTTCCCATGTTTCAAGGCTTCACAGAAAGATGATGTAAAAAATTGATAATTAATTGTAAATTAAAAAGTAACTTGTACTACATTGGATTCCTGGGGTTCTACTGGCAGGATGCCATTTGTTAATTTCAATATTCTGTTTGTTTTTACTGATTCCCCTTGTTTTGGATTCTATGTTTGTCTTTTTGTGTTTGTATGACGTACAGGAGAATCAAAATCCCAGGGCGAGCGAGTTTTGATGAAGAATAACAGAGCATTTATGTCATGTATTACACAACGAGATTGAAAACTCTTCTCTAAATGTGTTTGTTTCCATGCCTCCGGATGCACAGGTGGGGAAAGAGAAAGGGCAGTTTGGGATCCAGGTGGCACTTGAAGGAATCAGTGAGGGGGGTCAGCCTCTCTGCCCCCCAGCCCTGCTGTGCACGCATCTGTTCACCCCACTTTCCCCCTTGTAAATAAATCTCTCATATTCTTGTCCTTAGCTTCATTAAAAGAAGAAAAACATGATCTTTTTGTGGTTTGCTCTTTCTTGGCTCAGGAAAGTGAAATTTAAGGCTAAAATCACCCCTGGCAGAATGGAAATGCCAAACTTTCCAAGTCAACTTTTCCTGGGTTAAAATCAAACAGGGCCGTGAGGATTGAGTCTTCTTTTCCTGGCTCAACAAATCATAGATGGAGCAACAACAATGCCATTTAATATCCGGAAAGGTTTCTGTGCAGAGGACTTTATTACGTTTGGATACGAAAGAAGAGAATGAGGACAAATTTCTGAAGCAAAATACAAAAACCCAGGCCTGGAGTCTCAGTGTAGCAAAAATGGCTTCTTTACCCAGGAGGGCTCCAGCCTTCATTGACACCTGGCTGCAGCCATGATGGTTGCTGCTACAAATTGGGCACCTTCTGTATACCAGGCTCTTGATATGTATAATGTCTAATTCTCAGAATAACCTCGCAAGACAGGTAATTATATTCCTGTACCCACTAGACTTCAACCGAAGGTCCTCCCTTCTCATCTCATTTCAGTCCATTTCATTTTGCCCTTGGTTTGTCCTTTTAGAAAAGAACAGCTGATCACTCATCTCGACAACTTTCTTCACAAACTTGCCTGTTGCCAAGTCTTTCTCAGCCAGGCATAAGCCCAGTGCCGTTCATAACCATCAGACTGGGCTTTGGCCTCTGCCTTTTCCTTCTCACACCTCTCCCGTAATAACTTCCTTCCTGACACACCCTTCCCCCACCCTCTCTTCCTTTGCATCATCCTCAATGTCCTCTGGCTCTCAGGTGCTAGCTGGAAGGTCTCTTCCCCATTAGAAGTCACAGCTTCCGCAAAATGTTTTCTATTCTGGTTTTGCAGTGACGGGCAGCAGCAGAGATTTCAGAGCTATTACCGCTGGAGGCCAAGAGGCTGGAAATCGGTAATAAATAGTGTTATATCCTCCTGAGACCATCAGCAGAGCCATCTGGGTTGGGGGGAGGGGAAGAGGGATGTTCATCTTTGCTCTGCCGGGCACATTACCTTTCCTTGGGCGGAAGTCAACTGGACAGACAGAATGATGGAGCCGGTGGGGCCTGACTCGTCAGAGGTTGGAAGGGAGTTCTCTGCCAGAAATGTGATGCTTTGGTATTTTTAGTAAGAGTCTTATTTTGGCTGCAAAGGTTGAGGTATCTGCCTTTCTTCCTGGGAGTGGCCTCCCCCCATCCCTAGGTCTGCATACTTGGTGGATTTGTGCAGGGAGAATGCTACTAGAATTTAGCATTTACCCATGAGCCATGGCATACGTCAAAAACTGCAGTCTTAGTTGTTTTTAATGGAATACAGCTAATTATAGATAATTAAAATGAAGATGAATTTTCTTGTTGCATGAGATATTTGTCGTGCTCAGTTTTCATCTAATAACAGCACAATAAAACCAACAGCAGCAGCAGCGATACTGGACTGCAGCATTGTACAATGTGTGGCCTGTGACCATTTACATCAGAATCGCCTGTGGTTGATTGTGTAAAATGCGGATTTCTGGACTCAGATGCAGGCAAGCAGAACGTCTGGGGGGTGAGCTCCAGGAATCTGCATGGTTAGCTAGACTCTCAGGTGATTCTTAGGAACACCAATGTTTAAGATTCATTGAATGAGTACCTATTTTGTGCTAGAGACTTTATCAGGTTAGAAAAAGATCTTCACAACAATCTTATAAAGTTGTTATTATTAACTTCAATTTTAATCTGAAGCTTAGGGAAGTTGAATAACATCTCCAAAGTCACACAGCTAATAAGTGACAAAGCCAGGACTCAAGGCCCATGGAATGAAGGCCTGTGCCCTTTCTAAATTGTCCCCGCAAGTGCCCCCGTCTGCCAGGCCACCAAAGCCGTCTGAGACAGCAGTGAATGGGCACGGGAGAGTCCCCTGGCAGAGGCCCTGACCGTGGGAAAACCACGGCAGCCGTGAACTCTTCTCCAACTGCTGATTCATTTCCTGTTGATTGTGGGGCTCACAGCTCCTTGGAGTCCGTGCTGCCCACTGCACGGGATGCTTGGGTTGATCCTGGAAACCCATCCTTTTGGAAACTCTGATGACTAGAGGCAAAGTGTGGCAGATGCTGGTGGGGGCCCACCTGACCCTCATTTGCTCCTCTCCCAGCGCTGAGGGCTGTGTGCTTCAGGGGGGGCTGGGACCACTCTGGCTCCTGGCGTGTGAGTCCTGATCAGCTAAATTTTACTGGGAATTTTACTGTGCTTGCCATTGAGTCGGCAATGCAGCTGACACCCACTTCTTGTCAACGGCATGTGAGCGGGATTCCTTCCTTGCCAAGAGCCATCCACGCCGCTCCACTGAAAGATGGGCTACCGGCTTGCACAACTCTAGGGGGCACCAGTGCATTGGGTTCCACGTGGACAGAGCCCTTGGAGCTGGGCACACAGAAAGCAAGGTAAAGCGTTCACCTGGAGTTGGGCGACGTGGCCATGCACGGACAGTGTTTGACCTTCACCCACGGAACCCTGAGCCACTCGGGATTTCCAATCCCACAGTTACACGCTGACATCAATCAAATACTTTTAGTGCAGAACTGTCTCGCCACAGTAGGCTTTCCGGGTAAACTGTGTTGCTCCTTATGTAACACAAGCTAAATTCTAGTGTCTCCCGAAGTTCGAGTTTCGCTGAAGCTCTCACGAGAGGATAAACTTCCGTCTGGCGCAGTTCCGGGCCGAGGGGCCCTGCGGGGAGGGGCCCAGGCCTGGGCTGACCGAGGAGCCCCTGCTGGAGCTGAGCTCGGAAGCCTCAGACTCGCAGCCTGAGGGCCCAGCCTCAGCTCTCTTCCTCTTCTCTGGGCCTTTGACCGTCAACTTCCTCAGGACGTCCATCTCGAAGACCCAACTTCCTCACCTGGCACTGTCCTATCAGTGTGGCAGGATGGGGACACATCTGGGGATCGATCTCTGCCCCTCCCAACTCCACTGGAAGGAGGCCCTTCCTGAACTCGCTACAGAAGGGCCACCCTCAACTTCCTGGCGGCGTCTCAGCCTGAACCCAGTGTGTACATTCTCCTTAAAGGTGCTGACTGTTTCCTTTGAACAGAATACTGTAGGGGAGAAAATGTAATTTCTTTTCTTTCCCTCAGGTTCTTAGTTGAGATGCTTTCCTGAAAACAGAAGTCAGATTAACAAGAGAAAAACCTGTAGGAGTTTATCGACATGTGGGGTACCCCTCCTGTGGGAGAGGGCTCAGTTCAAAAGTATTTCTCCCTCCAGGCAGTGGCTTAGGGGCCTTGCCTAAATAGTATTTGATGATACTGCTGAGAGAGAGCATTAAAAAACAGTATTTGAACAAAGAGCCATAAATCTTACAGTCACAAGACAAAGAAGAGAGCATCTTCAGGCTTCCTAAAGGTGGGAAAATTCGGGAAGGTAAATTTATGGGCAGAGTGAAGTCGGTCTGCTGCTAGACTCCCCGCGGCACCGCTGTCTCTGGGCTGACGAGCGAGCCTTGCGCAGGGGCTGATCTGCAGGGGAGACACGCAGAGGGGGCAGGGAGACTCTGTCTTTGTAAACTGCTGTCCTGCTATTGGGCAGAGGCAGGGGTAGAGTGTCCCCCTGTTTTTAAACTTCTTCAGCTCAATAATCCCGTCTTTTAGAGAGGACTATTTTGGTTTTCTTCAAGATAACAAAGCAAACAACTTTAGATGGTTTTTGAAAATGTACCTTTCTTCTCCAATAGTGCAATTACATATACATTCTCAATGCAGAGAATGAGGAAATCATCAAAGAGCACACACACACAAATAAATCCCAAACCAAATGTAATCCTGACACCTGCAGGTAACCACTGTTAAGATTTTATGTATGTATTTATTTTCCATCTTTTTAGTTTCATATTATTATCTCCCTTAAAATGATCATTATTTACATTATGATGATCCTCACGATCGCTACTGTTACTCATAATTATTTTTATCATCATTTGTGTCTTGGGTAATTATTGTGGTTGCTGTTATGCGATGCTGAGTAATTTCTCTATTCACAAGTGGTGTCCAGCCTGAGTAGGAGCATTATCCTAAAGACAAACGCTCACAGCCAGTCTGTTGCTGTACTGCCTGGGGTTCCTTTGAAGGTCAAGCCTTCTGGAATATTCCAAGTGTCCTCTGGAGGCAGAGATCATCTCATGCTTGCTGAGGAGACTTGGGGAGGTCGAACCATCCCTTTCTGAGGCTATAGAAAGATTTAGAAGACCCCTTTCCTATGGTCCTAGCAATTGTACGTGCAGGCCTGCAAGGGGAAGGCTCGGTGAAAATTGGGAACAACTGAAAGTTTTAGCATCAGGTTTCTAATAAAGCATTTTAAAGAAATTGCCTTTGGAGAAGGTGTGAAGACTAGCAGGCAAGAAAAATAGCCTTGATATCTTTCATTTTCAACAGGAAAAATAATCAAGGGCAAAGTTTAAAATGTGTTCCCAGGTTCACTGATTAACAGGCAAAATGGTCCTTAAAACCTACTTGAAGCCCGGCGTCAGCTGTGCGTCCCTAGCACATCCAGGGGCACCAGGAGAGATGGCAGACGCCTTTTCAGAAGGAACCGTTCTGCCTGCTGCAAAACGGCAATGTGACATTCGAAGCAAACCTCGGCGAATCCATCCCTGGCTCTGGGACCGGAGCAAGGAATCACAGGCACGATCTAACCTTGATGGGGAAAAAGATATCATTGCTCTGGGTTGCACCATGATGCCATATTTGTTGTGGAGAACAGAAAACGTGAATTTATATACTGCTGTGCTAAAAAAAACCATTGTTTCCAGGGTAGATGCAAAAACAAGGTAGAAATCTGTTTCAGACACGTTTAAGGCAGCTAAACTGTGCAGTGGTTGTTATACAACAACAGTCATCCCACTATATCGCTTAAGGATTGGTTCTAGGACACCCACGGATACCAATATCCTTGGATGCTCAAGTCCCTGATATAAAATGGTGTTTTCAACCGAAAATAATCAAGAAGGTCATAATACAGTTTAAAGAGAGTTTCTTCAAGTGCAAAGTTTGAGAACGGCCATTCAGGAAGCACAGATTCCAAAGAATGGATGTCAGTGTTCCAAAGCATAGAACTTTGGGGTCATTTATATAGATAAGGTTTGAGAAGCTTAACAGAATCTTAGCATCTTTCTATATAAAGCTTAATGCATAGTTACAGTAATCTGATTAGTCAAACAGTCTTTTTCTTTCCAGAAGAGTTATATGTAACATTCCACACTGAAGATGTAAGAGTCATGGAGTCTTTTGCGCCGTGTGGTCTGAGATAAGTACATGACAAGAAAGGAGGCTGTTAATCGACAACAAAGATCAGTGATTGGAAGGGGAAAAGGTCTGGTCTCTGGTCCCTTCTAGTCATTTATAGGATGAGAACAATGAGGAAGAGAGTTAATATATAATCTAAGAAGCAGAAGTTAAAACTACATGCTAGTGACTCGGATCACAGTCACATCTCTTTCAAGGCATAAAGTGTTTGAGGGGTTCCAACAGCGTTTAAATTTTATTTATATTCACAGAGTAGTATTTGCATATAACCTACACAATCCTTCCATATACTTTATTTTATTTATTTATTTATTTTTTTTGAGACAGAGTCTCACTCTGTTGCCCGGGCTAGAGTGAGTGCCGTGGCATCAGCCTCGCTCACAGCAACCTCAAACTTTTGGGCTCGAGCAATCCTCTTGCCTCAGCCTCCCAAGTAGCTGGGACTACAGGCATGCGCCACCATGCCCGGCTCATTTTTTCTATATATTTTTAGTTGGCCAATTAATTGCTTTCTATTTATAGTAGAGACGGGGTCTCGCTCTTGCTTAGGCTGGTTTTGAACTCCTGACCTTGAGCGATCCGCCCGCCTTGGCCTCCCAGAGAGCTAGGATTAAAGGCGTGAGCCACTGCGCCCGGCCCTTCCATATACTTTAAATCATCTCTAGATTACTTATAATACCTAGTGCTATAATACCAACTTATAATACCTAGTTGTTGTACTGTGTTGTTTTTTATTTGTATCATTTTTATTGTTGAATTGTTATTTTTATTTCTTTGGAAATTTTTTTCTTTTGTCATCATCAAGTGTCCAAAATTAATTTGAACATTTTTGATCTGTGGTTGATTGAAGCCTAGAATGTGAAACCTGTGGATATGAAGGGTCAACTGTATATATGTGGTCTTGGTTGCAGTTCTTGACATAGAATTCCTAAAACCCTTGGCATTTCTTGCATGATAAGAGTATTTTTTGTATGCTAAGGAATGAATGCTGGCTGAGGGGCCCCTGGATAGCTTCAGGATGGGGGCTGGTTGCCAGAAACACAAACCATGTGGTTAGAGATGGGAACTTTCAGCCCCACCCCTGGACCTCCAGGAAAGGGAGAGAGACTGAAGATTGACCTAACCAACAATGGCAAATGACTCGATCAATAGCCCTACATAATGGAAACTCCATCAAAATTGTCAACCTTAAATAATGAGATTCAGAAAACATGATTAAGCATAAAATTTATTCAAGCCCAAAGCTTGAGGATGGCCACCAGGGAGCATAGATTCAAGTTGCCCTGTGTATACTCTCCAATTAGCAGGAGTTACAAGTGGGTTTTTAAGGAAAACAAAGAGGCAGCTCCTCAGTTGTCTGCCAAGAATTTACATTAATATATCATAAGCTATTGATTGGCTATACATCGTTATTTGCATTACAAATTCCGGGAACATGAAGATAATGGGTGAGGCAGTTGGTCAGATACAAAATGCCTTTGGCCAGCTTGACTGCTCGAGACCAGGCTGGGCAACATAGGGAGACGCTGTCCCTCCAAAAAACAAAATAATTAGCCTTAGTATATGTCTTTCCTCACTTTTACCAGATTATTTCCTAAGAGTTAAGCAGAAACCAGCCCTGAAGAAACAAAAAATGTAAGATTTGTTCATCTCTGACTTCAGCCAATCACCTGACACTGCATCTGAACTCCCTCCCGGCCTACACCTTTGACCGGCAGCCAACCAGGCTCGCCACTGCACGCCTTCTTGATGGAGTTCTCTCCACACACTGGTGCCGCTGATCTGCGGAGGCCACACACAGGACACCTCTTGTCCTTTGCTTTACCTTTTGATGGGTAGGGGTCAATTGTAACACGTTCAAATGTTAAGTATCCACCCCAAAGTGAACATGGGACATACGTGACATGCATGTTTGCTTAGTATGCATGCACACACCCCCTTCATGAACATTCATAGCTTCTCTTATGACCGGTTAAATATGTATAAAGGGCTAACTGGTTCAGCATTAATTCCTGTCTTACTTCCTCCTTCGAGGTGATGGCTTTCAGTCTCGGCCAAAGGCTCCACTTCCCAGCCTGCAGGTTGCAACCCTTTTAGGAAATAAAACTCTCCTTTGCAAATTTATAGATTTTGTGATTTTTGAGTTGACATCAGTAGAGCACTTTCCTGAGTTCTGTGAGCTATTTTAGCAAATTATTGAAACTGCAGAGAAGGTTGTGGGAACTCCCTGACTTTATAGCTGGTTGGTCAGAAGCACAGTGGCCCAGGCTTGAGACTGGTGTCTGAGGCGGGGGTGGTCTCAGGGGACCGAGCCTTTGACCTGCGTGGTCTGCGCTTACTCCAGGCAGTTAGTATCAGCATTGAATTGTAGGACAACCAGTTGGTGTCTGAGAGATTCGGCATTGGTGGGTGTGAGGAAAAAACCCACACGGTTGGTCTCAGAGGTATCACGAGTGAAAACACTTCAGACCGAGGAAGGGAGATGTCAATCCGGGCGGGCACTGCACCCCTGATGTGGTTTGAAGCTTCCTGAGCCTGAAATGTCCTTACTACTCAGTCGTATCAGGAGCTAAATCTTCTTTCTCCCTTGATCTTGAGTCCTCGGGCTCCATTTTTGAAGGGTATTCAGAGTTATTGTATAAAATATTCATCCAAACCCAAGCAAGAAAAGCCCGCCAGACTCTCGCCGGCCGCTGCGAGGTTTGCTTTTGGTGCCTGGAGAAACCTCCAAGGGCCGAGCCTGAGCGAGACAGATTGGCAAAGGAGAAACCCAGAGTCTGAGAAATGAAATGACAGAAACGGAGTTTGCTATGGAACAGACCTGGAGTTATTAGTTCACAGTGAGAGCTTCGCTCTCTCAGGCTCAGGGATTTTTTCTTTTTAATGTGCTTCTGAACCACTCTTTTAAGAGAATGTGGTTTCATAAGATTAAGGAAACTTTGAATGTTAGAAAAAGAATTTTTCATCACTTATGCCCTGTCTGCTTTAAAGAGGGTTTTGAGGTGGCTTAAAATACAAAAGCATATATAAAGCAGGATAGTGAAAACAGAGATAAGAAGGCGTGCACAGGGGCCCAGGGTGAGAGGGATAAATTTAGTGCTCATTCCAGAAGTTACTAATTCATGACCTAAGGGTGGTTCGACAGATTGTGCAGTTCACATTGCTGATTAAAGAAAACCTGCTTAGAGAGATGAATATTTTCAGGTACTAAATTTTATGAGGATTTTTTAAATGTAAATCTTTATATGAAAAGCCCTGAACAATGTCCCTGTAGTAATTTTGTAAAAGATATAAAAACTTGAAAAAAAAAAAGATTAAGAATCCTTGAGTAAGCATTACATGCGAGATGACCTGGGTCTTGTGCTTTCCCTGAGCTTCGAGTCATTCACCCCTGCCTGTCCCACAAGGTGACAAAAGGCAAAGAGAAACCCTTTGCTAAAATTGCTATAGACTAGAGCAAAATGGCTGCTGGGGATGATGGTCATCATTGGAGTTCAGAGGACTTGGGGAGAAACGAGAATGTGCAACAAAGGTAATTGTAGAGTGGCAACATCTGGTTACTACTGCAATACAGACTTAAGATTGCTTGTGGCCACAGACTCAGACACAGACCTTGTGTCCGGAGTACTTACACCAATGTTACGAAAGGAACTGTGGCTAGAGAGCTTATTATCAGATGAAGGTAACAAAAGAAGTGATTTGTACCTTCACTATGCCAGCATCCCCCCCCCCCACCACCAAAAAAAGAAGGTAATTATTGGAGAAACAGATTTGACCTTTGGATAACAGCGTGGAAGAAAAAATTACCTTTGCAACTTAGGATTTAGGAAAAAAACATCAAAACACTTTCCATCTTGAGCTGAGAGCATCTGGGTCAGATTGGATGGGTTTAAGGGACTTTCACCAGTGCCCAGTTCCCCTGGCAGGTGACTCTTTGAAACTGGTGCTCAGCAGGAACTGGCTCCACGGGAATGCTGTGGACCTCAGCCCCGGGAGCCAAAGGTGGGGGGGGCTGGTCTACCCTGAGAACTTGGAAAGGCTCCTCTCCTGTTCAATCCCAACGGCTCTCGTCTTGTTACCTCCAGAAAATGGACATTAATGAACAGACCCCAGCTACAGCCCTCTGGCTGACCATGAACCAGATGCCGCAGCCATTGCTGTCGAGTCGATAAAATGCAGCCCAGCGAGTGCAGAGCCGATGGGGATGGCCGCCGGAGTGCGGAGCAGGGATCCACAAAGACACTGGACATTCAACCTGCTTTGTGTTTATTTCCCCCTCTTTCCAAAAAGAAGCAATAATGGAAGTACGGCATCAATCACTTACTGGTAAAACGAGACAAATTTCTAAAATGGGCTGCTGTATGCAACCAATTTCACATTGAGAGCCGCGCTTTCTAAATGCTGAAAAGCTATAAATCACAAGCCTAATGGATTTTGTCCTGTCTATTCAATATCTTCCAGGGCATTGAATTTAGAATGTAATGCATTAGGCATTAAGGAGAAAAAAAAAAAAAAAACCTCTGCAGAAAACCACACGAGCACGGACATTTTCAGAGGAAACTTCCTCATGCTAAAAGCTTCCCCTCCCCGTGGCAAGTGCCCGCTTCTCCCTTGCTGTTCTCCTCGTCACAGGTGCAGAGCTCGCCTTCTAGTGTGGCCGAAAGAACATGGGCTGCTCTGATGACGCAGGACCCTGGGCAAGGAACATCGGGCTTGGAGCCACAGTGTTGTCACCCAGCCAGTGGACCCCGTGATTATGAGTGAGAAAAGGTCCCGCAGGACTTGAGAAGGTCCTGGTCTTACAGTAGTTGCTTCATCCACGGCGGCCACCGTGATGGTCATTTTACATTGTGATTCCCGCTCTCTTACCCACTGCTTCCTGGCGTCGGGATTAGAGGACACAGTCTGCCACAGCTTCCTCATTCTTACTTTGTCTTCCCTCCTTTCTACTGTGACCAGGCCAAAAACCAGGAAGGAATGTCTCTGCTTCACTAAATAGCAAAGCACCCGATGACCTATGTCGTTATAGGAGATGCTCCCGGTGGGCGAGGGGTCCACCCCGCTCTGGTTTCAGTTAAGCTTCTGAGTGGGGAGAGGCTCCCAGCATCCTGGGATCTTTATTTTTGGGGATAGCTGGCTGCTTCCCTGGCTGGGTGGGGCTATTTTCCAGGCTGGACGAAGGGCCGCGCCTTGCTGTTCGGAGACCGGCTTCTCCCCGCCGGGCCTGGGTCAGGGCGGCCCGGGGCTTCAGGGCCTGCCAGTGTGGTCACGCGGGTTTCTCTAGCTCACTGTTGGGGAAACTCAGCCCTGGAAAACAAAGCTGTGTTGCAAGATTTCTTCATTCCTTGGTTTGGACACCACCAAGTTACTCATAAATTTAATGTAATCGGAGAGTTTCTCCCAGATGAATCACATGGCAAGTATACAAAATAACTGGCCAAACACAGCCGACTCTTAGTTTTTAGACTTTATCTTGATTTTTCTTTTCTGTTTATATGTCTTTTATCCCAAATTGGTATAAAAGAGAATAATAAAAACAGATACAGATAAAACTGACATTGTTTTTATGCTGGTAGTACCCTAGGGCTTAGAAAGAAGCTTGATTCGGAAAAGCACTCTGGACTCGGTCTTCGGTCACGAGGAGGGCTGGAGGAGGCAGGACATTTATTTGTTGCCTCGGTTCCTTCAGCCCGGCACGGGTGTGTCCCCGTGGAGCCCCCTGTCTGGCTGGCGGGGGAGCACCTGCTTTCTCTGCCTTGGAATAGGCGTGGTGGGCCGCCGAGGCCTCGATGGTGGGCTAGACTAGGATGTCGGGTGTGTGGAATTTGTGTCGCTCCTCTCCTTTGCTCACGGCACAGTTGTGAATGGCATGTGGTCCTTTTTCTGGTGCAGCCTGAGATGCGGCTCAGCCCAGGCCTCTGGATTGTCACCGGCGTCCGCGGTGTAGACACGAGTGGCACATTTGACTTGTCCGGAGGGTCAGACTATCACCCGGGCCTGGATGTGTGAGATGTCGTCAGCTGCCGTGGGATCAAGAATGAACGACCTGTTCTCTCCTACAACACAAACCTTCGGCTGCTTCTCACACTGTGCTTGGCCCAGAAAACTGCTCCAGAGAGGAGTTGCCGAGACTGGTGTCTGAAGTCGCACTCACAATTCGTCAGGCCGCCGTGACTCCAAAGATGATGCAGGTCAATGAGGTGTTGCGTTTCTGAGCAAAGCAAGACTCACTCCGGCGGGAAGCAGGCATCTGCCGTCACTTGGGAGGATGGCTGTTTACAGGCCCCTCTGGGGGACGCCTGTGTCTTCTGTGCCTTTGCCAGATTGGGGACGCTCTGGCGGGGCTGCTGGCAGGCGGAGCTTCTCTTCCAGGGCTGAGCGTCCGTAAGCGACACAGGTGACGGGAGGGGTGAGTGGCCGGGCTAGAGCATGAGAGACAGGGAGAGGGTGGCTCCCCTGCCCTCCCGGCAGAGCAGGTGTTCTGTGAGCCACAGCGGCTACGGTGATGACACGGCCTTAGTCTGAGAGCCGGCCAGACCTCTCCCCACCCTGAGCGCACATTCCCTCCACGGGTGCAAACAGCCAGACCTGATGTCCTGGTCCAAAGCGCAGACTCCCCTGTACTCCCCTGTTCTGGCCACCACAAGCTCCTGCTCAGCGCTGCAGGGATTTAAGGAGATGTCCGTGATTGCGTCATGGGCACCATCAGCCGCCTGCCCAACACCCACGCCTTTTCCCCCTCCTGACGGAGTCCCGTCTCAGGAGGGTGCCAGGAAGCCCAACCCATCGTGCTGACCCCACGCTACCCCCTCATTGAGGGGCCCATCAATCCAGGCCAAGACAATCACGGGGCATGGTCCAGTTAGCTGGTCCTTTCCCCGGGGAACGTCCTGGGGAAAGATGCTGAGCAAGGTCCCCACCACGCCCCTACTTGCCTCACTTCCCTTCCCCACGATGAGCAGTGGGCGGCCACCAGGCAACCTGTTTCAGGAGGCCGCATTGTGGTCAGCGCCTGCCCTAGCTGACAACCCGGCCTTAAGGTCTCAGAGGTTCCCTTGGGGCTTTTATATCTGTAGGAGTTCAGGCACCGCGTGGAGCCCAGCAGAGGCCAGGCAGGAAAGCGCAGGAGAAGCACTCCTCCCTGGGCGCCGTCCTGCCCTGGCTGCCCTGGTCACTGCTGCTTTTCCCGTGAAGGAACCAACAAAGGGGGATCAGGACGCTGGGAGTCCCCCTTACGGAGGGAAACAGAGCGACTGCAGGAGAAAAAAGCCTTGTCAGGCCACCGTGCCTGTCTTGCTGGCCTGTTCTGCGTCTGGGACCAGGAATTTGAAGATGATTCTGTGCTGGGGAGAACCCCGCCATCACGCGCCGGGAGGCCCACGTCCCTGGGAGTGCTCAGCTCTCATCCTCCTCTGCAGCCTGAAGTTCTAGAGCATTCCAGGGCCTGGGCTCTAGTTCTCTTCACACCCAGGAGCACATCTCTGGCAGAGCTGTGGTAAGTAAGAGCGCTATGACAGAGATAACAATACCTACTCCAGAGCCATGTATTAGCCATGCGCTCTGCATGGACCATCTCTACGCCTTCTGTGACGCTGTAGAGAATATGTCTTGGGCCCAATTTACAGACAAGGAAAACTGAGGCCTATAGACACGCAGGCACTCAGCCAGGTGCACACAGCAAGGAGTAAAGCTCAATTACCAGTTTGATACCTGGTATGTCCCGTGTCCGAGGACAGCATATTAAATGGGGTTTTGGAGCAGGGAGCTGGAGTAGGAGCTTGCTCTGTCCGCTGCACGCAGCCGGTGGGTACCGCAGTACTCAGAACAGCGCACTCTCCAGTAGGATAAATTACAAAAAAAAAAAAGTAGAGCTTAGATTCCATGAGAGGTTGGTCGGTCCGTCAGTGTCACCCTTCCACTGGGCGACACGTCCTCCCACGTGCCCGTGCCACCCTTGCCTGCCCACCGAGCTCCACGTGCTCCTCTTCCCTGGGGTCTGGCGGGGAGGCGGGAAGGTGGGGAAGCTGGAGCTGGTCCGCCAGCTGCTGCCCGGGGGCTCTCAGGGCGGGGGTGGGATCGGTGCTGCAAACCACACACGGGACCCCGTCCCCACGGTACCCAGAGGCCTCAGTGCCCTGTCATGGTGGATGCAACAGAAGCCCAGACATGCAAATGGCCAGTTTCGAGCCAAGTCGAGGCAGTGACAGGACCGCTGCTCAGAGCTTCTGCTCCTGCCCTGGGGACAGTGCTGCTCTCAGACCAGTCTGGCCAGATCAGACCTGCTTCCCAGGGGACACTGCCTGCCCCCACCACCCTGCAGGTCCCGGGGAAAGTGTGCCTCTAACTTAACTGCATGTTGACAACAAAAGACCCACAGCATGGGCAGGTGTTCCATTGGTGGCAATGCCTTGGGGACTCTAAGGGTGCTGCTGGGGATTATCTAGGCGCTTGGCCAAGGGAGAGGGAGTCTGAGCTCGGACCTAGAGCTTGCAGCAGGGGCCAGCCCTATAGCCGACAACCAGCACGTCTAAGGTTTTTCAGTCCTTTTTAGGGTCAGGTGCGCCATACAAGCTGTCTCAGCTACGCCTCCGTCACAAGAGCCCTGTGAAGTCCATCCGGAAGGTGGGAAAGCAAGGCTCAGAAGGACTGAGCGACTTACCCAAGGTCACACAGCCTGTGGGCAACCGAACTGGCCCTTGAACTCAGAGCTGCCTGAACCCCTCCCACGCTCTCACCATGTGTCCATGATCCTCAGGGCCCCGAGGACTTTCCTGCTTGCAAATTTATGTTTTTCTGGAAGTCAGAAGAACAGAGAAGGCTACCCCAGAACAATTTGAATAATAATTAGAAAATCACGTTTTTTTTCATCTTGATAAGCCTGGGGTCCGAACGCCTGGAGCTCTGAGGTGGGTGTGACTCCACCGGGAAGGAGACCACAGAGCGGGGATACCTCAGCTGCTCCCCCAGGCCGTGGCTCTCAAGTGGACCCACAACAAGGGCAGTGACTTTTGTAATGGACTGAACTGTGTCCCCTCGAATTCATATTTTGGAGCCCTAATCCCCAATGGGACTATATTTGGAGACAGGGACTTTAGGGATGGAATTAGGTTAAATGAGGTCCCAAGGGTGGGGCCTTAATCTATTAGGATTACAGTGGTGTCCTTACAAGAAGAAGAAGAAGAAGAGGCCCTGGAGCTCTCCCGCTGTCTGTGACAGGGGACAGGCCGTACGATGGCAAAGGTCTCACCCTGCCTTCCCGCCTGGCAGGGACCTTGGCTTTGCTGTCCTTCTAGGAGCTGCTTCATAAGACTGGTGTGAGAATTAACTGCAGCAATGCATGGGAAATGCTTGTCACGGTGTGTGGAGCACATAAGGATATGGCTATTATCCTATTTCTGGAGTAGCCGGCAGGGGGTATTTTTATGGGTCAGGGACACTTGGGTTCTACTGCTCTGGGTTTCCAGCTGGGGTGCCGTGGCTCCAAAGCGCACGTCCTGACTCTGTTGTCGGGGTGAGTCCGTGGGAGGTCACAGCCTATTTTCAGCATATCCCAAAGTCTGTGGGACGTCACCCGCCAGCCTGCAATGACACCACACAAGCTAACCAACATGTCACGTTCCTTTGCTCTCGGCTGGAATTAAACAAAGTCCCATAGAAGCACTGCTCATCTCTGCATGGGCAGAAGCTGAGATAGCTGGACACATATGTCCTTGATTTATAAGAAAATGGGAACATAAAATACTTATTATCTCATCGCCGATCCCATAGCACCCATGGGAAGAAAATAATGAAGAGGAATCCCCGCATGTGAGCGGCCAGGTGCCCTGGCTGGAATGCCGAAGTGGTTTTGGGTATTTTTCCTGCAGAAATTTTATAGCAATAATGTATGTGTTCAAGGCTTCCTTGCTTTTTAATAATTATATATGTTTTATATATATATTATTATTCTGCTACGCTGCTCTGATTTGCTAAAACAAAGGCATGTACAGAAGGCGTGAGAGTTTCACCGGCATCCCCGCACTTGTCACTGCGTATTTGTGTGTGGACCCAACACCCGGTCACACCCCGTCAACAGCCTCTCGTCACGTTGCCGGGTGGTCGCGCTGCGCTCTGCGCGGAGTTTGGATTGTCTTTGATGCCACGCTGCTGCGCTGCCTTTGTGTGCGGGGCACGGTGGAGGCCTCCAGTGAGGCCTCGTGATTAACCGGATCTGGAACATTCAAAAGCCCCAGGAAATGTTCTGTCCGGGGTTCCTGCATCTTGTCATGTCACAGTTATGAAAGGCGCAGCTCCTAACATAGCTGTAGCCCAGAACAGACAGACCCGGGACTCTGGCCCCCAGGGCCACAGAACACAGGATCTGTGTGGGCCCGTGTTAGCCATGCCCTTCTGAGGCTTTGGCTCTGCGGTCTTGCTCACCCTGCAGAGGCTGCTTCTCCCGGGGCTAGCCGGTCCCTAGACAGCAACCGACTCACCCAGAGTGCACCTTCCATACGCAAGTGAACCCAGGCCCCCAGCGACCTCCTTCACCTCTCTCTGGGCCACTATCCATCCGCCCTAATTACCCCAGGGCCAGGTACCAGCACTAGGGACAGCCCTGTGCCCAGAGCCCACCAGCATCACCCAAGCCAGCCCGTCCTCAGCCTGCTTACTCTGCACGTTCCTTCCTGCGGAACCGCAATAAAGGCTCCTGCTCACGTTCTCCCCCTCTATCCCCCCAGGGCCCTGGTGTGTGGCCCTGCCCGGGGTGGCTGCCTCCTGCTTCCAGGACTGTGAGGACTTCCTCCTTCAACACAGGCATGCGTATGTCTGCATGTCTCACCAGGCCAGGTGAGAACAAACCCTGGGGACCCTAAAACAAACCCCCAGGAGTTCTGAAGTTCAGCTCAGACACACAGTCCTTGGCCGGGCTGCGGAGGGTGACACTCAGCCTCGTTTGCAGCTTCAAGGTGGGAGCCGTGGCGCTGCCAGAAGCAGCCACATTTGGTCCGCGTGCTGCTCACGACCCACCTGAGGATGCTCAGGAGCTGTGGTGAGACGTCCAGTCCATGTCCCCAGGCTTGTAGACAAGCCCCGAAGAGAAGCCGTAGGTAAATAAAGGCAGAGGGAAAGTGTGAGACTTGCCTCCCTGCCCCCACCCAGACTCAGATGAGACTCGTGAGAAAAATAAGAATGTATTGTGTATTCTTTCATTTTCCTTCATAAGTTTGTTCATTCATTCATTCAAATGTTTGTTGAGTGTCCATCATGTGCCAGGCACCTCACTGGGAGCTGGAGGTTCGCAGATGAATAAGAGACCACCTCTGCTCTCGCAGAGTCACAGGCTAGTTAGTGGGGTTGGCCACTGCAAAACCAAGGAAAAAGCAAACTATCCAAGAGGGATGGGCCACAGAAGGGGTGGAAGAGGGATTGGGGGAGTGAGAGGGAATGGTTAGGGAGGGCTTCAACTGGTGTGACGGTTTCAGCTGGGTCTTGAGGGATGAGTAGGAGTTTGTCAGGCACATCAGGAGGAGGTATTCCAGGGGAGGTGGATGGAGACCTGAGAAACCATTACTCGTTCAAGGTGTGTGGATGGAGTAGAGCACCTGGAATGCAAGGGAGTCTATGAGGCTGGAGAAGTAGCATTTATATGCTGTCTCCATTTCTGTTGACATGCAACAAACTGTTTCAAAACTTAGTGGCATAAAATAAGTATGATTTATTATATCTCAAATTTCTGTGGGTTGGCTGGGATTGTTCTTCTGCTCCATGGGGTGTTTGCTGGGGTTGCTGCTCCACGGGTGTTGACAGCCTTCAGCTGGGACCTCAGTTTGGAACTGGAACACCTAAGGTGGCCCCACTCACATGTCTGGTACCTCGGCAGGGGTGGCTGAACCTCTGCCCCATCAGGGAGGTCGGCCTCTCACAGGGTGGCTCCGGGCTCCAAGAGAACTAATGCAGAGCTGCCAGGCCTCTTACGGTTGAGGCTGAGGCCGGCCCAGCATCCCGTCTGCTGCACTGTGTGGGTCAAGCAAGTCACAGCCCGGCTCAGATGCAAGGACAGGTGCAGGAGACCATGGCTGTCGATGGGGCAGCTGCACATGTGAACAGAGGGGACAGGATGTTTGCAGGCCAGCCACCACACGTGTCATCCTAAGGGGTTTGCATTTTGCCCTATAGATGACATGGGGGGCCATTGAAGGGTGGGGGTGGCATGGTCAGATTTGTGCTCTAGGAGGACGCGCTGGCTGTGGTTTGGAGGCCAGGCCAGAGAGAATAATTCTGGCAGCAAAAGGCACCATTAGGAGGCTGCTGTCCATGGTTTAGGCAAGAGGTGACACTGTGAGTTGAATTGTGTCCTCCTCAAAAGATATTTTGTGGCTAAGCCCTCACCCCTGCAAATGCGACCGTGTTTGGAAATAGTATCTGCAGGTATAATCAGATCAGGATGAGGTCATGAGGATGGGCCCCAATCCAATCTCACTGGCGGCCTTAAAAGAAGAGGAATATGCCACGTGAGGACCCAGACACACAGGGAGCATTCCGTGTGACAACCGAGACAGAGAAACGTCAAGGGTTGGTGGCCGCTACAGGGAAGGGGCAAGGACAGATTCTCCCCGGAGTCTCAGAGCGTGCACAGCCCAGCAGATACCCTGACTCCAGACTTCTGACCTCCAGGATGGAGAACGCGTTTCTGTCGTGCCGGGCGGCTGGGTCTGCGGTGCTGTGTCACA
This sequence comes from Cheirogaleus medius, assembly GCA_008086735.1. Lineage (NCBI taxonomy): Eukaryota > Metazoa > Chordata > Mammalia > Primates > Cheirogaleidae > Cheirogaleus > Cheirogaleus medius. Next base: position 99,611,172 of record VBSM01000361.1, on the reverse strand, counting down.
GCGGCCCTAGGGGCTCGAGACTGTGCTGACTGGGCGGTGGCTGTGGGCCTGGGGACAGGGGTGCCCAGTGGCAGATGAGCGTGAGGGTGAGGGGTGTGCAGGCCGATGGCACCAGGTCAGGGGCTCCTGCCCTTTGTTTTGGCCGCAGGAGTGGCCGTTAGCCCTTGTTAGATTGGCCAAGCTGTGGCGCTGCCTGATTTTCCTACTGGCTGGGTCCCCCAAAGCAGGGGGAACGTGGTGCCATTGTTCTGATGTCCCTGTGGGAGCCACCCTGCCCCACTCTCCATCCATGGTCCACGAGGTTTGAGGGGGCCGACTCCTCGCCTTGCTGAGGGTGGGTCCTTGGGTCTGGGGCAGCAGGTCCCCTGGCGTCCTCTGAGCCCCTGGGGTTGGTGCAGGGCTGGGCAGGAGACCCAGATGGCTTTCCTGAGGTCGTGCTCCAGGATGCGGTGGGCACGGAGGGAGGAACCCTGCTACTCTCCTCCCTGGGTGGCTCACCTGGGGGACATAACCCTGTAGCGCAGGGACTTAGGCTGAGGGCTGAGTCTCTCCGAGTGTGGACCCAACTAGCGGGGAGCAGAGTGGGAGATCGAGTCCTACGACATAAATGGAGCCCTTGGCTGATGGGAGATTATCCCTGTGAAGCAATGAACCCTCTTACTTTGCCTAAACTACTTTGAGTTTGGTTTCTGTCACTTGTCAACGCCACGAGTCCTAGCTAAGGTCCTGGCTAGTGAGTTTACCTCACTGGAGAGAAGAATTGCAAGTTTCATGGAGTACGGAGCTCGGGACTGCCCTTCTGGCTCCTGTTCCCTTTCTATAGTTGTCTCCTGCAGAGCCTTGAGGTGGGTTATTAGCCCAGAGGAATTTGCTGGAATCGTTGGTTCACCTTTCGAAGGCCTAGTTGCTTTGCTACAACCTTTCTGTCAGTCTACACAATGATTTTATCTTCTTTTAAAGCTGGAAATGAGGCTCACAGAGGAAATGCCCCCGACACTTGCCGGGCGGTGTGTGCACAGGGCAAGGAGCCCGGACTTTTCGTGCTGAAGCAGCCTCTGAGGGCCAGGGCTTCCCGCGGACAGGACGGGGAACACCCAGCACCGCGGTACAAGAATGCGTCAGCGAGGGATTTAGGAAGGTGCAGTCACTTACAGAAGAGATTGCATTTGCTAACTGCAAAGGTTCTAGAAAACTGTTCTTAGGTGATGCACATTGCAAAGGGGCAGGAAGGCCCCTGTTTCCTTGCTCAGTCTTCTGAAGTCAACCACACACCCGGGGCGTCAGGCCTCAGGGCGTATTTGCTTCTTCCCCGTGAAGCAAAGTTCCTATGTTTTCAGACACATCTCCTCTTAGGATCCCCTGAAATCCCCTAAGCCAGGCAGTGGGATGCATGCAGCCCTGAACAGGGCTTTTACCCTGCAAAGGAAACTAAGCTACTGACAGTGAGCCCCAAATAGCCCCAACCCAGGAAACCCTGAACTGATTTTCCTGACTGCAGCCCATAGGACACTTGCGGGTATTCTCAGCTGCCCAGAAACACGGATGGACTTTAACGTCACGTCCCAACAGCCCGTCTTCAGACAGGAACAGGCACTCACAAGGGGCCTAGTCGGGGGAAAGAGAGCCAGCCGGTGCTGCCCCAGGACAGACTCAGCGCCGAGGCCACCCGATGGCACCTTCTGCACTGGCTGTGACTCTTCACAGCAGAGACACATGGAAACGTCCTTTGTTGGTTTCGCTATTCATCCCACTATGTGTATATATTTGCTTTGATCATTAATGTTGTATGGTTATTTCTTGAAGATGTGGCCAGTGTTTCTTTTTTTAAAATTAAAAGACTTTATGTTTTAGAGAAGTTTTAGGTTCAGAGCAAAATTGATCAGAAAGTACAGAGAGTTCCCACATGTCCCCCACCCCACTCATCAATGCCCCCACCCCGGCTGTCAGTGTCCTGCAGCGGGTGGTACCTTCGTTCCAGTCACTGGGCCGACATCGACACATCATCGTCACTCAGAGTCCACAGTCTATTTACGTCAGGGTTCACTCTTGGTGTTGCACAAATGCATAGTGACAGGTGTCCCCCATTGCAGTGCCTACAGAGTAGTGTCACTGCCCTAAACATCCCCTGTGCTCCGTCCCTTCATCCCTCCCTCTCCCCAACCCCCGGCAACCACTAATCTTTTTACTGTCTCCATAATTTTGCCTTTCCCAGAATTATATAGTTGAATCCTACAATATGCAGCTTTTTCAGATTGGCTTCATTCACTTAGTGATACGCCTTTAAGTTTCCTCCATGTCTTTTCATGGTTTGAAAGCTCCTTTCTTTTTAGTACTAATATCTCATCGTCTGCACGTAACGCAGTTTATTTATCTACTCACCTACTGAGGGACATCTTGGTTGTTCTCAAGCTTTGACAATTATGAATAAAGCTGCTATAAACATCCGTGTTCAGGTTGTTGTGTGGACATAAGTTTTCAATTCATTTGGGTAAATACCAAGGAGTGTGCGTGCTGGATCATATGGTAAGAATATGTTTAGTTTTGTAAGAAACTGTCAAATTGACTTCCAAAGTGGCTGTACCATTTTGCGATCCCGCCAGCAATGAATGAGAGTTCCTATTGCCCCACATCCTCACCAGCATTTGGTGTTGTTTGTGTTTTGGGTTTTTGACATTGTAATAGGTGTGTAGTGTGGCCAGTGTTTCTTCTTAATTAAATTTTGGGCATTACCTCAAGTACTGACTTTGGATGCTGCAGTTCTATCATCTTGAATAAAAGGAAAGTGTAACAGAACCACTCATGCATTCGTCATTCACTTCATTATCAGATATTTTTTGAGTGGCTGCTATGTGCCTGGCACCGGGGGTTCTCAGATAAAAGATGCTCTCTCTGCCTCAAAGAACTCAGAGCCTCATGTAGGAGGATGACAGGTGGGCGACTGACACTCAGCACTAGGAAGCACGCGGTAGGAGAGTGTCGAGTTCCCGGGGAGGGAAGCCAAGGAAAGGGGCGCGACCCAGCCAGGAGGGGCGGCTGGGCAGGGCGGCGGGCAGGAGACGGTCGCTGAGCCTCCGGAGGTTAAGGCTGGATGGACAACCACCGCAGGCTGGAGACACGCAGGGCAGGCAGGGAGGGGCCGGCGGTTCCAGGCAGAGGGTGGGCAAAGGCTCGGGAGCTAAAGCTGCATCTCAGGGTCACTGGTGTTTAGGGTGTGAGGACGAGGACTCCGGGATTCCAGCAGGGAACAGAGAGGCCTGGGCTAGCTTTCCAGGAGGACCTCGGGCCAGCTGGGGGTACAGACAGGAGGGAGTGACAGGAGGGAGGGAACCGGGCGTGTGGAAGGTGGGATCCGCAGACGGGTGGGCTCACTCGCCCGTCAGCCACTCTGTGAACCGATACAGTGCACAGATCCCTGCCCTGAGAGAGCCTCTGGCTCAGCTGGGGATTATCCAAAATCTCACTTTAGGCAAAATGTTGACCTCCTCTCTTTACTCTCCATAGCTGGGACCAGCGCTGCTGACAAACTCATTTTAAAAGTCCGATTTAAGGTTGTTTATTTCTCCCTCCTTCACTCGCACTCCAGCGGACGGACGGATGATGTGTCACGAAGCGGAGGTCACGAAAGTGGCATCCTTCTGGTCTTTGTTTATACCCAAGTGGCAGCAGTTGGGGAGGCTGGGGGAGGGGAGGCTGGGGGAGGGGAGGTAGGAGACCTGAGGGCTGGCCCAGCACACTGTACTGTCACCACCCTGAATCCACGACAGGTGGCGGATGAGTTAACAACCATGGCAACCGACGGGCCACTCAGCAGCCCGGTGAGTTGTCTGCGCAGTCTCACCTGTTGGGCGGTGGTGGCCACGGCTTGCTCTTGCAGTACAGCGGAAGATGCCATTTGTTCTCTTCTCCCCGACACTGGCTTCTTGTATTTTTTTTTAAGGAACACAAACTAGCTAGCAGCATTTACACACCATTAAGCCCAAGCAATTATGACAAATGTGCTAAAAATCCATAAACTAGAAAAAAGTAAGATCTTTCCCACAAGCGCAGGCTATTGATTTTTCTCAAACTAGTCTGAAATCGGTAGGGAAATTACATCTTGCTGGGCTTCCTCAAGGAGGAGCCAAGGACAAAGGACAAAGCCAGCTGTCCTGCGGAAGCTGCAGGGAGGGGGGAAGGAGCGCTGGGGGAGGGGTGCAGTTGACAGGCGAGTGGCCAGCTCGCTGCAAAGTTGGGTTTCCTCTAAATTAAGATCTCTCATCCATTCCAAAAATATGAGCACCTACTATGGGCCAGGGAGTTCTCTAGGCACCTGGAATATATATCACCACTGTATTCAAGACAGTCCCTGTTTTCAAATGGAATTTATATTCTACTAGGGAAGACACAATATAAACAACCTCAACATCATATATCATATAATGTTAGGAAGCGAAAACTGCTATGAGGAATAGAGAAAACAAGGCACAGCTGCCAGGAGGTTGACAGTGATTCGAGCTGAGGGCAGGAGCGATGGGGGGAAGGGCTCCAGGCTGGGGAGCAGCTGGAGGCGGTGGAGCAGCTGGAGGCGGTGGAGCAGCTGGAGGCGGTGGAGCAGCTGGAGGCCATGGTGTGGCCCAGCAGGGAGGAAGCTGGAGGCTGGGCAGGAGCCATTTTTACCCCGGTTGAACCTGCAGACTTCTGAGGTAGAAACTCCACATGGCCAGGGACCATACGCCTCTTTGTGGCAAGGATAAATCTTACGGTCACACACCTGGGTATAAAAACCCTGGTTTTTGGTAACTACTTAATTTCCAACTCCGAGCCTCCAAGCTGTGGAGGAAGAATGAGTCCAGGCATTTCTAGGTAGCCTCGGTCTAAGTCAGGAATTTCTAACCTGTTAGAGCTTCCCTCTGCCCCTCGGGCTGCACGTGATGTGCTTGTCACGACGCCCTCCGGGCAGATGCCTTGGTGCTGGGTCACTGCTCTGTGGCCTCTGTCAGACATGACTTCCACGGCCCCCGAGGTGCCGCTCCCTCGGCAGGCATTAGAGATCTGTGCATTCGCTTGGGACGTTTTGTGCCTGTGACAGCAAAGAGCTGCCTTCTTACAAAACTCAGGCCATGATGACATTTCCCCAACAGAAGGAGATGCCAGTGTTGAGGACCCTTTTCCTGCTTTGAACACGGGCACCTCCCTCACCCCGGGCGTGGCTGGGGCAGGGGACCCGTGCAGCTGCTCTTCTCTGCCCGTCCGGGGCCTTGGAGCCAGGGGCTGGGATCTGGCCACAGGGCTGTCCTGTCTCTCTGCCGCTCCCTGACTTGCCTTGATTTCCCTGAGCTGCTCTCAGGCCGTCTCCTTAGACTTGGCTCCTGTCCTTCTGCTCTCAGGTGCCTCCAAAACCCATGGAGGGGGCGGGCTGCCCTATCCCCTTGCCCTCCACCCCTGGAAGGTCTCCCTCCCTCAGTCCACACAGAGCTCTCAGCTCTTCTCCCTGTGCTGCAACAGACCCGGCCGGCTTCCCCCTGAGTCTTTGTTTACACCCAGACTCGGAAGGGCTTTTCTCTCAATGTTGCCGTCTCTGCTCTGGCTTCACAGAAGTCTGCGTAGCAGCCCCAGGGTAAGAACTGACTTCTCCTTTCTGGGCTGTGCCGCCATCCCAGAGAAGGTCTACAGACTCAGCGAGCGGAGGGTGGAGGCACGACATAGAGCTGGGGTGGGGTCATCCTTGACCTTGCTGTACATCCTTCCAGGGTCAAGTGGGGCACAGCAAGCTCATGACCAGCCCGCGCAAGCCCAGCTCACCCAGCGCTGGGGGACGGGCTGCCTCCAGCCTGAGCAGGAACTGTCCTCTGCTCCGGGCCATCGATGGCGTAAGGGTTTGTAGTTTGAAGGTGTTCAGCTCCTGAGGGAGTCAGGAGCCAGGGACTGGGTCAGTTTCGCCCGTGGAATCTCAGCTCCTGGCCAATGCCGGTCCCCTGTGTCACTCAATGCCTATTTAGAGACAGGGAAGTGGAGTCTTGCCCCTGGCTGGTTTCCCCATGGTAAGGTGTGGCCAGGTCGATGATTAGACAGCTCCAGTGCAAAGCCGCAGGCATCTGTGGGGGAGGTAAGTGGCTTTGGAGGCCACGCTGGGACTCCTCCTCTTCCCCTGGGCTCTTTGTCACTCTGACTTCCTGCCAGCTCTTTCCCCTTCCGCAGAAACAGACGAACCTGCCACTCTTCAGAGCGGTGCTTCTCAAGTATGACCCCAAACCAGTGACATCAGCCTCCCCTAGAAACTTACTAGAAATGCAGATGAGCAGCCCCAGACTTGCGAATGAGAAGCTCCGAGGGTGGCCCCGCAGCCTGTGTTCTCACTCGCCTTCCAGGTGATTCTCTCACCCTTGAAATCTGAGACCTGCTGCTTTAAGTGACTTCAAAGGCATCTCCTGCTCCTTGCCTGCCAGTCACCTGCAGTATGTCCCTGGTTTCTTGTCAGCATGTGACCTTCATGACAGTATTTTTCAGTTCCTGAAGAACCTCAGAAACGAGTCCTTGTGCAAGGGGATCCACGCAGGCCTTCCCCAAGTGTGCTCCACAGACGCCCAACCTCACCCCTGCGTGTGGCTTTGCCGTCAGTTCACCACCAAGCGAGCCGCCGTGTTTCCAAACAGTGGGAGGAAGGTGGCGTGGGCTCGAGGGGTGGCATGGAGGGAAGACGTGTGGCCCCAGGCCCTGAAGTCTGCAGGACGCCTCCCGCTACCCAAGCACCCTTGCCTCCTCCTCCCAGATGGCATCTTAGGACATCAAAGCCTGGAACACCTCTTGACCTGTTTCAGCAACAATTTGTTCCTTTAACTAAGGATTTTATCGTTTTCCCTAGAAAATTAGGAGGACAAAACTCCCAAAGAATCCTCTTTATTTTCCCTAATCTTGTATATTTCTAAGCATGTTAAGTTTGACAGTGTTAAGAGCAAACCAAAGTATACGCAATACATTTTCTGTTTTCTCTAAGCTAACCGGTTAGTCCGGGTCCCTAATGGCTCTTACGAGGGTCAGCGTCACGCTTACACGACTTATCCTGCCCGCTCCTCCGCATTCTCCCACTGAAACCCACTTGCCCTCTGCTTTCTGCTCTTTATCAGTTCATATAATTTTTTTATAAAAAGTTTGCTAACATCGTAACGCCCCCGACTCCTGCTGCCCTCAAATGACACACCTGCCCCGTTAGAGAGGCCCTGGGCGTCGGCACGACAGCGTGTTAGGGGTGCTGGCTTGGGGGTGGGACATGTAACAGGTTTGGGACTCACTGGGTCCCTCGGGACACAGCGTGGGAGCTGCCTGTACCAGGGTGTGGAGTGCGGGAGTCCTGAGACCACCTTTGATTCTGACACCGACTGTCAGCTTGGAGGTCACCAAGGCCACCCTCAGGCTTGATGATTTGCTAGGAGGACTCACAAAACTCGGCAAAACCCTTCAACTCATGGTTTGATTACAGGGAAAGGATCCGACAGAGGGAAGAGGCACCTGGGCGGGGTCTGGAGATGGCACGCACAGAGCGTTCAGGGGTCCTGTCCCCGCGGGGCTGTGCAAACAGCGACTGTGTCCATGTGCACGGAATACTGCCAATCAGGGAAGCTCGCCCAGGCCCGAAGTGCAGAGTTTTTATTGGAGGTTAATCACGCAGACATGCCGACCATCTCCACGGCTGACCGCAGCACCCAGCCCCTCCAGGGCCGGAGTGGATGCCGTGTGGCCATAAACCGAATCGTCAGCACAGACTATCTGGCAGTGCCGGGTGAGCAAAGGTGCTCTTAACAGGAGAACATTCTAAGGGCTTAGAGATGATCTCCCGGCAGCGCAGGGCAGAAGCCAGACCTCTCTATGGTCAGGGTACTGCTTACCGTGCACAGGGCTGCTCGTGGTGAGCTGACCGGCACCATCCGTGGGCCGCTTATTATGGATAAATACGGCAGCCGATGTGTGTGTTTAGAAACATCTACAGCAATTGGACAGAGTGTGTCTATTAAATCTAACAATGAAATATTGATATTGAGGCTTTTCTTTTGCTTGCCTATTTTAAATTATACTTTTCTAGTAATTTGCTTTTATCATATTTTACAAAAGTGTTAATGTGTAATGGATAAGATACTTTTTAAAAAGGTAAAAACTATTCTTTATCACTGATGGTCAGAGAAGCACGGACCCGCTCTCTGTGCCAGCTCTGTGCCTACCAGTGCTGTGACCTCGGACATGACATTCCAGCTTTCTGGTTTCCAGGGTTCTCTCTGGTAAGATTGGACAGGAGTGGGTGAACTAGAGCAGCAGTTTTTCAAATTTTCATTTTGACTGTGGCAAGAAAATTATATATATATGTATTTATATCAGGACCTGGTGCGTTGCTCCCCTTGTTGCAGGTAAAGCAGTTGGCGGTCCCCATTCTAACCCTCCTGTTCTCGGCCATCTCATCTAGAAAGAAGAGCGTGGGTCCGTACCCACTAAACTGGTTTCACGACCGAGGTGGGAGACAATGTTAGGTGGTCTTTAAAGTGACTTCCTGCCTCTGGAGGGACTTTTAACAAGATTCCTGTGTGTCTGAACCCCAGGCCAGGGCTGGCTGGGGTCGAGCTCTCCAGATGACTTACCTGCACACAGCTAATCATGTTCTCTCTCTGACTAGACTAAGCAGGGAGGTTTTATTTCTCCCTTTATTTCTTGGAATAAAATAAATGTAAAAACCCAAGATTTTCATATAGGGGCTCTACTGCTTACCGTCATCCTGTTTGTGTCAGAGACGGCACGGGCTTGTGGATTAGTAGCAAGTATCCACGCTGAGCTCTCTCTCAGTGCAGGTGTCTCGCTTAGGAGTGTGTTCGCTCTGGGGTGACTTGAGGGCGTCATCCCAGCGCTACAGATCACCCACCTGCTCTCACATGCGTCAGCATCCGCGCTGACTCCGCAAACCACCCAGAATCCAGCCCAGGCAAATGATTCCTGATGTCGTCTACACTTATCTGTGTGCTCGCTGGCTCCTACGTGAAACAGCATTGGATGGAGTCAGCTGGTTACCATGGGTTACAAAAAAGGAAGTAGATTCTGTAAAAAAAAAAAAAAAGAAAAAAAAAGAAAAAGATCTTCTGCTCCCCCTCCACTTAGATTTAGATAAAGCATCACCCCCTCCACTGCTCCGAGTGACTCAGTCTCCTTCCTGGCGGGGGAAGGATGCCCAAGAAAGGGCCTGAGGAATAATTCTTAGCAACAGATGCCACTGACGGTGAACTGATAAGGTGTTTGGCGGAAACAAATGCTAGTCCCTTCCTTTTATTAATATGGAATTTAGAAATAGTTCAGCCATGTCAGCTGGACTCTCACACATCATTTCCTGGAAATATATAGAAGAACCCTGTTGGTCATGAGGAAGTGCCACATCACAGAGGAGCAGACCTGTCTGGAGGTGACCAGGTTCCCTTCACGAGGTCCCCTAGCTGAGATCCTGTATGTTATGGAAGGTAGGGGTGTCCTTGGGAAGTGGGGGGACAGAAGGTGGAACACAGAACAAGCAAATTAGGGGGTTTGAATTTCTGTATTGCTCTATAGTTACTTATGAAACAAAAAAGTTGAGAACCACAGCTGGAGGACACCAGTCTGGATATCCGTGATCAGAAAATCCACACTCTTATACAAATGGATGTCTACACAATGCATATTCACCGAGTGCAAGGCGATCCTACTCTTCCTTACATCTTGTTGACCTGGGCAATATTGACCTTATAAAGACTGAAATTTACATTTTATGCCGTTAGCAGTTTTTATTGAAGGAGGAAAATGTTTTCTTAATTCATTTCAGGTTTAAGATCAATTCTGCAAACATTGATTAAGACATGAAAGGCACTTGAATAAGCATACATATTTCTGAAAACATGACATGTTATGTACACGTGTTCACCATTGTTCAGATTTAGGGCTTTGAATCCACTAAGAGTTTAAAATTCTTTTTTTTTCTTCTTATGCCAAAATTGCAACTATTGGTATTTGGTATTTGCAACTACTGCAAATACCAACCCAGAATGCTCTGGGTAAAGGTTAGCAAGGCTTCAACTTTTTTTTTTTTTTTTTACTGTATGCTAAAACCATCTCAGTTCATTTGGAACCCAGAAAACGTCTCCTTGGACATCCATGTGGCCTCTCGGTTTGCATATCTTAAAATATTGAGGGCAACTAAGCGTCGTTCATTCCTATCCTCACCATCCATACCAAGCTTCCTTTAACAATTCAACAAACGATGGAAAGAAAAGTCTCTGCAGTAGCACAAGATGCTCAGCTGCTTCCCAATCCACTCTGTATGTAATTCCTGGGGTTTATGAGATTGAAAAATAATTCCAGTTGAAGCCATTTATCTAGTTTTGTGGCAGAAGCAATCTAATGTTCAGTCTCCCAATTATTTTTTATGGCTGGATTAACGTGCTAACCGCTTAGATGTGAAGATCCGTCTCAGCTGCATCACCAAGACCATGCACAATGGGCAAACGGACAGAGGATGTACTGAGTTACAAAATCATTAGCATCTTTGACATTTATTTGAAAGAAAATGACACTTGAGATCATTTACTATTTCATTAACTTATTCTTATGAGAGAGGCAGTTTTTCTTTCTCGTGAGGTTCCACGAACAGCACACAATGCCGCACACAGCCCTCCAGAGCCAGCGGAGGGACGGGGGGAGGGGGTCAACTTATTCGAAAGTCTCTCTCATTTGGACAAGAATATGCTAGACTCCCAACCCATACGTATTTAATAAAAAATGTAAACATCGATTTGATTTAGGCTCAGTTTTCAGACAGTTGTAAGGCATTAACTAGAAAAGTATATTTAACATTTGCTCCCCTTTATTCTTTGTTACCTGGTCAAGAGCTAAGTGGGCTCAACAGTGTACTCTTGTGGGTGAACAAAGGACAACTACTGCCGGAAAGATTCCTACTAAATTCTTTAAACATTAAAAGGTAATATTAACGATACCTTCCAACGAACTCAAAAGCCCCAAGCCGAGGGTGAGAACAGTGGGTTCCTGGCACGAAGGGGATGGTTTGTGGCTGAGCTTGGACGGGGGCAGTGAACTTAAGCCTTTGCCAGTGTGGGCAAGAAGGCCTGAGACCTTCAGCAGCAGCCCGCTAGGCTGTGCTCTTTGCAGCCTCTGAGTGGCTCAGGTTCTAGCATGTTCCAGGAGATGCCATCACAAGCCCTGGTGCCAAGGGCACCTACTGCCAATTTTGGCCAATTCATTTTTCTTGCTGTTGAATAGGATGAGAAGCCCTGGGCCCAGGGTGTGAAGAGCTAATGGGGCTTTCACAGCACCAGAGGGCCGACCCCTCAGGTCTCAACAGGAACATGGCTCCTAAAAGGGGGTTTGCCTCTTGTTTGGAAGCCTGGTCAGCAACCTGAGACACAAGAGGTGAAGACCGCAGCACACGCAGGGGTGTGGTGGAAAGCCTCCTCCTTTGGGCTGTTATGGGCCAGAACAGCTACTTGGCATTTTGCTGGCCCATTCGAGAGGTGGCGTGAGCACTTTTCTACTGGGCACCGCCCAAATGCTGGGCTGATTCCCCCAGGCACCGAGTGACATGTTGTTGGCCCTCCCAGACGCAGTCTGTCCGTCATCCCCCTGCTCCATCTGCCTCGTCCTAGGGACCAGGGCACTCAGGCTAAGCTCAGCCTTCCAGTGCTGAGTGTGGGGAAGCCTGTGGTCCCCTGGCGCGCTCCTGGGAGAATGGAAGCAGATGAATTCTTAAACAACAGAGTGTGTGAGTGTGTGTGCTTGTGTGTGTGATAATGGTCCAAGCTTTAATAGCATGGTAAAATATTTATCTTATTTTTTATAGCTAGCATGCAGTCAATTGGTAACACACAGAAAGAACTTAGAAACATCAAGGTCTACTCCACCGCGGCTAGATGGAACCACCCGCCATCTACGCACATACCTATCTGCGATGGGAGATGCAGAGCCATCGCCTCTCTGAGCAAGTCACCCCAGCCCAGCCCTCCAGCCCCACAGAGCGGGGAGCCCCTGGGAGCACGGACAGGGCCGTGGGCGTCTTTCTGGTTTCGGTTAAGACATTACTTGTCTCAGCAAATTGGCCTATTCAAGTTAACCTCCCTCTTGACCTTGAATAGCTTTGATTTGTGTCACCAAATTCCCAATCCCCACTTCGATATATGATGCCACGTGGGCACGGAGATGGGGCCAAGAGAACTGATAATAAATATTACATAAATAGTCATTGTGTGAGGACACATGAATAATGACCCTCACTTCTTGGGTTTTTCCATAATGAGGCAGGAAGAAGGGCTGGTTGTAGGAAATCAGCAACCATTGAATTAGGAAATGTTTGCAATTAAAAGGTTCTACAGACCATTGTCTTTGTCTTCCAGCAGAAGAAACTAGAGTGGACAGGGCCACACATGCTGGGCAGGGCTCACCGCCACCCTCTGAGCACCCTTCCCATCAGGGACACTCCCTCCTGTGGCTTCTGGGGAGCTGGTTGGGGGAAGCAAGGGACAGAGACAATATGGGAGGCTGTGGAAGCTCCTTCGTGGGGCTGTCGCTTTGTGCTCACAGGTAGCGAGTGCAAGGAGAATCCCTGTGTGTTGGTGACTGTGAGTGTGCGTGGGTGTGTCCTGATCATTATAACTCACAAGTGGGCACAAGTAGTTAGGTGGTCCTGAAAATAAAACATGACTATACATGGTTTACCTTTTCCATTTTCTATACATGCATGCAGTATGAAAAGTAAACATAGCTCAAAGATATTGTGATGCAAGAATTCTGCAGGTTTTTGCAGCATAAATTATTTTTTGATTTGTGAATTGCCTTTATTCCAGATAAGACTTGAAAACTGTGCTTTTTTCTTTTCTTTTCTTCTTTCTTTTTCTTTTATATAAAATGGCAATTCCTTTCCAGAAGAAATAGCCCTTTTCCACAGATGCAAATCATTTTGGGTTTCTTGTATCAGTGATCAATGCATCTTGTATTTCATACGGTCATAAGGAATAAGAGCATGATTTTGAACTTGAGTAGATTTGGCTGTTAGATTTATCACCTGCAAAGAGGCCAGGAGAAAAGTTGCTGAGTCCCCTGCAGCTGCCTCGAAAGTGACTTACTCCCTAAGTACAAAGCCAGTTCCCTCCTAGGTGATAAATGAAAGTAAACGAGGTGACAGTTTTATTAATTCCATTCTGATTAGCATCCAGGTAAGAATAACAGTCTACATGATCTCAGCCCAAACTTTAGGCTGGTTTCTCCTCGTTTTTTAATACCTTTACTAGGACCTCAAGTTTTGCTTCCAGGTTCAGCGACACATCAACACAAAGTGGAGCCCAGAAGATGGCCAGACAGCACCCCTTCTCCCGGGATATGCCCCTCCCCTGCATGGACCGCAGACTAACTGCCTCATGGCCGTCTGCAAATGTACAGCAAATTCCGCAAGACTGTGTCAGAAAGAGATGATTACGGAACAAAAGAACCTGATGGAAAGCTAGCCTCTTGTCTAGGAAATCATCCTATTACTATGTCCCGCTTCAAAAATTTGATTTTTGGTTGTTCTGGGACCATTTCTCACTAGGGATACTTCAATAAAAACAAACTCTCCCGGGCCCTCCAGATGATTGTGTTTTAAGGATAACTGTACACAGACCCAAAACAACAGAGGATGTCATTTTATTGGCTGTCCACGGGAAGTTTCATCACACAAGGAGGTGAAGTCTCTGGTGGGGCCGCACAACACAAAGCCTCGTCTACCTGCTGCACAGAGGTGAATGACCCTGGACAGACCCCAGCCGCCCCCTGCAGCCCAGCCACCTGCCCACGGACACCTCAGCCGAGAGGCAGACGGGTGACGACACTGTCCATCAGTCTCGGCTTATTGTACTGTCTTCCAACAGAACAGCACGGGAAAATCCACAAAATCAAAAAAAAGAAAAAAGAAAGAGAGCAGCACTTCCTTTGGAATACCAACACCACTGTAGCACAGACGGCGGCGTGGCATGCAAATCCGCATCTGGTCGCTTTTCCCCATTAGGTTTTTTTTTTGTTGTTTTAATTAACAAATGGAATGGCGTGTCTATTTCAAATATTAGTAGCATAACACTTAAGTGCAATTTCAGTCCGGCCACCTTCCGTGTGTCTGTCACAAGGGCGGCAGACGGCCGTGTAACGTCCAGGCAGCGTCTGTTCTTCCCCGGCTCCGATCCCACCCCCGGAGGCTGTCCCGCGCCCAGGCTCACCCTTCAGGTTCCGAGCATCTGAAAAAAGCTTCTTCTCTGTTTTCGTTTTTGTCAAAGCGCTCAGGGTGGGGAAGAAAATTCGAATAAAACCAAGCGCTAAGCATCTGGGTCCCGCCGCCCTGTGCCATCAGCCGGGGCTCCGTCCACTCTCTAAAGGATCTCTGCACCCTGGACCCGGGGCTGTCACCTTGGACCCGGGCTGTCACCTCGGACCTGGGCTGTCACCTCCTCTGCGGCACTCGGTGGGGAGAAGGTGGCTGCCCCCAGCCCCGGGCCCGCGTGGGTCACACGGAGCTGAGCTTCACCAGGCCGCGCACGGAGTCCTCGTGCAGCGAGTCCTGGCTGGCCAGGCCCAGCACGTGCACGGTGCGGCTGTGTGCCAGGGGGCTGCCCGCCGCCAGCAGCCCGGGGGGCGAGGGCGCCTCGTCCGGGGTCAGGAACTGGTGCGCCACGTGCTCCTCCTTGCGGGGCAGGACGTCGGCCAGCGCGGCCTCGGCGGCCAGGTTGGGCATGGAGGAGGGCGGCGTGGGCGGGCCCAGCGTCAGGCTGGCACAGGGCGTGCCCAGGCCGGGCTTCCCGGGCAGGTGCAGCTCGTCGCTGGTGAGGCTGGGCTCGCTCTGCAGCAGGGGCGTGGCTGCGGCCTGCAAAACGAATTTGGTGCTCTGAATGCACTGGTCTTGGTCGCACTGGAGAGCAGCAGGAGCCAGCGAAGAGAAGGCGGGCCGGGAGGGGCGGGGTGGGGAGGGCGGGTGCGAGAAGAGAGAAACCGTTAGTGACACCTCAGACAGTCAAGGCAGGGAGTGCGCACAGTAGCCCCGTGGCGGCTGGGGAGGCACCTGGCACCTGGCAAATACCAACACCTGGCACCTTAAATAACCCGCTCGAACACCTCCAGGGAGTAACAGGCTGTGGTGCCCATGGCCTTCGTTCCCAACTTAGAGGATGTAATTTTTTTAAAATCCCATGTACAGAGTTACGGGCTTTTACCACCTATAGCAGTCTGAGGCTGCTTTCCCGTACGCTGAAGACCATTTTTACCACACTATTCTAAAAACACAAGGACCTGTACACCCATGTTCATAGCAGCATTATTCACAGTAAGTCAAAAGGTGACAGCAGCCCGAGTGTCCCCTGCTGGATGAATGGACAGACAAATGTGCCACCTGCACACACGGAGTGTTGCTGAGCCTTAGGAAGGAAGGGAGTCTAACACACACTGCAGCAGGGACGGCCCTCGAGGACACCATGCCAAGTAAAACAAGCCAGACACAAAAAGACAAATACCGTGTGAGTCCACTGATACGAGAGCCCCAGAGTAGCCGAATGCTTAGAGAGAAAGTCGGACGGCGGGTGCCAGGGCTGGGCGTGGGGGAAGAAGGGTTAGTGTGTCATGGGTGCGGAGTTTCCGCGGGGGAAGGTGAAGGAGTCCTGGGGAAAGACAGTGTGGTGGTTGCAAAACAACAGGAATATGACTTGATACCACTCAAGCGTGCACTTAAAAATGGTTAAAATGGTAAATGTTATGTCTATTTTACCACAAAAAGAAAAGAAAAGAAAATATAGGACTAGCAGAAGCCCTGGACAGTCTGACCAAACTGTTCTGTAAAAGCCTAGAATTGCTAAATTATCATCAGCTTCAAGAACCATCCATTGAGCTTCCGTGGTGTGATAACGCCAACATTTGAGGAGACAGTTCCTTTTCTTCTCAGTGTTCTTAAGCCACATTACATATATCTTGTGTCTTTTGTTTGACTTTAATCACGGAGCAAAGAAAGTAGCATAAGACATTTCCAGCCTATGGGATGGGGAGCCCTGATAGCTCTGCCCACCCTCTCCCTGGACCACGGGCGAGTGTCAGAACAGCTGAGAGAGACTTCAGAGGCCTTGGAAGTGCCACACCTGTGCCAGTGTAGTCCCTCCCTAGTGAGGTTCAGAGCAGCGTTTCTGTGGGAAGGAGGAGAAACAGTACAGATAACAGGTGAGCATATCGTGACTCTGCGTTCAGGCAATAAGCTGGGCACTCCCTCTGTTTCTTCGGAAGTTCTTGGAGCAAGCATGTTTCCTCTCTTTACAAATGCAGGCCCTGGTGCTGAGCTGGGGCGGGTGGCTTGCTCAACAGCTTACAGACGACAGCAAGGGATGGATCCAGGATTTGAAGCTGGGATAAACCTCTTTCCACTATTGCACATCTGACACACAGTAGGTGCTTAAAAAAATGTTACTTGGCTTATTATCCCCTCCTCTTTTTCAGAACGCAAGAGTTCCTAAAGAACCACCCACCAACAGCTGTGTGATTGAGGCACTGCAGCCTCTTCCCGACCAGAGGCACACCCAGACCTGCCATCACACAACTGCAGCGGCAGAACCAGCCTTAAGGGGAGGGAGAGGGTTCGCCTGCAGATCCCTGGGCGTTTATTTCAATTGCTTCGGTGAGTGCTCCAAGCCTCACTGGTTTCTTTCTAAACCACAAGTGGTGGGCCATCCCCTAGGCCTAGATGAGAACATTTAAGGGGCAGCAGTCCCTAAGGAATTTGCAGATTTTAGAAATTCAAAGACCTTGGTTCCAGGCCAGAGTAAAGCTCATAGCGGAGCTTTAAGGAGGGAAAGCAAATCTCAGGGAAGATGGTCACTTTTCTATCGATTTATCCCAATCAGTGGAACTCCAAAACCCCAGGAGCTGGGGCTAGTGGGGGAAGGCCATTAAAAAGTGCTTGGAAGGGGCTGACTGTTGAGCATTAACAACCCTCTACAGTGTTAGGTGGGGGACCACATAGCTTTCTCTGCTCCTGCAGGGAGTTTCCGCTCCGGGTGCAGGGCCTTTCTGGGGAGCGCTGAGCAAGGAGGCTGTCAGGCCGCAGACAGCCGTGGTCTGTGCAGTTGTCACGCGCTCCGATGCTGTCAGCTTGTTCAAGACGTCGGCTCAGTCTCGACAGGGCAGCGGCGGAGAAAGAGCAGCCTTGCTGATTAAACATCCATCTTCAAGAGACGATGCCAGGGTTTGGATAGACCGTGCTTTGCGGAGAATGTGTCATGGACCTCGCCGTGCGTGTTCTCGCTGGCAGGGACACTGTGCTGCTGCAGCTGGGCGCCCCTGGGCTGCCCGCCCGCCAGTGAGCCCGAGAGAGCCCGCGTCACAGCGCCCAGCCTCCCAGTGACGGCGTCTTGCTTCCCACCCTCACGTCTGGAGCCTTCACTCATTCTAGTACTTTCTATCTGCACAACACCCCCAGCTCCAAGGAACAAGGAAATTACAAATTAGATTTGCTTGTCTCTGTTGACCTGAAGAAAGCCTTTTTTATTGAAAACTAATTGGCAAATTCTATTTTGGGGATCTGCCTGATGACTTCTGACTGGCTCCTACGGTCTCATAGGAAAACATGGTGGAGGTTAAAGCTGGAGGAGATGCTCAAGGTCACAGGGTAGGAGCCTGAGGGGAGCGGTGGGCTCTCCTCATCCCACACCCTCTCTGTCTCTCTCCCCCTCCTTGTCCTCCTTGTCCCCTCTTCTACTTGGCACCCCCCATCGGTTGCCCCTTTCCTCTTCCCTGATCACCCACCTCCCCCTTAGGCTGGGCAAAGAGCTCGTGGGCACCCACGAGAACCTTCTCAGGTACAGTGGCTCCCAACTGCGGTCCATTAAGTTTCCGAGAGTTCGTGCTGGCAGGAAGGGCTGCTCGTATCGTAGCCTGTGGCTTGAAAATAGTTTGCCACATTCAGACTGATTTCCGTGTAGAAGACCAGTCCATTTGGGGCGCACCGGGACCGTGTTCTCCCCTGCAGGGTGCTGCCATGGCAACCTCCCGTGGGCTCACGGAGGCGCTGGCGTGGGAAACCACAGGACTCTTGCATGTTCAGTGCTGTGAGACTCTTCCCGATGGAATTTATGATTCTCATAAAATGCTCCCAAACTTTGCCTGTTTTGAACATCCCCTTCTTAGAAAAAACTCAGATATCAAATGATTCAGGGATGTCTGATATTTTAAAAAAAGAGAGTATTTCCTCATTTTTCCACACTGCCAAAATTCCAAGGAGGATGGGCTGATGCACCTTCATAGTTATGATCTCTGTTTGAGCATCTTCCAGGGGAAAATGGCCAATATTCATTCTCAGGGTTACTGTGGATATGAGCCATGAAATGTATTCTTAACATCTCTTCTTTTTTCTGTTTTTAGTCTTTGCTGCTAATTCTCATATGCCCATTTCTTGTTGATTTTTCTACTTAGCTTTCTTGCGGTCTGGCCTTGCCGACTGTCTTCTCCTCTTTCCTCTCCATCTTTTCTTTTCATTGATTTCCCTCTCATTTCTCCTTCCCCTCCCCCCATCTTCTCCTTCTTCTCTTCCTACTTCTCTCTTTTCTCTCACCTTGATCCTTTTTTCCTCCACCACCCTCCTTCCTGGCTTTTCATCTGAGGACTCTTTTATCTTCCACCGGCAGAGGGAGCCATCACTGCTCGCTTTTTCTCTTACAATTTGGTGGCTGTGCGTTTATTCCAGCTGACACCAGGAAGCCACCGGGTACGTTTGAATTGACTTAACCGGTTATGTAATCTTAAGGAAACAGAGCGAAGCACTCAGATATCTGACAGTGACAGTCCCTCTCCTATAGACAGCAAATTGAGAAGTGCATGTTTTCATTCCAAAGCAACCCTTTAAAAGTCCATATTTACCAACTATTAGGTTGAATGGCGTAAAATGGCCACTTTTTAAGGTAAAAGATTGGTGAAATGCTGAATACTAATGGAATGAAAGCTCAATCTCTGGTAAGAGTGTTGATGAAAAGACCTTTCTGCTGGCAGCATAAAAACGCCGCTGTCTGGAGTGCTGAGCTTTTGCTGTAGTTGCAGTAAGTCACCGTGACGGCTGATTTACTGCCCGAACGAAGCGTCGACATTTAACTTGCAAAGAAGTGCACGGCTTCAGATGTCTGGGTGTCACACACATTAGTACTTCATGTTACAATTTAAAAACGCCTTAGAGATCGTTTACTTTTTGTCTCTGCAGATTTTCACATAAAACGGCTCGTGCTGGAATACATTTTATTTTACCCTAGCTAATTTTTGTCTGAAAAAAAGCTAGTGTACAGATGCTGCTAAAAGCAAAGCTGAGAGTCTTCTAGATGGTTTGTATACAAATTAGGAATGAATGA
This sequence comes from Cheirogaleus medius, assembly GCA_008086735.1. Classification (NCBI taxonomy): domain Eukaryota; kingdom Metazoa; phylum Chordata; class Mammalia; order Primates; family Cheirogaleidae; genus Cheirogaleus; species Cheirogaleus medius. Next base: position 99,591,793 of record VBSM01000361.1, on the reverse strand, counting down.
AATTATTTCTCTTGCTCCCATTCTGTCAAAAGTATTAGAGCTGGGTACTGCTCGTTCCTGCTTGTCCGTGAAGCCCAGTTCTGGGGCCTTGTGAAAGCTCACTTACAGTTACAGAAACAGCACAAGCTTCTGAAGTCCCCCTAGAATGTACATGCAGCTTGGGGAGGAAAGTTTCTTTGCATTCTTTTATTTAACATTATCACTGAAGCTTATTTTCCCCCACTCTATTTGATTTTTCAGATTATGTATGAAGAGTTCTTCTGCAATACTAGTTTACTGCTGGTTTAGTCTTGTTTTGATACTGGATTAAAGGGGATTTAAAATATTAGATTAAGTAAATATAGTAAATGATATTCTAGAATATAATTCCAACAACTATGTACCATGTTACTATCTTTGTATTTTGCATGTGATCCCAAAGGATCTTTGTAGCTACAAGTGCTAGATATGAACTCTGACCCCAGTGCTACACAGAAATTAAATTATTTGACAATCAAATGAGATATGCACACCAAAGAGCCGACCCTAAGTAGATGTCGTGACTGTGCATACACACACTGACACAGATAGAACCTCAACGTTAGGTAATAATAAAAGCCAATAATGAGGAAACTAGAAATAACGAAAATGTGATCCTCAGCTAGCACGGGGTTATTTGTGCATACTCCCAGTGTAGCTCTCAGAATTTCATAGAAGCTCAGATGTTAAAGCTGTATTTGGGGTCACATGTGTCATTTTATTGCTTTAGGTGTCACCTTGTTACTTCTCTAACATTTTTTTCCTTGAGAATTTATAGTAGAGAGAAGATCTTGTAGGCACTAAAGAACCACCCCCACCCCCTCCTGGGTGAGATGACAAGCTAACCGTGAATTTTCTTATTTTTGAGATAATAAGTAAGACCTCAGTGGGTACTTTGATGAGTTTTCTATCAATATTTATCTAATTTTTTTTGAACTGTAATATCAGGGTGCTTATCTAAGACTTATAATTATAAAGCCTTTATCTCTAATTTCTAAAACACTGCATATTTCCCTAGGAGCACTTTCTCTATCATTCGGAAAAGACTTTTCTGATCTGAACATTGGTCCTGAAATAAAATGATAGGCAAAAATTTGACCAAAGATACCTAGGGCCTCTTTTCCCTCCAGCTTTTCTTCCCTTTGCAAATGAACATGCTGAAGTCTGGTGCTAAATATAAATGTCTCCACATGTCTCGGATTCCATGGCTAATTCAGTATTTATAGTCGGCAGAGCGAATAGCTAAAAGGTGTATCTGGAGCATACGGCAACATCGGCTGCAACATGTCCTCTAATCCTAGACACAAAGCTTCTGCTCCCAGGAATGATGGATAACTACATTGAATACATCGGAGTATATGAAACGGGCCAAAATACAGGAGGCAAAAGATATTAAGTAGTGCACAACAGACAATGCAAGATTGCAATCCTTGAGAGAAGGGAGACTCACAAGGTGAGCCCCGTGTTCAACCAATTCTTTTCTTGGGGAAAATTTCCTAACTGTGGCATAGAGCTGGAGTCTGAGCAAACCGCAATAGTTCTGCTCAGTGGAGAAAACAGAGATTGGAGTGTGAGGAAGCTAAAGTGGCTGGGACTGTAGGGCAGGGCATCAGAGAAGAGAGGATGCTGTGCAGAGAGGGGGGACCAGAAGTCCTAGTGGGGGCACCCCACAAGTCTATAGTCACAGCTATGGGGTGGAGATGCACCACGTTCACGTTCTGCTTAGTGCCAGCCCTACTTGCGCATACCTGTGTCCTCTTCCCAAGGTCCAGGTAGCCCGGTACTTAGAGCACAGAAGCCCATAAAGAGCAACTGAAACAATAGCAAGGCCCATTCTCTAGGTGCTCAAATGGCCTATAGGTAGATGTACAGTACACTCAGACATTATCTGGCATGGTGATACTGGCCCTTTGACAAGACGCAGTGGGCTGGATCTGCACTGGAAGGGACCCTAAATGTCCAGGTCCAGCCCTTCCCACTATGCCGAAACCCTCTGCCCAACATCACTGGGAGGTGCTCCCCTCCCCTCCTGGCTTTGCGGCCCTGGGGTGGCTACACCTGTCCGCTATGAGCTCGGGGTGCCCAGAATTCCCCCCTTGGATCGAGTAGGACCCAAATCCTAGGCCCACCCTCTGGTCCTAGTTCAGACTTGTGGGGCCACATAGAACACTCCTCATCCTCTCCCGAGGATGTTCTCGCGTGCGCGGGGCACTCGGCCAGTGGGCAGGAGCCTTGGGCCCAAAAGGATTTCTCCCAGCTGTAAGCAGAGTGTCAACCGGGTTCTCACAGCAAAGGCAGCGTGTGCGGTAGAAGGGGCACAGGACTCTAAGTCAGTTAGTCTTCTAAATTTATCTGTCTATGAGCAACTTCCTTTCTAATTGGTAATGATTTCTGTGCAATCGTAAGTGTGCTTGGGAATTCTTATGAAGTGAGAAAAAACCCAACCTACAAATCATTTCTAAACTGTCATAAAATTTTCATGAGTGCCAAATTTAACTATTAATGAAGTTGACATATTCATGTGTCTCATAGACATTAAACATTTATTAATTTTGATTTTGCAGTTTTCTTTTCAAGTTTTAAAGCTTATAATTTTTTTTGTAGGTCTTAAAATGTTTGATAGACCCTGGCCAAGCACACGGGCACTTGCCTGCAGTGTACAATGGACAGAACGCCCACGACCGTGGCCTCTTGGCCCACGGATTGGTTGGATCCAACCAAGGCCGTTAATTCATGAAGCCACGTTGCCAGGTCCCTGCACCAGAGAAAACTCCCTCCCTCCAGCTCCTGGCTCCCTGTTCAGGGTGGAGCTTTTTGTAGATGAGGCAAGACTGGAGGATGGAAAGGACAGGGAAAGAAGACAGGAACAAGCAAGTATTTGTTAAGAACCTGCCACAAGCGAGCCCCTCCGAGGGGAGTTTGCACACATATGCACTTGAACATTTAGCAAGCCCCTGCCACGTGCCAATCCTGTGTTATATTTTTTTATTTTATTTTTTTACTTCACAAACTCTTTTTATCCCAGCTGTGTTATAAACTTGTGATGGGAAGAGGAAACAGACAGGATCTCAGTCAGTTCTAACCACAGGCCAGGGAGGTGAATGTCACGATCTCCTTCATTTTACAGTTTAGGAATTTAAGGCTCTCGGGATTAAGGGATCTGCCCAAGATCACGCAGCCTGAAGTGCCAGAGCCAGCGAGTGCCAGCCCAGGGGCTCTGCTCCCTGCCATTCCCACTGCTGTGAGTACTTAAATCTCTCTATTTGCAAAACATGTGCTTCGGTTATCTTTCAGGATTATCCTATTCAATTGTCCTCACTAGGGTCCAATTGGACCAAGAAACTTGCTTCAACTTGGTGGAAGCACAGCTGGCAGAGGTGGGTGGAGAGAAAGAAAGATATTATAATAAATGCTGATTTCAAAAAATATGTGAGATGCATGTGAGATGAATACTCAGATTAGTATCTCAGATAAAAAACATAGCAAGTCTTATAATTTCTCTTTAAATGCCAGAGTGACTGATAGTTCTAGGATAACTGATAAAATTAATTCACATCTCCATTATTCCAAAGTGAATTTCTGCCAACAATATCATTTCTTCGTCAACATGGGGAAACAAACCTTCCCTGAGCTTTCCATCCAGTTCCCTGCCAGGCAGCCGCCCACCACCCCAGGTATCTGTGGGCACCCCAGTTCAACCTGCCTATATCAGCTTCTCCCTAACTGAGTTTCCCAGTGGTGAGGCGGCTGATCATCCCGGCTCCCCTGCCGGGATTGCCACAGGGACTTAATCCTCAAATCCTGCACTGTGCTGCCTCTTCCTGCACCTCCTCTGCCACCTGGCCTCCTGCAAGGGCTTCTTCTGTCCTCCTTGCCTCCCTCCCTGCCCCACACGGCCCCCCAGGCCTCCTCCACCACTGCCAGTCTCATCCACTCCAGATGAACGTCTGATGGCATCGCTCCCTGAATTGGGCTCTGCAGCGGCTCCCTGCCGTTTACAGAACAAAGTCCAAGCCGGTTATAAGGCGCCCAAGGCCTTTTGTGCACTTCCCATCCTGCCTTAGCTCCTTGGAATCCCAGCTTTGCAATCCACGCTCTCCTAACACTGTCGTTCCTGCTCCCTGCAAACGCCAAGCAGTTTCACCCCATATGTGTGTACGTTTCTGCGTCTGCTCCCCTTGCAACATCCTTCCCACCTTTGGGTGGTGAATTCATTGCAACTTATCTTTTCATATTTAGCTCAGATGTTATCTCCTCCGGGGAAACTTTGCCTGAAACCCAGTGCACTTTTTGGCCTCCTCCCTACCCTGCCCCGCTGTCTTGCAAATTCTAGTACATTCTGTTGAAATCCTCCCTATACCCGTTTCTCTGAATAGATCAAGTGTTAGTTGAGCCAAATTGACTTAAGGGTTTTTTTGTTTGTTTTTGTTTTTTAAGAGACAGGGTCTTGCTCTGTTGTCTAGGCTGGAGTGCAAGTGCAGTGGTGTGATCATAGCTCACTGTAGCATCAAACTCGGACTCTGGAGATCCTCCTGCCTCAGCCTCCTGAGTAGCAGGGACTACAGAAGCATGGCACCACTATACTTGGCTAAGTTTTAAAAAATTTTTTGTAGAGACGGGGGTCTTGCTATGTTGCCCAGGCTGGAGCGCAGTGGTACGATCATACCAATACTTTGGCCCCTTCCTGGAATTCTGATTTAACTGGACTCAGCTATCAGTGCTGACTCTAAGGAGTGTCCTAAGCCAAGAAAACCAGATTGTAGTAAGTTATCTCTGCAGCTCCCAGACATAGGGTCAGGTCTGAAAAGGATCATCTGACACCGACTTGAGGGCTTTTAACACCAAAACACAACATGCAGTGGAAAGTGCCCAGGCCTTGACTCTCTAGTTGTGTGACTCTAAGCAAGTCACCCAATATTTTACAGTCTCAGTTTCATCCTTCGTAAAATGAGGCTATCTTGCAGGTTGTCGTAGAGATTATGTGAGATGATTCTTGCGATGACAGGATCCGTATCAGCAACTCTCTGCCAAGTGTAATGAGTGATAAACCTCAGCAGAGACCCACTTGACCACACGGTATATTCCACACCAAATAAACTTGGTTCCATTCTTAGAATGGCTTGCAAATCACCTTGTTGATTCTGGCTAAGTCAAAATTCACAGATTTGTGCATTCGTTGTCATATGTGTCTAATTGGGGATTGGAACATAAGAACTGTTTTATTGACTGTGAGCTCTAACTATGTCCAGAAAAATGAAATAAATAAGTAAGAAGAAAGATGATGGGTTGCTTGGCACGTTGCTGAACCAATTGCTCTTAGTGATGACGCACGCTTTCCGAGGAGCAGAGGGTGGACAGATGCCCTGGGTATCTGTCACTGCATCAGAGACCAGAAAACCTGCTGGGCTGTGGGTCCCTTTTGGCCAGGCACTGCTGGTCACGATGTGCTGGCTCATTTTGGGGTAGTCTTGGTTAGGATGTCTGGTATAGGCAGTCTACCCAAGTCAAAGGAAAGGAATGTTCCAATTGCCCCCAAGAATTAGTTTCATTGTGAGACTCGAAATATTTTAGCTCGTTTTTCCATATGTTGACAATTTCTGGAAATTGCAGGGTATGTACATTTCTCTTGGCCCCAATATTATTCAAAGAGGGAGAAAGCAAAGCAGCAGTGCAGGATACGTAACCTGCTGCAATTCTCTTTGCCAGAGCCTCCAGTTCTCTTGGCTGTGCAGTTGCAAGTGGCTCCTAGAATGTTTAAAAAATGCAAAATGCCAACGTCTCCCCTTCAGGACTGACTCCAAGTACTTCTTTATTCTCACTGGAGTCTTTGGTTACTTCTTCTCTTTCCCTCTGCTTTTACAAACTACTCATTTTCTATTTAACTTTTTCAGTCCTTAAGTTTTCCTACTTTCATCTTTTTTTATAATAAAACAATATTGATGCAAGACAGATGAGACAATGCCAACAAATTAGCTAACTTAGATGAAATGGATAAATTCCTAGAAAGACACATACTACTGAAACTGACCCAAGAAGAAATAGAAAATCTGAATAGATCTATATAACAAGTAGAGAGTGAATTAGCAATGAAAAAACTACCCACAAAGAAAGCTCCAGACTTTACTGGTGAGTTCTTCCAAATCTTTAAAGAAGAATTAACACCAGTTCTTCACAAGCCTTCAAAAGACAGACGAGGAAGAGGCAGTTTTTAACTCACTCTGTGAAGCCAGCAGGCATTACCCCCAACGCCAACACAAGACAAAGACTTCACGAGTAAACAGCAGACAATATTGCTCATGAATACAGATGAAAAAGTCCTCAACAAAATACCAGCAAACTTAATCCAGCAACATATAAAGAGGATTATACACTATGACCAAGTGGGGTTTATCCCACAAATGCAAGAAATATGAGACAAACAAGAAAGCAATGCACATCCCGCAGGAGCAGTGTGGCGTGAAGGCCAGACGGTGGCACGTCCCCAATCCTGTATCAAGTGCTGGCTTCCCAGTCTCAGGTCTGTCCGTCGGGGGGGGGGGG
>VBSM01000361.1:99522099-99585135 GCA_008086735.1 Cheirogaleus medius | reverse complement strand
CCCCTGCCAATTCCTGCTCATCTTTCAGAATAGATCACACCTGAGCCCTCTCTGGGCGCCCACGTACCCTCACTGCACACCACTGGCCCAGGGACGGTCTGTGCTGCCCTGAGACAGCACCTGCCTCCACACCTCCCGAGCCCCTTGCGCACAGCCTGCTCCCCCCACCCCAATGCCCGGGCACATGCTCAGCAAACAGCGGCCACATGCTCCACGGAGGTAGTCCAAGTGTGGCCTGACATTAGCCATTCCTTGCCTATCTTTCCAATTTTCTATTCCTCCTAACAGGCTTGTATGAGGACCCCATCTCCCAAACCTGGCCGTCTCCATCTGGCTGCCACCCACACTTCTGGTGACACTGTGCAGGGCACTGAATGTGGGTCTTTGCAATCCTAGTGTGTAGGTTCCCAACAGGCAACATGGGACATACCCTCTCTCCCCCTCGGATCTGCTCAGTGTGGCAGTTTAGGAACACGTGAGAGGGCAGCCTGCCCTATAGGTGGGCATGGCTGGGACGCCCGGGAGGTCCTAACCCACATGGGGGTGCAGGGCTAGGGCAGAGGGAGGAGAAGGCAGCATGGCCTCTCACTTCTGCCTGGGGCCAGCTCTGGGGGTGCCTGTGAGCAGGGTGCAGGTGGGCTGGACCATTTCTAGCCCAAACCCGGAGCTGCTAAAATAACTCCAGCACCCTGGGTTCCTCGGTGTGGACATTTTCACCAATCAGAGGGCATTAGGTAGGCTAAGTGCTACTGTGCCACTTTGGCCAATCAAGGCTTTTCTTTGTCTTCCTCCGTGTTCACCTCGTAAAAGTTTCCATGGGCCCCTGCAGTGGAGCCCCAGACTGCTGGAGGTCTGGAGCTGCCAGATTCATGAACTGCTGTAAATAAACTCTTTCATATTTTAATGTGCCTCAGTTTACCTTTTAACAAATGATTCAAGCAGTTCTGAGGAGAGAGAGGGTCATTCCTGAGAAATGCTCCACCCAAAGGAACCTATATTGGGGGATGAACACAGCCCAAACCAGCCAAAACGGCACATTTAATCCAGTTGTGGACAAAACCACTTTGGTTGTGACAAGATTTGGTCTATAAACAGTATAAAGCAGTGCTGTAGGCAAATCAAGGACTCGAGGTTGTCAAGGAGATTTGGACAGAAGGTGAGACTTTCGAACTCCCCTCCTAGACGCAAAGGTGCCTGCAGGTGTGGGGATAGGGCTCAGCTCTCCTCCACTCTCACTCCTTCCCGCCCACGCCTGCCCCCATGGGAAACACAGCCTAAACTGTGAAAAATCAAGCATTTCTTGGCCTAAAAAGTCCGGAGAAGGCTCCCAGGTTGAGCCTGGAGCTCTCCTCAAGAGGGTCTGGTGCCCACCAGGCCACACCTGACCCCCAGCCCGAGCGCGTCTCCACCCCAGAGTCCTCGCCTGCCCCTTCCTGCCACCCCTCCGCAGAGGAATCCTCTGAGCAGCAGGTCAGCGGTCCCCGGAGGTCCCCATTTCAGGAAGGGAGTGGCACACTGGGCTCCCAACTTCCTAGGCCAGAGCTGGACAATGATGGATTTCCAGTTAGGCAGTAGCACCATGGATGACTCAAAGTAAGAAGAACCCAACACCAATTAACAGACAGCCATGGAATATATGCTTTATATGTTTGGATTTTTTTTTTTTTTTGCATTACTTTTACTTCCTGATGAGGGTTCACTGAGGCTGATAGTAAAGTTTGCATTCCATGCACTCACATCATTAAGGACTTGGAAACTCCTTCTAGAAACCCAGTATAGTTGCACAATAAATATCTATTGATGATGGTTTGATTAATCTGTGGGAAATAGTCTACATGGATGTAACTGACAACCAGTCAAAGGCTGACTGTATTGTGGACTTGCACGGTTCCAACCTGGAGGCAGCATGCGGCGGTGGACACCACACTCGTTCTGATGCTGGATGGCCTGAGTCTGAGTCCCTATGAGCTGGCATTTACTAGCTGTGTGATCTTGGGCTCATTATTTAAACTCTGTGTCTCTGTTTCCTAATCCATAAGATGGGATATGACAGTACCTACCTCACAGGTACAGAGCGAGCTCTTAGGAAGTTAGTACATGCAAAGCACTGAGAGCAAATGTCAGCTATTGCCATTGTTGATACTGTCACCATCATTGTCACTGCCACAATCTCAGCTACGCCAATCCACGTGGATCTCTCTCTAGGAATGGTTTTGGCATTTAATCTATGGCCTAATCAGCTGTCAGCACTAATTTCTATAGGTCTTCCCGTTGCTTCCTTCCTACACGTGTGTGCTGGCGGCCTGCTCGCCACAGACGCTCAGCATCGTTTGATAATGAACAGCATCGCGTGCTGGGGTTTCCTAGTGTGAGCTCTAGGGGACGTTTCCCCAAATCGGACATGAATTCAGCTGAAGACCAAAAGAGGTGGGAAGACTGACATGACACATGGAGCTGGGTCTCTGTTTCGTGAAGGCCGCGTCTACATGGCACACAGCGGTCAGCTGGCGGATGGGACCATCCCCCCGGTGGTGGCAGCCAGGCCTCTGCCCCTCGAGACCTGAGCTGCCACGGAGGAGGCTCTTCCGAGCTCTGTTAATTAAGGAGCCTGCTGTGTCCTGACTCTTACCTCGGAGAGATGGGCCCACACAGGGCCACGCAGCAGTTTGTGAAGATATTTCCATAGCTGTAGGGATTGTAATTTTCTTTACCTCTTTTATTTGACCAAGATCCTTTAATCTGAAAGAAAAAGCAGTCGGTAACATACAATAGCCTTCGTATCAAGGCCACATTTTAGGCCAGTGGGACCATGAGAGGCCCATAAAGAATGCGAATAATCTTTCCTCACTTATTCACCAAAAGAAACTGAGGTACTTTTCTCAAGGAAAATAGGCATTTACCTCAGACTTGGAAATATCCCAAAACAGCAGGTAACATTAGGGAAAAGAGTAGGATTCCCTGGGGACAGTAATCTTTTATTTGTACCACATGATACTAAAAGGTCATCTCACACAAGTGAGCAGAGATTTTTTCACACTCGCGTGTAGGGCCCTAGAAGGTAACTAAATGCACGTGAGTTGAAACGCTATGTGGTTCCCCTGACTGCCCGCTGACAGGCTGTGAGAAATCGGTCTCAGCGTGCTGCCAAAACAGTCTGTTTTGCTGATTCTAATACCCATATTTGCCAAATACAAATAACTGTATTAACATGCTCTCATCTCACGTGTCTCATCACCACTGATTCCCTCAAGCTTTCGTTTGAGGTAACGGACCTGTTCTGAAACATTTAATTCACGTATGGACAGAGACTTATGTCAACATCTAAGGATTAAGAACAAACAAGACCACGCTTATCAAGAAATATTTTCCAACATTATGCTTCCTGTTTTTATATCTCCTCTCCATCTGCATTAAGTGTAGGCACATAATCCTGGACAAAACGTTGAACTTTGGCTCAGGGCAATTTCCCCCAAAACCTACACTGAGACATTAAGTATAACAGGAAAGGTAGACTCCAACGCTCACTCTGAGATGTCAGCCCTCTGCTGGTCTTTATTAGGGGAAGAGTGACACCTGCTCACGAAACTATTAAAGGGAACAGAAAGAGCCTTCTCCTCGGGGCCAGAAATTGGTGTCACCTGGCCAATCCTAGCGTCTGACATGGTCAGAAAAGAAGAAGACAGAGGTTCCTGGTGGAGAAACCTGCAGAAGGTCACGCGGAAATGCCGCCGCCCCACGCCCTGCGCTCCAGGGAGAAGGGGACCCCACACCCCTCCGTCCCTTTTCTCCTCCACCGCCAAGCTCCAAGGAGCGCACCCGTGCCCCACAGCCCGGAACTTACGTCTTCATTCGTCGTCTGGTTGGAGCTGATCAAGTAGGTGTGGAAACCTGAGAGGCCAACGATGGACCAGACGGAGAAGAAGCACACCACGGCCTCCAGCACGGTGGCACGAGTCAAGGAGGCCAACGGGAGCGGGAGAGCATCCCTCGGCCACCCCACAGAGGCGAGAGGGACCTCAGGCCTCTGCCCTCTCTCTAGCCCGGTATGGCTTCCCACTCTTCCTCCGGTTTTCTCTCTAACCAGAGGGCGACTCCTCAGGGCAGGGGTGTGTCACCTTCCCCAGGGCCGAGCAGCAGCCCTGGGGGCCCTCCCCGATCATCACCCGTCCCCTTCCGACAGTGGACACTGCCTCAGGGTCAGGGCCGTTTTTACTCAGGGACCTTTTCCCAGCCCTCAGCCCATCTCTGACATAGAAGGCTGTCCGCAGCTGCCAGACAGGCAACTGGGGGACAGGAATTCCCACGGGACGCCGAGCGAGAAGTCAGGAGCCCCCCAGACTGTCACAGCCAAAGGAGAGACACTCGGCGTTCTGCAGCACAGGAGATGATCAGCCACGAGGGTGGCAGTTTGAAAAGACCAGAGAATTTTTGTCTCACAGATGTTTACAAAATTCTATTTACAAGATACAGATGTTCCTCAGGAAAAAAACCCCAATTCATCGTGGATCTGAGAGTTTAAACACACACCTTGCATCCGCTCTCAGTAAGTTAATGACATGCTGGAGAAAGTGAACACTCAGGCTTTCCTGTGCCTCCAAGGACAGAAGCCAGGCAGTGCATATCGTAACACACCCCCACTGATTTTCCCAGGTTGGATATGATTCATCTTTAGACCAGACTGCGGAGTATGCTACCCAGCGCAGTGTCACGGCTGAGTAATGCCATCGTCTGGGCGCATGGGCCGCACACGAAATGGGAAGAAAGAGTGGGCTCTCGTCTGTTGACTTTCACTGGCCTGCTCGCGGAGAAGCGGACGGCAGGGAGGAGCAGTAGGGGACAAGGAGGCTCAGGGAAGCAGACCCTTGCCCAGGGCTGCCACCAGCCTGGCCAACCCCCCTGCAATGCTTACCCTGGTGGGCAGGTGGCTGTGGTGGGAGCCTCAGGTGCACATGGGGACACATGGACGGTGGCCCACATAGTAAGGATGGTCTTGTCCTCAACCGCCTTCCCCCAGGTCAGGGCTCCCGGACGCCCCTGTCCCTTCCCACATCCCAACCGGGGAGGGCACAGACAGGGCGTCAGCCACGTGGGAGTCATGTCAGTGCTGGCTTGAAAGGGAGGGTGAAGTGGATCCAGGGGAAGTGGTGAGGTGACCGGTGGGAAGACCGAGTCGGGAAGACTGAGTGTGTGACACTGGACAGGCTGGAAGGGAAGACAGGAGACAGAAAGATCGAAGAGGAGGCAACACACAGAATGGAAGCAGGAAATGGTCACGGGTAAAAAGAATGAATAATGGAACCGAGAGATTTATTTACTGAATAACACATGAAGGAGCGAACTTCGATCTCAGATATATTTTTGTGTCACCTGAAGTTTACAATCAAGGTAGAATGATGGGGACGTGAAAATATACATGACACTCACACATATCAAATGTAAAAACTGGCATGTGCTTAGACTTCCCACCCACTGTACAATATACCCGCGTAATAAAACTCCACCTGTGCCCCCTAAATCTATTGAAATAAAAGAAAGAAAAATTGTTGGGTTGTGATGTTCTTTAAATGTCTTGACCAACCTTGTTAATTGCTTTAATTATTTCAATCTTCTCTATTCTCATTGATTATTTTTGTCTGCTTAATCTGTCAATAAGTAAAAGAAGTGTGTTAAAATAATAATAAAAAAAAAATCTGGCATGTGAGAGTGGAGGAGAATCCAGGATCTAAAGTGGCTCCTGCCTGTGTTCTGGCCACCGTGCCTTCTGCAATGCCACCTACACTCATCGTCTCTGTCAGGAGGCGTCGTAACCAGCGGATGTGGATTTATAAAGGTTTATAGCAACAATTTCTAAAGCAATATCTCATGTGCTTTAGAAACATAATAACAGAATTCAGTCCCTCTGTTAGCTTGCAGCTGTGTCCAAATGACATGAAGCCAAGGTAGGAGGCAAGATGCAGCCCACTTACACCCCCCCCCCACAGTACGTCTTAAGGAATCATCATTCATGACAACAGCTGGCATCACTGGCAATGTGTCAGGTACTGCTCCAAAGGCTTCAGTGAATTAACTCAGTCTTCAGAGCAGCCCAGGGAGGAGAGGGACTCCTAGTTAACAGGCAAGGAAACTGAGGCAGAAGGCAGTAAAGCAAATTGCTTGGAAAATAGCAGAGCTGGGAGTTGAATGCCGGAAGTCTGCTCTGCCAAAGTGACGGAAGAGTCCTGGGCTGGTCCCTTCCCTGATCCTTGCTGCAGGGCAGGTGGCCCGAGGCTGACCCTGACCTCTGCCAGGGGGAGATGGGACGCTCCTTGCCAGGGATTCGTGAAGCCACGGCAGCCACAGTTGGCCCCCTTCCAATCCACTCAGACCGAGATGCAAGTATCAAAACACACATTTCCTCACTGCCCCAACAGCCAGACGTTGAAAATAAGACCAAGAAATATAAATTTCCCTTAAATGTATTAAAACTCATTTACTGATTTTTTTTTGAAAGAAAAATGAGAGAAAACAATGCAGCTCTACTGGGAGTCACTTTAATAAGGAGTTGGACTTTGGTCTACCGCACTGGGGCTGGGTTTCAAATTATAGCAGTGAACGCTGCCAGCCTGTCTCCCCGCCCCCACAGCTTCCACTAAGACAGTGAGCCCCCTTTGTGGCCGGGGCGATGGCTTCAAATTCCCGGTAACCCCTAGCCCAAGAGGTTGCACCCCGAGGTATTCACTGTTTATGGAACTGAAAAAGACGGGAAAGTGCTGCTCTGCGGAGCCCCTCCCTTGAGTTTCTCCGCACCTGCCTGCACAGGGCGCCGGAGGGGCTGGGGAAGGCCCAGCTCCCTGCCCTAAGGGAGTGGGCTCTGTCAGCCCCAGAGGGTAAGCAAGGGGGAAGGCTGTGCAGGACGTGGAAATACTGTCCAGCAGAACAGTCAGGACACCTCAGCATTTAGGAAATCCTAGAAGGTGACAAATCATGGAACCACGTCTCACATGTCTTTAACCTTTTCAAGTTCCCACTCTTTTCTCAGGAAAAAACACACATGAACACAATTTTTAAAAATAATTTTAGGAGTTTTAAAAACTCCCCTGAAATCCCTCCATGGATATGCCCTGATTTATTCTAATTTCTTCATTTTTCAGATAGGAAGCCAAGGCCCAGAGAGGCCAAGCTACTTATAAGAGCTCACACAGCAATATATGTCAGAACAGAACTGGAACCTGGTCTCCAGACTGGGACCCTTCCTGAGGCCCCAGGTGATGGCAGTGTCACAGGGCACTTTTGCAGGCCTCAGTGCTTATGGTGGCAAGGCTGAGACTGCCTGTGACCCCGAACCCTGTCTTCAGCCCATGGCCTCAGAGCCACCCGGTGTGAAGAATCTGCCTGTCAATACGCCATAACCCATCTTCTCCCCACATTCCAGCAATTGGGCTGGTGATGCCGGTATCGTGTGTCAAGTGCCAAATTCAAATAATATCTTATTTTTAAAAGTCTGTGTGTTTGTGTATGTGTTTTCTGTTGGTTTACTTATTAACCAGAATTCCAGCATGGCCGGGGACTGTGGAAGTCCACGGCTGTGAGGGGGTCCCTCTCCTCCCCACACCTGTGGCTTATGAGGCCCTGGGTGCCCCACGGCGGCGTGGGGGGCTCTTGGGGGTGCAGATGTGTGCCCCAGAGTCCGCCCGCGTCTGACTCTGCTTCAGGTTCTCTGACTTGGGAGAGAACCAGGCATGAAGGGTTCTGATGTTTAAAATGTAAGAAAATAGGCCGGGCGTGGTGGCTCACGCCTATAATCCTAGCACTCTGGGAGGCCGAGGCTGGAGGATCGTTTGAGCTCAGGAGTTCGAGACCAGCCTGAGCAAGAGCGAGACCCCGTCTGACCAAAAATAGAAAAAATTAGCCAGGCATGGTGGCACCTGCCTGTAGTCCCAGCTACTTGGGAGGCTAAGGCAGGAGGATCGCTTGAGCCCAGGACTTTGAGGTTGCTGTGAGCTAGGCTGATGCCACGGTACTCTAGCCAGGGCAACAGAGTGAGACTCTGTCTCAAGAAAAAGAAAATATATGTTGTTTGCAATCATTTTTTTCCTAAAAATTACACTAAAATAGGCCATGCTCACTTATAGGGAGAGTTTTGATGGAAAAGCAGAGAGCAGTGATATTTTCCTTTGTTCTCTAGGTAAAGTGCCTCACATCAGCATTTAGTGCTTGCAGATATTTAGGTTCAAGAACTTGTCAGCATATTTGCCTCGTCAGCCAGATGACCCTATAATCCTTAGAGACGGGAAAACGCTGTGGCCTGTCTCATGAGTGCCCATCACTGCGTCTGGGCTGGGGGCTGGTGACTTCCTGGCAATTTGCATGACAGACCCTTTCAAAGTGGACAGGCTCCGAGACCCTTTAGGCTGGACCATTTGACCGTCACCTTTCAACTTCTCACATCCTTGTCTCGTGCACACTTTGACATCAGGCAGTAAAGGTGTGTGGAAGGAAGTCACTAGAATTCCAACTACAATTTTCAAAATGGAATTTGACAAACTGACTCTCAAATTCATCTAGATGACAAAATGTTTAAGAACAGGTAAGAAATTCTGAAAAAGAGCCATCATGGGGGTGAGGCAGGAGAAGACTTTTCTAGTAAACAGAACAAGGCGCCGACAGCACAGAGCAGCAGTGGGACAGAGTCCAGGAACGGCTGGGGGCTGTGGGATAAAGGAGGCAGCTGAGATGCCTGGTGCAGGGAGAGTCAGGTGGTTCTCAAAGTGTGGCCCTTAGGGACCCTTTCAGGGGATCCTTCAGGCCAAAGCTGTTTTCCTATCAACACCAAAACGGCGATTACTAGTTTCACATTCCCTCTCCCCTGTTGCACAGTGGCTTCTTCCAGAGGCTGCGTGAGGAGAGGCGATGTCCTCACTCTTATGTGATTGCAACTTGGGCTTGCACATGCTTGTGTTTGAAAATTGTCTCAGTCATGATTTCAAACATGATAAATAGCTAATCTACCTATATATCTATTAATACAAAATATACATAAACAAAAGCTCTTTGGGGTCCTCAATAATTTTTCAATGTGTAACAGAGTCCTGAGAACAGAAAGTTTGAGAACTGCTGGAATAGAACAGTAAGTGGTTGCTGAGTGTGGTGGCTCGTGCCTGTAACCCTAGCACTCTGGGAGGCTGAGGCGGGAGGATCGCTTGAGCTCAGGAGTTTGAGAACAGTAAGTGGTGTTGGGACGCTTCACTAAACATTTGGAAAAAATAAAGTTAGAACTTCCACCCCACTCGGCCCTTCTGATCGAACTCACACCACAAACACAAACTTATTGATAAATTACTATGCCAAACATAAGAAACAAGATATAAAGGTATTAGTGGAAAACCAAGGAAATATCCGTATAACTTTGGGGTGAGCATATAAAGTACAAACCTAGGAGCCATGTAGTATAAGATTTTTAGATTGTGTTCACTAATGAATTACGCATTCATGTATAAAAAAGTAAAGTTAAAAGGTAAGTGACAGACTGAGAGAGATATATTGGTAAAGGATATTTAAAAGATTACTATGGAGAATACATAAAGAACTACATATTAATAGAAAAAGGACAAACAACCCAATTGATAAATGGACAAAGGGTCTGAATTGGCACTTTGTGATAAGGAAAAAAAAGACCAACAAACATGAAAAGATATGCAACCTGATTATTAGCCAGAAAATGGAAATTAAAACAATGAGATTTGTTTCTTCCTATAAAATTGGCAAAAAAAAAAAAAAAAAAAAAAAAAAAAAAAAAAAAAGACTGCTAATACCCAGTGTTGTGAAGGTGTGGGGACCTGGAGTGCAAGTTGGTGCGGTCTCTTTAGAGAACCATTTGACACGTCTATTAATACTCTATATACGCTTAACTTTCAACTCAGAGATTCCACATCTAGTTATTAGTCCTGGAGAAATACTAACATTCATGCACAGAGATGCATACAAGAAAATTCACTAGTTCATTTTTTGAGCAGTAAAAAAAATGAAGAAATGTAAATATCCATCAATAGAATAAACTATGGTTCATCTACACTCTGGAATTCTATAAAGTAGTATAAAAAAAGAATGAAGTAGATCTATATATTGTCACAAAAAATATCTCCAGGAAGTATTTAAAAATCGAATTCTAGAACAATGCAAAGAGGAGGGTACTTTATAAGCACAAGCAGTTCCAGACTCTGCATTGGCACACGCCCATGTTGCACACGCCAGTCACGCTCTGGAAGGACACGCAAGAACTGACAAAGATCTCTACAGAATAATGGAGGAAGAGTCAAGCGCAACGCTTCCTTTTTTACTCTGTTTTTTTTTTTTTTTTTTGGAGACAAGGTCTCACTCTGTCACCTGGGCTGGAGTGCAGTGTTGTCATCATAGCTCACAGCAGCCTCAAACTCCTAGGCTCAAGTGATCCTCCTGCCTCAGCCTCCCGAGCAGCTGGGACTACAGGCGCACGCTTAGAGGTCTTGAGTTTAGCACTTCTCTAATGCTAGTCTTGCCCTCCACACGGACGAGCAGGACCCATCCTGCCTGGAGCACCCGGCACTGGGATGCCGCTGCTTGCCCAGGCCAGCCCGTTCCTGGGCAGCCCCAGCGGTCGGCACTGTCTTCCTCAGTGAGCTGAAGGCTGCACCTCATGAGCTCCCACTGGCCATCCCCACGCCACCCCAGGCCACACAGGTGTCCCAAGGAAAGGCAGGCATCCCAAACACTCCACAGGCATGGTGATGGGATCCGGCCTTGCTTAGCACCTTGCCCGCTAATAACCAGAACTGATGTTTTTTGAAAAATGCATAAGCCAGTAGCACCTAAAGCATACTTGTTCTTCTGAAATACAAACTTAGGATAAATGACCAGAGCGTGGCACTTCTCACCAGACCCACTGAAGGAGAAATTCGCCAAAGCACGCATTTCAAACAGAAAACACCCTGCAGGGGCAGACAGCCCTTAGGCAGTCACACCATAGATTAGGGGAGGGGTCACACGTAAGAAATTTATACATGCTTTGTCATTTCAAAACCCAGTACCTAGTTTTGAGCATGGCTGTGTCTGATGTTTCTGAAACTGGCCACTGCTTGCGAAAAGGATTGCGAAGATGCAAGCTGGGGACGTGGTCCAGACCGCTCCCCTCTTTCCCACCTGGACCGCAGCGCTGCGGGCAGATTCTGCCCGAACCTTGCTCGGCCCTCGTTTCTCTCCCGGAGAGAAATGGGTGGTTCTTTCAGAGCATCTTTCATTGGGCTTCAGCTTTCGGTCACCTTTTTCTAGGCAGGGGCCCAGCATGACAGCAATGGAGGCCCTGCTGAGCCAGGGAGGACCTAGCAGCGGGAGCACAGTTGTGACAATCAGCTGCCCTGTGAGCTGGGAAGGTGGCTCGTTCATCCAGGGCCTCAGGGGACATTCTAGTCACATTTTCACCTGCATTCTGGGGAGGAGATAGGTAATATCTACATCTAGACCTATCTGTACAGATAGAGATGCACACATATATGTAAGGATATATACACACACATGTGTTTGTGTGAGGGGTTAAAAATATATACACGTGTGTGTATGTGAAGGATTTAGAAATACACACACATATATAGCCTTATAGATGAGTCGGAGTCTGCTATATCTACCCTCCTGCTGCTTTTCTGCCCTTTCTGTTAAGCTAGGAAATAAAAATTGATGGATTAAAAAAATACACATGCACACACATATGTAAGGATAGATAGATGTGTGTATATATTTTAATCCATCAATTTTTATTTCCTAGCTTAACAGAAAGGTAGACTTGGAAGTGACCTGGGCTGCTAGTGAGCTTCCTGGACAGGTGTAGAGGGAAATTCTCTCCAATCCATCTCCACTTGAGGCCTGATTCTTGGGGTCCCTCCCACCTGAAGTCCTGGGGTAGGCAGAATGATGCCCCCCACCCCGGCAAAAGGTGTCCACAGCCTCATCCCCCACTCCTGTGAATACACCACCTCACACGACACAGGGAACTTGCAGGTGTGGTGAAGATTCCGGACCGTGAGATGGGGAGATTATCCAGAATGATCACTGTGGGGCCAATCTTTACAAGCAAAGCAGCCCAGTGGCTGAGCTTAGAGACACAAGGTGGGAGAAGAGGGAGAGACTCAGGGCATGAGAGGGACTTGATCCCCGTTCCAGCCCTGAAGATGGAGGGGGCCCAGGACAGGGACCTTCTAGAGGCCTCTAGAAGCTGAGCACAGCCCCTGGCCATAGCCGGCAAGGAGGCTGGGACCTCAGTCCTACATGCCTTGAATTTAGTCAATAAACCTACTGAGCCTGGTGGAAGACTGTCCCCCAGAACCTTCGGGTGAGGGCCCAGGTGATGGCACCTTGGTTTCAGGCTGTGGGGCTGGGGCTGGGGGAGGACCCCAGCCCCCTGGGCTTCCCACCCACAGAACTGTGTGGCAGCAAATTTACATACAGAACTGTGCCGCTGCAAATTTGTGCTGCTTTGTTACAGTGGCAATAGGAAGCTAACACCTGGAAAGGCGTGGCCTGGAGGTGCCGGTGTCCTGAGGAGCCTCCCTCGCTGTCAGGGCTGCTGGTGGCTGCCCAGCTCCCACATGGAGGAGCAGCCTGGGTGAGGCCAGCAAGGGCAACACCTGGCGGTGGGCATGTGACAACGCTGTTTGGAAAGGCAGTGGCTGAGAGTCTTGGGGAAAACTCTTTACCTGAGAATGACTTTTAGGGGGAAAATAAAACTAAAGTTTGCCTTGGACTGAATAAATTAGAGCATCTCTCATCTTTCCTCCCCTTGCCACACTCCCTCCCGCTGCTGGTGTCCCCAGCGCGGTCCGCTGTGGCCACTCGCTCTTCTCGTCCGCACCCGTGGTCCAGTCCCTCGCGGGAACACAGAGCTCTGGATTCCGCAGGCACAGCCAACCTCACGACCAGCAGACACCTGTGTTCTGAAAGAAGGTTCTGGCAGAGCCCACCCATCACATACATTGCCACAAAAAGAAGCCTCTTTGAAATCCTCCGGCCACGCCTGGAAGCTGTGTTTGGAGTGGAGTCTCCCATGCGTATTCTGAATGACTGACGTCTTCAGCTTATCGCTGTCCAGTAGAAAGTGGTTTACGATTGTAGGTCAAAAAACTGAGAGGCAAAAGGGTTTAAAAATGGCCCAGGACCTCATAATTAATTGCAGCGGAGCAGGTATTGGAGGACTTTTACCCCAGTCCTTCCCTGAGATTCCTTCTGGGATTATGATGGGATAAGATCCAAGAGCTGGGAGGTCTGTCGGGAGGTGTGGTGAGGACAGGACCACTACACACAGCTCCCCCGTGCTCCCCCGAAAGGTGGCGCCCGGGAGACACACAGAGCAGCAGATCGCCTGCGGGCTGGGACAGGAGACAGCTGAAATGACCCAGGCCTGGAGGTCAGCCTTCCTCAGCAGGGAGGCGGCGGCCTGTCCGGTATCTGTGTCTGAAATGCCGGCCGGGCGTCCTGCACACAGTCTCGGGAAGGCACAGATGCCAGGGCAGGGGAGGAGGTGGCTGAGGCTGCCACATCCTTTAGGCTTTGTTCCAGCTGGCAGCTCAGACCCCAATTCCAGTTCTGAGGCGCATTTATAAAACTTAATATGATCGGCATGTTTTCGTGATGCAACCAATTCCCTGAAAGACTTAGACAAGACTTTTTCTTCGGGAACGAGGCAAGGCTTGGCTATGAGATATGCTAAAACAACACTCCTGAAAACAGGAGGGCACAGAGAGGTGGCAGTGGTGGATGTCCTGCCTAGTAGAGTTGGGGAGAGGGAGGGAGAAGGACATTTCTCACCGGACCTGTTCTTAGAGCACAGGTGTTGCAGATTTCATTGCCTGGGCCACTTTTCTTTCCAGCCAACTTCTAGCCAACTCTAGCTTCCCATGTTATTAGAAGACAGGACATACCTGTTAAATTTATTCTCCAAGTCCCCTTTGTACATCTTCCATATATCCCAGGCCCTTCCACAATACAGATTTGAATTAAAAAGATATTAGTTGGCTATAGAATCTGGACCTGGAACCAACATCCTATGCTGCCCATAAACACAGCGGTGCCAGAAGAGAGACACTGTCTGTGATGTAAATGTATGTATATAGGATGACATTGTTCTTAGATCTTTCTAAATAGCACCCCCCCCCCAAACACACAAGCCAGTTGTTCTTAGGGATATGGGCTGGTTTACTATAAGAAATGCATGATACATCATATTAAAGTTCTTCCTTCTTTAAGAACTCTCTACCACAAGATGAAAATTACTCCTGACAGTAATGGGGAGTTTGAGTCCAGTCCACCTGGTTATATGACGAAGAAAGAGAACTGGGTCCCAGAAGAGGCAGGTCAGTGGGTCCCACCGACGGACTCCACACCAACCAGCGTGAAACCTGGGGGCCCGGGGCGGGGTGGGGGAGCCCATTTGAGCACTTAATGAGTGAACACTTTTCTTTCCAGATTCAAAATGCTAAGACACTGGCCCATATATACTGTTTGGGAGGATGGAAAATCATCCTCGTTAATCCAAATGACTTGAGATTGACCGTCTTTAATCCATTCGGGATGATAAAAACGGTGCTCTGTTCCTGGCAGTAATACAGGTTACCCATACTTGGCAAAGGAATGCCGAACTGCAACCCTGGACAGAGTCTGTTCAGAGCGGCTGAGGATTCTCACCTGGTGACTGCACACCGGGCTGTGGACCCACACATGAGCGTCCATCAACGTCCATATGGACCACCTGCCGATCAAAGTGAGCTCAGGTGGAGCTCACAGCCCTACTTCTCCCCAAACCAACCTGATCCAACACAATCCATGCTGGTTTCTTGGCTGGGCGAGGACCCATACCTGGCTTCCTAGCTAAGGAGCGCTTCCATTTAGACACGGCTGAGTCCCCGAGAGACTCAAGTATTCAGATGCTACTACTCATGCAAGCGAATAGGAGGGCGTTCTTTGGATGCTTTACGGAATGGAAAAGAATAAGATTCATGAGAAGAGGGGCCGACGCAACAGATGAGGAGGTGAGAGTGTAGAAAGCCAGCCAGGTACTCAACACGTTGGCACTGTGAAAACAGGACCACCAGAAAGGATATCTCGCAGGACTGTCCTTAAGTGCATTTAGGAATCCTGTTTGCTGTGAACCTGTGGGAATGAAACCAAAATTTAGTATTCAGACACTCACCCCTGGATATAAACAGCTTTCATGCTGCAAGCTCTCTCATCTACATAAAAATAATAGGTGCCTACAGATCAATTAAATAATTACATTTCGTAAGTGCTGTGACACGGGGTTTACTGATGAGCCTGAGATTCCACTAAAGTTTCTCAGCAAGAAAACGGCAGACTCATAATTAGGCCCAACATCTGCAGGATATTTTTTCAATAAAAGCAGATGGATGTCTGCATATTTTCCCATAAATTATAGTTCTGATTACTCCTTTGTTTTCCTTATTTTAATAAGAAAACAGAATACTGTATGCTATTTTTTCTCTTCTGTTTTCCTGAAATTTGTTAACTTTTGACCCTGGAAGTTCTATAAACTAGGCTACATATAAAAGACTTCTTCCTCTGCACCCAGAGTAAACAGAGTCATAAAGCTGAACTTTATTAGTGACTTCTTTTGGGTTTAAGATATTTTAATATGAGCTGTCTGTGCAAGAAAACATTTCTCTAGGGCCTTGAGTAAAGAGGCGTCTGACAAAAAGCATTGACATCATACTTTTAAAAATAAAAGCCTAGACAGAGGAAGTCTTCAGGACCCCATCCTGGGGTAAGGATGCTGGGTCCCTCTGTGCTGTATGAAGTCCCTATGCTCCAGGGGACATAATCCAGCCCTCATATGGCAGTGACATGAATGGGGAGGACTGTTATAATAGTTGGTGCTCCAGCGTCCCCTTGGCCACTGGCTTGGCTGTACCATGCCAATTAGCTGCAGGGTGTGACTGGCCACCGTGTCCCCATGTGTCCCACCATGGAAAGGTGAAGAGGGGGTGGATTCCGATTCTTCCTGAGGTCCCATTCCCCCTGTGCCTGCTGCCTAGGTGCCGTGAGGTGGGACACACTTGGCAGGAAGGGATGGGAGAGAAACGTCATCGAAAGCTGACAAGGAGAGACAGGTGCTTAAGGCTCTCTCTGCATCTCTGCTGGGCCAGCAGGGCACACGCTGCAGGTCCTGGGGCAAGCACAGCCATGACACTAAATGAGGGGACCCAAAGGAATTATTCTTTCTCCCCTGAACCCCAGTTGTGGGGCTTGCCTCCCTCCTCTATCAGGAAATGCAGACTTCACCTGCCCCGGAATCTCGGGGACCACAGAGCTCTCACCATCCCCCTCTGAGCTCACCACCTGGCAGGAGGCCCCAGGTGTCAGCTCTGCCTTTGGCCTATGCCAGTCTTGGGGGGGGGTGACAGTAGCCACGGAAACCATGTGGCCTTCCCCAGAGCATCACATGCCCAGCAAGATGGGGGCCCGTGGGGTTGTTGGGTGTAGGGGGTGTAGACAGGGGGAGGAAAAGCTTCATTCATTTTTGCCCAAAATGCTCAGATAACTTGCAGGCAGGTAAATTCTTAATACTTAATTTTTGTGCAAGATTAGGTTAACAATATTTAAGTATAAACTACAGCAAACTCCAGAGTGATGGAGTTGGGGTGAGTGAAACTTTAGAGAAGGTGAAAGAGCCACGTGCATCACAATCCAACAGTGGTGGCAGGTGGTGGGCTTCACTCTGTGTGTGTGTGTGTGTGAGTGTGTGTGTGTGTGTGTGTGAGTGTGAGTGCGTGTGCGTCTGTGAGCAGCACAGCACTGAGCAGCAAACGCTCTCCCCTGCTATCTACAATGCAGGGCGAGGCCGTAAGTCCGATGGGGTAGCGCACACGAAAGCATGCTGGCGTTGTCAAAGATGACATAAGATGTGATGTATGAACACTACTTCTTAGTGTCAGATGCGTGCTGGAGTATCGGCACTTATTTTTTCTCTAGTTGTGTCAACAGTTGCTTCTTTGAAAATAACATAATGCTAGGCTTTCTCCCTGCTTCTTTCATCTATTAATGCACAGATAGGACTCTGGCCACGTTTTCACCCTTGGGGGACACTGAAAAGAGCATGAGGTGCCTCTGCAGAGCCACCATCTGCGTCACCCCAGCCAGTGTGGAGAAGGGCTCTCATGGATGTCACTGTCTTCTCGCAAGCCCCCGCCAAGCATGGCTCTCAAGCATGTATTACAAATGTGTATCGCATTTGGATAAAAGATTATAGTTAGAAAGAATGGGAACTAGGATTTAAAACACCTATGAAATTTTGGGATGGTCTATTTACTGTCCAAATTTGACTAATATTCAAAAAGAACTAATGCGAAACATTCCACACCACCCAGTACGAGCCCCACCGCAAGAGGAAACGCATACATAATGGGAGCCTGGGAACAGCCGCCTGTGTTTCCATCTCTGCTGCATGGGAAGAAATTGAGGCCTCTGCTCAGATACCTCTGGAAACATTCCAGAAAGAGGCTACGTACTTGCTAATGGGCGGTTATACTTCAGGAATATGGGCAAGAGGCAAGGCTGGTCTTTAATATCGCTAATGGCACCGTAATGGAAGTTTAAAGGCTTAAATTTGCAGTTCAAACAAATTAATTTCCTTCTCATCACTCCCTGTTGTAGGAAAGTGAATGACCAGGAGACAAGAAATTCAAAGCTATGACCTTGAGAACGGGGAATGAAAAACGTGCCATTTGCTTAGGCAAATATATATTAAAATCATTTACGTCCAAATCTAATTTTAAATAAAGTTGCTTCCTTTACATGCCAGGGGCCATTTACTCATATTCTGGCAGATAATTGTACATCTCGTCAAATGTGGGTTTTTCACACCTACAGATCTGTGTGCAAGGAAACCCAGTGTCTCTCCCCAGACATTTTTCTGGGGAGGGTGGCAGTTCCTGCATCAGTAGGTATCTCGTTAAGAGAAAAGCTCTGTGGTTCCACGGTATCATTGCGGCACTTTGTCCTTTGTGCAAAGTGTGGGGCTGAACCTTCCAGGGGACCCCACAGCAGGAGAGAAAGTGAAGTCACTGAGGATAGGACAGGGACAGGTATCAAGGAAAAAGTCTTGTTGGTGAAAAACTCCCACAGGGCAAAAAATGTGGCCCTGGGGATGCTGTGGGGGGAGGTGGGGAAAGAGGGAGGGAGGGAGTGGAGAAGACGACAGGGACAGGGGACGGCAGGAAGTGAGGAGGGGACAGGGAGAGAGAAGGGGAAAGAGAGAGCCCGAAATGACCAAAGTATTAAATCAAAATTAAATCAGAAAACCAGTCAGGCAAATGGTTACATACGTAATCTGATTTCGCCAGCATACTTACGAAGAATGACGTGGGTGATAACGAATGCAAATATAAAGACTGTCAGAAAAGACAGAGATAAAATAAACATATAAAAAAATCTGTAGTTTCTTTTCCCCACACAGTTGCCTACCCAGGGACAGTGGTGATCAAACCGTTCTGAAATGAGAGGCAGAAAAAAAAAAGTGGAAATCAATTAATATACTATCTTTTTATCTGAGGGAGCCCCTCCCTCCCCTCCCACCCAAAACTCCGAAAACATAACAAAACAATATCATGCTACGTATTTCCAAATTAACCACTCAGAGAAATGCTTAACATCAAGACATTTCAAGGACACAATTATTCTTCCTACAAAACTTAACTGTTTCAAAAAGACAAAGTATATGCATTGTTCTCAAATGGCAACTTACAGAAATTTACTTCAAAAGATTCCCTTCTTTTGTAAAAGAAACTTCCTTTCATTCACCGAACAATATTCCCTTAGGATGACACTGACGCCACCTGATGGTGGTGGCCTGGGCTGGGCTGGATGTGGTATTGGGTGACCAGCCCTGCACAGTAAGTGGCCATAGAGAGAGGTCACGAGGGCCCAGGACAGGACAAAGTGACAATTCTTTGTTCTCTCATCCCGGTTACAACTGTTTAACAGATATTAATCATAGGCATTAATACTTTTGGCCTCAAAACATTCCATAAGGAGAATGATGGTGTCGTCCTATTTTACAGATGAGCAAACTGAGGCTTAGAGAGATGGGAGGTTGCCTGCATGCGGCTGTACAGCTCAAAAGCAATGGAACTAGAACGTGAGGCCAGGTCTTTCTGAGCTGTCCCCATCTCCCACCGCCCATGCTGCCTCGAAGCACTTTCTAATCTGACAGGGCGTTGGGTATGGGCAACACTACACTGCACACCGTGGTACCCTAAGTGCAAACCCCGGGGCTTTCACATGAAGTCCGTAAGGCATTCGTGATTTGCTCTTTCCCTTGCATGTAATGGCAAAGTGCTTCTCTTTCCCACTCAGCTGACCTCGATTCAGAACGCTGTTCCAACACCCCCACTCGCACCAGACCCGCCGCTGGGCAGGACAGTACGGGGCACACGACTTAGCTTTACACTCCGGATCTTTTCCGAGCTTAGCTTCTACCCACTTTTCATATTTATCTATCTATATGTGCTTAAAAAACACACAGGGAGGGCAATATGAGGTGTAACTATATACATAAAATATTATACAGTGAGGCAAAGTAGTCAGTGCCGTGACTTTCTGGTCACATATCACAGATCACTCATCTCACAGTTAACGTCGAATGCAAGCTTGTTTGTTGAAAAGGGCACAGGGACACCTGGATGATGGTGGGGGCAGAGGAAGTGCAAGAGAATCGCTGTTGTCTGCAAGTGGCATTAGCGAGAAGCAGCCAGTCTGAGCGGAGGACACGAGGAGACTTTTCAGAGCTCACTGGCCTGGTGACAACTCGATGGCCTGTAACATGCTCAACAAAAGCAATTGCCATGGTGTGCCCATGTGAGTTACATGTTAACACGCGCTGCCAACGCTGCCGAGCTGGGAGATCTAGTCCCTTCACTGCGGTTGGGGGAGGGAGAGATGAATGGCTGGAGCGCAGAGAGTTCTTAGGGCAGTGAAGTGCTGTCTGTATGACACTGTAATGACAGACACATGTCATTGCACATTTGCCCGCAGCCATGGAATGCACAACACCAAGAGTGAACCCTAAAGCCACCCGTGGACTTTGGGCGATTTCAGGTGTCAAAGCCGGCTCATCAGTGGTAAGGAATTTCTGCGCTCTGGTGGGGTGTTGGCAGGGAGGGAGGGAGGGGATATATGGGAACTCCCTGTACGTTCCTCTCAATTTTGCTGTGGACCTAAAACGGCTCTAATAACGTTTTTAAATATTAAAAACAAACCTCATTTCCCCAAGTCACTGATCTACACAGTCTGTACAATGAGAGGTCTACATGAAGAAGTACAGAAAGAGAAAAAAAATTTGAATCAGCCAGATTTTCCTAGGACTTTGAGCCCATCATTTTGAGAAAGTGCTTTTCTTCTTAATATATGACTACAGGAAAGGGAATGAGAGAGGCAGGTGTGACGAAAAGCAATGCGAGGCTGGAATCTCTGATTCTGACCATAGAGTGTGTGGTGGGTTGAGCCTCTTAAGTGAAAGTCGCCTCTCAGCAAAGGAAGTGGGGCCCGGGACGCTTCGCCCCATGTGAAGCGCAGAGATTTTGCACCCCTGCGGGTGGTTTCTACAGGGCAGGCAGTCGCTGTCCCTTTAGCTTAGAAATTTTAGTAACAGCTAAGCCAGGATCCTTTGCTTTCCTGCTGGAGGCAGAGGGTCTACAGAAATGAAGGTCATAGGTGACGCAGCGAGACCACCGCTCCTGGAGTTGGGGAGACTGTTGGGGAGACCAGCACCGTTGTAGGGGTGGCGTGGGCTCCCGGGTCTCCAGCAGCCCTGAGCTGAGAGCCGTTTCTAGCTGGAAACTTGTCTTACCAAAAACTTTCTTGGCCAGCAAAAATTCCACTAAAAATGTAGGCATACTGGGACATTCTTGCTTTGACTATTTTTCACATCCTCCGTCGTGTCTGTTGAATTTATGGTGCTGAAGGAGTCTAAGGGCTCTGCGGGCACCTCAGTCTCTTTTTATCCCAAGGCCCAAATGCCAACTCTATGCGGATGATGCCAAAATGCCGCCTCCCGCCTCCAGCAGCAGACTCCTGCTGCACAGCCTGCCTGGCCCTCAGACTCAACCTGGCCTGGAGAGGACTTCCCGTCCTCCTGCCCAAGCTCGTGCTTCTGCAGGCTGCCTTCTGGCGAGATGCACAAGCCAGAACCCTGGGTATCAATCCTGCCCCCATTCCTCCCATCACCCCCACAGCCAATCCATGACCAAGCCCCATCAGCTCCACCCCAGCTTCCTCTGAGGTCAGCTGCCGAGGCCCGGAGGTGCCCCTAGAGTTCATGTGTTGGAGACTTAGTCCCCAGTGCGACAGTGTTGAGAGGTGGGCCTTTACAAGGTGATCAGGTCGTGAGGGCTCTGCCTCACGACCTGAATGGATTAGAGCCACTATTGCAGGAGGAGTTCCTGATAAAGGGATGATTCACCCCCCACCTCTCACACACGTGCGCACTCTCTTACCCTCCACCTTCCTCCATGGATGACATAGTAACAAGGCCCCACCAGTGCAGCCCCTTGACCTTGGACTTCCCAGCCTCTAGAACTGTAAGAAATAACCTCCTTTTCTTTATAAATTGCCCAGTCTCATGTATTCTGTTATAGCAGCACAGAAGGGACTAAGACATCATCATATTTATTTTTCACTTGCTTTTGTCTGCCAACCCTACTCTAAGCATGAGAAATATTTGTCAGCTGACCAAACACACCCTCATACTACCAAAACAACCTCTCCAGGAGTAAGTACGTTGCCCACAGTCACACAGTTAACATGTAGCACAGCTGGGACGGGGCCAGTGCTCTCAGAACATGAGCGCTTGACTATTAAATGCCACACCACTGCCTTTCTGAGTGTTGTCCATGTGCCCAACACCATGTCAGGTGCTGGAACACTGAGAAGAAACAAGAACAGCAACGTAAGACTCCACAGCTTCAAAGAATTCCTTATCTTACTTGGTGAGGACTTTTCAGGCTCCAAAATATTCCTCAGATCCAAGGAATGAACTCCTAACAGACCTAGTTTAGCTTCTAAATCAGTCAGCTCTGTCACCATTGTTGGTGGCATACGACATTCTTCTTTTATGGGTCAAGGATGAAAACGGGCCACGGACGCACGGTGGAGGCCTCACGTGGTGGCATGTCCTGTCCTGGGTGGGAGGAGCAGGACGCTCAGGAGCTGCTGGGTGCGGTTTCCAACAGGGAAGCTCCTGTTACTCAGCTCCCAGGGCAGAAGAGTGGGCAAGACCTGGGCACCAGCTGAGCTGGGGACAGTGTGAGTGGCCGCAACCAACACCTGATGTAGCTCCCAGGACCCAAGTGAACACAGCTGAGAAGCTTCAAACAGCCATTATGACAGTAATATTTGTGTATTTTCTGTGTGGCAAAGTTGAATGGGTGTCATGTGTCCTAGGGGTGGCAGGGGTGGGTGCATGTAATGGAAGGTTCATTAAGGAAACACTTCAGGGTCGTGGAAACGTCCCTTGATTCTAAAGTTTAGATCCTGGGCTACTCTAGAAGGGAATGGTCTTGAGAAAAGAAAAGAATTTTTATCTGAGGAACGCAAGTCCTTTTAAATTATCGGGCCTAGAGAGACAATAGAATGAGGCATTGATCACATTCTACTCCACACTTTGAGCCATGTATTCATCTCTTGAAACTGCTTGCTATTGCCAGAGGTAGCTATAAAT
The DNA here is from genome assembly GCA_008086735.1 of Cheirogaleus medius. Classification (NCBI taxonomy): domain Eukaryota; kingdom Metazoa; phylum Chordata; class Mammalia; order Primates; family Cheirogaleidae; genus Cheirogaleus; species Cheirogaleus medius. Next base: position 99,562,406 of record VBSM01000361.1, on the reverse strand, counting down.
TAACCCAATAATGCCGTGCGGACACTATAACCCCCACCCTACAGCTTCACGATGCATCGCCAATCAACAACCAATGCTATTTCCATAAACCACTGAGTCCTGACAAACAACTTTGCAGCAGCCCACTCCTGTCTCCTCTTCTGCCTTCAGAAACCTGCTCATAACAAAGGCCAGACGAAGCTCATAGCCAAGGCTATGTGGGTCTGAGCCTTCCGGGCAGCTGTCCTTACTTTGGCTCAGGTGAACTCCTTAAGTCATATTTTGTGCTTCAGCCTCTTCCTTTTAGGTCAACAGTGTGTATGCTGCAGTATAGCTGGGGGAGTCCTTGACACAGAATGAGGAGCTATTCCCTAAACCATGGCTGTTCAGTGGAACCCTGGGGGTGTGGCTGGAAAACCAGTTTCTCTAAAATCGTGAGGGACTGGCTTAGCTAGCTGACCACACCTCTGGCAGCATCCTGCTGCCCTGCAAGGATTTGTGGATTGTGTTTCTCTTTCTGCCAGGTGACCTAGAGGTGAGGAATCACTTCTAGTCATCCTATAAGCCCTGGCACCTACGTGCCTGGCATGAAGCAGACACTCAATAAATGTGCATTAAGTAAAGGAGGAAATGTCTTTAATTGCCTTTAATAGGTTTACGAGTGATCACTACTATTTGCCAGGTGGAGGCACCGGAAAATATTGCCTAAACCTAACCATTTCAGGCACGCTGACCAGGGGTCCGGGACCTTCGAATACATTCAGAGAAAGCTGAGGGCTGGAAGATGTTGACCAGGGGCTAAAAGAACTGAAGACCATTGTTACAGTGTGGATCAGCTCCTGGTGGGAAGCAGAGGTGTTTTTTTTCAGAGCTCCAGGGGGTGCCAGTGAGAGCCCCAGTGGAGAGTGGAATGCAAGTCACCTACCCTCACTCAGATGCTCCGTGGGGACAGAAAGGACCATTCAAGTGGCCAGTGGGAACACAGTTTAGGAAAAGGAGCCATGGTCCTATTTTGCTAACCTAAAACTCCAAATAATAATGCAATAGTTATTGTTAATGATTAAAGAAAGGTCCCAGTCAATGAGTACCTGTTAGAAGCATCATTTAACTTGGCAACAGCCCTAAGAGGTAGGTGCATTTACGGAAAAGGAAACTAGTGATCAGGGTTAGGGAACTCGCCCACCATGAGCTCAGTCCACCACACCTCTCCTCTGATTTGAGGAAGATTTAACTTCTTGGAGAGTTTGAATGTGAAAAAAGAGGCCTTAAAGATAAGGAGCAATGGAGAATTATTATTATTGAAATGCAACAGGGACAGAAAAATTCACAAAGATAATGAAGGAAAAAAGTATTTGTAAAAGTTGTGTTTAAAGACTTCTGGAAAAAGGAATTAAATGTTTAAGAAAGTGTTAAGAATTTCAAATCTTCCAGAAGTTGGGTTTAACACACACCCCAAGAGTGGGATCGAGAGTTACAGATAAAAATCATGTCCTATGGCTGGGGGTGGCCGAGCCTGAATCCTGCATTTTCCACACAGTGCTCACAGGTTCTGGGCAGCCTGAGAATTTTGTGAAAAAATAGATGGAAATGTGCAACTGAAGTTTAAAACTCCTAATTTAAATGTTAATTACATTTAAATTAAGTTAAATGTTTCTGAAGTGTGAGGTGGAAAATTACTTTTCTTTAAACCCAGGGCTTTTTACCTCCAAAATTAGAAAAGCTTTGCTCTATGAGCCATTTTTTGTCTGTTGTTTAGAAGGGCGGATGTTGACATACAGTGGTACATGTCACATCTGGCCTTTATGGCCAGATCATTAAATCATAAAATGATGCAATAGGAACATTTAAATATTAAATTAGCTAAAGGATCAGAGGACTAAGTCCTTAGACACTAAAGAATTCACGCTGCTCTAAATCTTGCGTAGGGTCTCAGCTACAATAGCTTCACTGCTGTGTCTGATGACTGGAGAGATTTCTGAAAAGCTTCTTACCCCAGCTTCTCCCGTCTTCATCCAATCTTTACATCTGCCCTTGCTGTGTGCCCAGCACTGAGCTAAGTGCCTACATGAACTGTGTCATGCAATTCTCACAAACCCTGATAAGCTCAATGCTAGTGTTCCCATTTCACAGGTAAGAAAATTGCAGGTGGAGGAATTGGCATTGGGAGCCAGGTGTTCATCAGAACCTGAACCTACCTGTCCCTGCCTCCAGTGTCAATTCTCTGCTGGGAGCTGTTCTGGGGCCAGGGGTGAGGACCCAACACTTCCCTCCTGGCTCTGCTCTGGAAAGGTGATGGAATGCCCCAGGCGCAGCATGTCAGCAGGCGTGGGGACATGAGTGGAACCTACCATGCCAGGGCTGGCGTTTGCATGTATGTGGCCCCTTGGGCCTTTCCTGGTCTTGGGTTCCATCCTCTGCAGCACGTGGAAAGAACCCAGCCCTCATCTGGAGATACCTACCCTCCATCGAGTTAAGGGTGGCCTCGTACTCAGCAAAGTCAACAATGAAGATGCCAAAACTTCCCATGGAGACAAGGATTTGATAAAGCTGCTTGGCAAACTTGATTACTGAGATGGTGGAGCTTGGGGGTGCTATGGTTTAAATGTTTGTCTCCTCTGAAATTTGACCTGCACTGTAACAGTATTAAGAGGGTGGGAAATCCCACCATAGTATTTGAGAGGTGGGATCTCAGGGAGGTGATCAGGGTTAGATGAGGTCCCGAGGGTGGGGCATAAGTGGCTTTACAAAGAGGAGAAGGAAAGACCTGAGCTGGCACCCTCAGCCCCCTCACCCTGTGATGCCCTGCACAGCCCTGGGACTCTGGAGTCCCCACCAGCAAGAAGGCCCTCTCCAGATGTGCCCCTCGACCTCAGACTTCCCAGCCCCCAGGACTGTATGAAATAAATTCCCTTTCTTTGTACAGTACCTAGCTTCAAGTATTCAGTTATAGCAACTGAAAATGGACTAAGGTGGGGTTACCTGGGGCAAAGCGATGTATCAGAAAGGAGGTTTCTTCCCCTACCCTCTCATCTCAGCTCATTTTCTGAAAATGATTTCTTCTATATGCTTAATTTTACAGAGAAACAAAATCAAGAAATCATATTAACTAATTCTATGGCCTTAAAGTATTATCACAGCATTTCTGCACAGGGATTCAATTTCTTCTCATGCAAAAAGTTGGATTAGATAAGGTCTAAGACGCCTTTGAACTGGAAAATTAAATGCAAAAGGACTGTTTTATTAGCACTTCTATGGATTATTTTCATATTGAGTCCTTGCCAATGTCTTATAAATTAACATTCTGCAGCTTTTAGCTCCATTTGTTTAAAAAAATGAAAACATCGCAATGTAAAAACCAATTAGTAAATGCAGAATTGTTGTGACCTTTATGCTACAATTTAACATAACCTTGGACAGTGATGTGGCCAGCCCAAAAGTGCTCCCCTCACCCGGCTTTGTTGCTGAGTCTCTTTGGGCTTGAAATGATGAAGCTCGACTAATAGACAGCGAAGCTCCCTTCAGCGCCCCAAATCTCCCCAAATGGGCGATTTTTTACATTTCCATTTCCTCAAGCTTTCTAGGTTTGTTTAACTTCTGTTTTCAATTCTGGTTTCCAATGTTGGAGGAATTTTGCACTCCAAGGAGCAGGGACGAGCACGCATGGCAGATGCAAGCGTGTTGAAGCAAGGTACACCGTGAGTTACATCTGCTGGTTAGAAACAAAGATGGCTACGAAGCCGTGGAGAAAAGAAATAAAAGGCCTTGCTAGAGAAAGTGAGGGAGAAGGCAGGGAAAGATGATTCTGCTTGTAATGTAAACCATTTTTGAAAGGAGATGTAAGAAAGCGAATAGAAATGAGGTAATTTTTAAAAGTGAGTTGGAAATTCCAAAATTCCCCAATTCTGGATCAGGAGGGTTGTCACATGAAACAGTACATTTTAAGTAGGCAGGCGGGATTAGGCTCCCATCCCAGCACTCTTCTCTGTGATAAGAGTCAGAGTAAGACCCATTGGAGAGGGCTTTGGGCTTCCTGGGACTGAGGAGCTAGATCAGGGCTCTGACTCATTAAGATAAAATCAGTGACATGCATCAAATGTGCACATCCTTGAGAAAACGGTCTTTCTATGTTGGTGTCTCTGATCATTCTCCAGCTGTCACTTATGAAACTCTGAATAGAGCTCCGCCAGGAGCACGAGCAAGTGCTGAGTCCTCAGTGGATGGACATCCCCAAGCCACTCCTCAACCCCACCCAAGTCTCGCAGCACCGGCCTCTCACTGTCTTTGGGTTCACAAGGCCAGAAACCACGCCTGGGAGCTCCCCTTAGTTCTGCACGCAATACAACAAGTGGTCTCACAAATTTGAAAAACAAACTCGTGCTATCATCCAACACCCCTCAGAAACTTCTTGATACCTCTCTAGAAATTGCGGGCCTTGAAACCGGTAGCACCACCTTATGTCGGAATGGCTTAAGCATTTGTAAGGCTTTCTGGTTTTCAATACTCGCTCACATTCTTTCCTTCACTCCTTCTGCGTCAGCCCCATGAGCTGGCGGCACAGGTCCCAGGGCAGGTGAGGGGCAGCTCAGAGCCAGCTGGAATTGCCAGCACCTGGAACCCGCGCCTCCGGTTCCTGCTCCCTCCCCACCCTCCGTCTTACACGTTCTTTCATGTCCAGTTACTAAGATTTTTCAAAGCCCCAGTCAATTTACCCTCCAAATAAAGTTTCAGAGCTAAGCTATCTCACGGGCATATTATACACCCAAGAAAGCCAGCAATTCAAAGACAGCAATTCAAAATGTTTTAAGTTGATGACATATATACACAATAGGAAAATCCCATTCCCATTAGGCATAATTTTACGAAGTAAACACGTTTCTGTGATCTTGTAGCAAAGAATCCACAACATGCAGGCAGAGAGCCGTGTCTGTGAGCAGCACCCCACGGGCTCATGGATGGAGGCTGGTTTCCTGACAAGCAAACTGTGATGTGTCCAAGCAGAACTCTTGTTTAAAGATTCAGAAAGAATGAGCTCCTACCAAACTTCTGAGACATTTCATTTTTCTAAGTTGAAACTGGAGACCCAACTTCATTACTAGTAGTATTAAAATTTAAGCCAGCTGTACTTTATAATCTTCAAGGTGCTTTTTCATGTTATGTCTCATCTGGTAATAAAAATATACACACACTAATGCCTGCATTGTGACAAGATTGTGGACGCAGATGTTAGACAGGAGAGCAGGACAGGCAAAGGCTCCCCCTCCTGCCTCCCCCTGCGTGTGCTCTGATGGATTCTGGCGATGGTATCTATTTAGGAGGCTGCTCCTGTTTCTTGTGTTCGCCGTGGTCCTCAGCTGCCCATCTCTAAAAGGTGGGCAGTGGCCAGAAGACCCAGGGGCATTCCTGCTCTGACGTCCCAGTCTGAGGTCTGTCCAGGGCTCTGTCAGGGGCCCTCGTGGCTTAGTCCAGTTCTTTTGGGATTAGTCCTGGATGCCCCAATATGTGATATGGAATGGAAGCAAAGTCACACTCAGGCAGGCAGAAGGGGTGCTGGACACCCAGAAGTCACCTGCAGCCACCTGCCTCTAGCTGCCCAAGGTAGGGAATGCACTGGCGTCTTGTCCTGAGCCCCCCTGTCCCTCACACCCACGTGGTCAGTAGGAATTTCTGGGCCTGTTTCTGATCTCGATCCTCGGCTCCCCGGTTCTGAAGGCCACTGCGGTGTGCCCACTCTCACCCCTGCGTGCATGAACTGCTGTAACATCCTCCTGGATGTCCCCTTTAGGGTGTCCCCCACTGTTGCCAGAGGGACCTTCCGGTGCAAACGAGACGAGACCTCATGAGCTCTCTGGCTCTTGCGGCCGCATTCCCCGCTCACTGGCTGCCCCTGACGTGTCCGCAGAGCCCAGTGTCCAGACCCTTGGCTTTCCAAACCGAGCTCTCTGGGTGCTGGGAACCTCCCACCTCATCTCTCACCTGTTCTTCCCCTTGAACTACAGCAGTTAGACCTATGTCTGTTTCATACATTGAGTTTCCTCATTAGTTTTCATTTTCTAAAATGGGCCACTGCTTGCTTACAACAACCATAAACAAAACTTACAGCTAGTTTATAAATGTTTACTGTAATTAATCTGAGCAGCCCCAAGTCAAGTTCCTAGCGTGTGGTGTGCGCAGTCACGAACACCAGCACGGCGGTGCACGGCTGGCCGGACGCTGGACTCAAAGCTGGAGGACCTGAATTTGGGTCCTGGCCTCTCACCCACTTAGCGATGTGGCTTGGGTGGGTTTCTGGGCCTCAGCAAGTCAGATGTGCTCATAAAGGTTCTTTCCAACTCAAATACTACGATTCTATGCCTAAATAAAACTTTTCAAGAATCGAAGTCAATTGTGTCTACCTACATAAAATGAGGAAGTGCTGGCAGGCCCAACAGCAGAAACTCTATAAATAAAGAATTTATAAGGGCTGGTGCTCTCACAGACCCAGGTTAGGCCCAGAGCTGACTGGTAGCTCTGAAAGCACTTAGAAACTACAAAATACTCCATAAATAACTCCTGCCAGCAGCCTCGGGTCTGTGCACACTTCTTAGACTCTAAACATAGAGTATTGTTTTTTGTTTCTTGTTTATATAAAGCGTGCAACCCTCTACCGAGTCACTGTGGTCTACTCAGTGGGTCTTTAATTACTTTTCCAAACAAAGGCACTCAGAAGGATGGGCACAATAGTCTGTCTAATGACCAGGACTGTGTCATTTAGGGGCCCGCTGCAGAATGAAAATATGGGGCAGCTTATTAAAAAGTGATTAAGAATTACAAGCTGGTGATAGCAGAACATGAAATCAACCTTGGCCCCTGCGTGAGGGTGTAGGCTGCACACCCATGCTGCCGCCCTAACCACCTGGATTTATGGCCTGGGAATGCAACTTTCTCATTTGTGGCAGATTAACGTCCAGAGAATCCACTGGACTTTCTGCAAGGATGTATAGAGGGCTTCTAAGAACAATGGAGAGTGAGGAAGCTGTGATTACCTAGGAGTTAAACCCGAGAGTAGCCAGCATCCTGTTCCACACGCAGGGCCTTGGGGCAAACAGAAAACGCCTCTGGCTCCCACCAAAGGAAGGGGGGGGCGGTGCACCCCAGAGCCGCCAAGCCCAGGCACTGGCCAGCAGCACAGAGGAACAGCCACAGATGCTAACACCGTCCACCTTTGTACCTACTGTTTTCTAAGAATATCAGAAACTCCATTTGGAACCTAGGGCAATGGTTCTTAACCTTTTCTTCATTCCCTAATACCTTGAAAATCTGATAAAAACTCCTGTCCTCCTCCCACCCTTACATACTCACATAACATTTCACGTACCTGAAGCCTGTTCCTAGATAAGAATAGGCTTAAATAGGTCGACTTACTTATTGGTTTAGTTAATAGAAATGGCAATACCTCATTTCAACGACTCATTTAAAATTGCGTTGTTCTAAGAAGGCAGGCAAACAGGTGCCACCTACTGTGTGGCGTGCTCAGTGTGCCACACCCTGAAATCCCGGCCACGCGCAGGCGGGCATCCTGGGCTCACCCCTGCACAGCTCCCAGAAATCGTCTCCTACTCAGAACAGGAGCTGTGTCCCTACACTTTATTCCAGGGTTTTTAAAACTACCGGTTATGATCAAGTAGCGAGTCATGAAATTGATTTAGTTGGTCAAGACCAGCATTAAAAACAAAACAGAACAGCGGAAAGTATCAAGGCATCTCACATGGGGAAGGGAAGTACTGCTCCATGACGTGTCATCTGCGTATTGTGACACTGGGTCCCAGTGTGAAATGCATTTCCTACTGTGAGTTGTAGTAACACAGATTTTTAAAATTCAAATTCGTAGCTGGCGCACGACGGGCCCTCCCGTAGCCGTAGGGTGGACAGGCGTTTGCAATGATGCCACTCTGTCCTCCCAGAACCAGAGCAGGGTTACTCCTTCCCAGCCACGCTTAGTTTTTAAAAATTCACATTTCTCTTGGAGTCTGACATTTTAAATTTGTACTTCTGGGAGGTTTGAGGGTGAGGGGTATGAGTTTTATTTAGTTTAGATTGGGTGAAGGAAACTATTTTTTTTCGAGTTGAGAACACTAACCTAGTCCATAGAGCCAAAAAAGCAATGTCCCTTTCTTTTTCCTTGAGAGAGAGCTACAATGCAGAGACGAAGGTGGCTACAGCAAGAGGAGAGCATGCAACTCCCCGGAGACACAAAGCCGAGAACCACACAGACAAGAAGGGACAGGGCCCGTCACAGAAGATGCACATGCAGGGGGAGTCCGACAAACAGAAACAGACACTCATGAAGAACGGCCTGTGGCTTTTCTGGATATGGAAGGAAAGTACTTTTAAAGCTGAGTTGCAGCTTGACGATTCCAGGCAGAAATTAGGGAAGCGCTGGCCAGAGGTCACTTTCCTCTGCTGGCTTAGATCCAGCTGCAGGCGAGAATTTACCTTTGCACTGTAAGCGGCCTCTGCAATGTGCACTGACGCTGAGCATCCTTGACAAATCCAGGACAAGACAGAAATGTGCTCTGGGGCCCCAGAAATTCTGCTGTTGAGACTTTCCTGTTGGTGTGGGATGTGGGATGCTCTTTCCAAAAACTCGTATTTAGACATGTAGTCTCATTTTTTTTGGGTCAGAAATACAGTTTAAATAAATAAATGCACAGAATAAAAAAAAGACATAATTTTAAATTATTAAAGTCCTCTAACAAAGCACTTTTTAAAAGTGCACACATGCACAGCTCCCAGGCTTCATGAGAGTATCTGACCGAAGTGCCCAGCAAGTCCTCCAGGGCCGACCACACAGGGACAGCTCTGTTTCTCATTCTACATATATAACCTGGCACTCTGATTACCAACTGGCTGCCCAGTAGCTTGACTGCAGGCAGAGAAGAGGCTGGCTCTGCACGGTGGGAGATCACTGGCCCTTGAGACAATGACGGTTGAACACTCGTTTGTTGGAAATGAACAAATCTGCATCCTGGCTTTGTACATTCAGGTTGAGAGCTCCGCTGACACGGGTCTGTCCCAAAGGGGTGGCTCTGTCCTCAGCACAACAAAACCCAGGCTGCAATCCTGCAGGCGCAGGGTCCAAGACCAAGGCCTCTCTGACCGGCCTCTGGAAAGAGCCCTGCTTTGCACGGTGTGGACCGACGTGGCCCTGCCTTTTCTCATTCGTACCTGCAACCCTCCCTCCATCCCTGCCTCCAGGGGCTGTTGTGAGACCACGGGGTGGCTGACAGGGCCCTGAAATGTGTGGGCCATTGAGACAAAATAGGTTCCTTAAAACTTCGTGGGGGGTGTGCAGTGTGACTGTTCCCACTCCAGGTCCAAGTTCTTGGCTCAGGTCTTGGGCAGGTCTCTCTGGCGCAGCTACCTGTGTCCCGGTATTAAGGTGGGTGGGGTCGCTGCTTGGGCCTCTCTGAAGTCAGCAAAGAACTTTGTTGGGAGTGCTCACAGCCCCCTCTGTGACGGACTCCGATGGATGGATTCACCCTACAAAGTTATGGGCAAAACTTCCAAAAAGCATGTTCTTAGGTTACTTCCCAGTTCTTTGTCCCCAAGGAACCGCTGACATTGTCAGCCAGGCCTAGGAGAGCCAACACGGGTCCAACCTGGACCCACCTCTGGGGTCCCCCTTTGTGTTCCCCCTGACATCTCGAGGCTCTCACTGCTACCCGCGTTGGCTTTGGCGCTTGCCGAGTCCGGCCTCCGAGCGCTCCTGGCGTCCGAGGGCTCTCGCGGAGGGCTTGCCTCCTCCTCGAGGCACGTCACCCGGTGGGTGCCTGTCCACTTCCTCTGTTCTGTGTTCTGTGGCACCAGGACAGAGGAAAGACACTCACTGCTTAGAGCAGAATGGACAATGGGCTGCTCCTTTGTGGTGCACCGGAGCGCTTTTCATTTAACACCCTTAAAGAACCCACCCCGTTCACCACAACATTGTAGACTGTCCAGAGCTAGGCAAAAGGGAGGGGTGACCGTGTTGGCAAGGGAGAAACATCTGGATTGAGGAAGTGTTCTGGATGCCTGTGGGCCTCTCTCCAGGCCTGGCCAGCATCCTCTGCTCATCCTGGGGTCCCCCCTTACCCTACTGAGGAGCTTCTCCTGCAGGGCCAGCCACGGGCCACTCTGTCCAGTGTGGGCGGCCCTTGGCCCACCCGAGGCCTCTGGTCTCCAGCACCCCTGTTGTCTCATCCATCCCACTGCCTCTCGCTTTCCCTCTAGGGCTGCGCAGCCTGGCACAGGTGGCGCTCAGTCCTGGCTCTTCCGAGCAGATCTCACTGTTCCTGGGTCCTCGTGTTTATCGTAAGCTGCCGCAGGTGAACGCAAAGTGCTCACTGGCCACGGGCACGGCACTCACTACGGGACTCTTAGCCCAGAAGCCGCTGCTCCCCTGAGCGCAGTGTCACAGGGACTCCATGCAGGCACACTGGCGACTTCCTGTCCTGCGGCAAAGCATCAGCATGATCAAAGGTGGAAAAAATGCATTTTTTTCCCCCAATTCACTGGTGAAAAACAAACCCATAAATCAGTCAGTAATAAGCAATGGCTTTTCAGGCACAAACCACTTCAGTAGAAAACTAGCTACTCCTACCCTATGATAAACGGCACACCACTACCACACTGTTGTGAATTTAACTCGAAAGAGCCAGGACTACGCTCTGTGATACCGGCTTATTTTTGCCAACTTTCAGCGGAAAGGTATGTGAAACAAACCATCATAAAACCCACGTGGAGCTTGGAAACAACTGTTGCTTTGAATTTATGACAATATTGTAAATATTCTATTATCTTTCCTGAGAGAGTTTTAATTTCTTTAACTACACTGAGGGTTCTTTTCTTCCTAATATTTCCTAGTGACATAAAAAGGGATTGAGACAGGAACAGTGGGAGGGAATGAGGCCCAGCAATGTTTAAACAGCCATTACGATGGGTTCTGTTTACCCAAAACCCAGAGCGCTGGGAGGGGCCCGCTGCACAGACCTCAGACGTCATCCTGCCCCTGCCCTCCCTGTTCCCTGCTTTGTAACGAAAGGGTTAAACAGGTGCTCCCAGAAAACCACCGAGAGCACCTCTGAACACCAGGCTCAGCAGGCCATACCCACGTGTGGCCCAGGGCCGCCTTCCCGGCCTCGGGAAGCCGTGTTTGTTGCCCACCTGTGTTTGGGTCCAGACAGAAAAAGAGGAAGGAAGAGAGGAAGGAAGAAGAGTGAGCCCAGTGTAGTTTGTTTCCTTTTCAAAAAAGAGCTTTTAAAAATGGCATTCTTGAAAGAATGTTATTTTATATTACTTGAAAAAAATCAACACAAACCCTCTGGTGGGGTGGAGAGATGATGTTACCTGTCATCTTAAAGAGTCTGTTTTCTAACAACTTAAGAGTCTAAACAAGACTTAAGCAGAAGTTCCTAACTCTGTGTGCCATGATCCCTTCAGTAGTCTGGTGATGCCCCTGGACTCCTTTCCAGAATGGTTTTAAATACAGAAAACACAAAAGAAAGCAGTAATAAAGAAATACTGGTGCTCACTTTGGCAGCACTAAAATTAGAACAATACAGAGATTAGGATGGCCTCTGTGCAAGGATGACATGAAAATGCGTGAAGCATTCCATATTTTAGGGGGAAAAAAAGAAATATTGTTTTCAAAATTAATTTTGACATGATACAGTAAAATACACCCTCATTTATTAATATGCTAACTAATAGGACCTATGGTCTATCAACTACTGTAATTCCAAAGTAGTAACAAGTATAACTGTTATTCTGAGATGTATACAATAACTGTAATGTCATATGAAAACATTTGTAGTTTCTAGTGGTGACAAACACTACTAATGTGATGTGTAGCTCATACTCATAATTAAAGGAAATACTCAATTTCATTTAGAAGTTAGTGGAAATAAAGATCTAATTGTTTCCCCTCCAAGTCCATAGACTCCCTGAATTCCACTCATGGTACCCAGGTCGGGTCAGGCCCTTGGAGGAGAGTCAGGCCCGGGAGTAGCTACACATCTGCGCCAGGGCCACGGTTCCCAACTGTCTTCCCTCGAAGCAACTGAGCTCCCACTCGGATCTCTGTCTGGGCCATCGGGGCAGATCATTTCACATTTCCACTCAAATTGCTGAGTTCCATCACGCTTCTGGTACCTTCTAATCCAAGTACGCAGCTCACCTCATTAATCTCTCTCTCTAGATCTTACAGGACGCCCAGGAACCCTGAGGAGGAGAAGGCCCAACCCAAGGTACAGAGAGCCTCTGTGATAAGGAAAACTCAGAGGTTCAGGTAGCACGATTTCAGGAGGGTAATGCAATCTTTACATATATATGAGAGAATTTTTTAAAATTTAAAGTACTTAACACATAGATCCTGGGGCAAGAGCTGGCAAGTTGAGCTTATTTATGCCTTTGCAGGGGCCCTACTGGATTGTACCAGATGGTCACCTTCTTCACGCCTCCTGGAGTCTTTACGAGCTTTTAGAGGCTGGTGACATGTGTGATTCATCTTCCCACTGGCCCTGCATGGCCCACTCTCCACACCCTGTGCCCACATGCAGAGCCTCATTCGTGGTGGACACTAATTGCAGGATGAACAACAGGCGGGGGCAGAAGTTGCTACCTTTTCCCACATGTTAAGATCTTACTTGCCCATGTACTGCCTGCCCACTCTCGGGCACAGCTGGGCGTCCCTCTCTGAGTCTACAGTCTCTGAACCTCCACACAGGGCCTGCGGGCCACCTCTGCTTCTAGCCTTGCTGCCTGATCGTGGGCAAGTCTCCACCCTCCCTGGACCTTTGTCCCACACCAAATGGTGGTGACACTTTCCAACCAGACGACTGCTCAGGCTGGCTATGAGGAGCAAAGGAGGTAAGGGAGAGAACTACCTCCAAGAGCAAAAAGCCACACTTAATATAAGATAACACCATAAAAATGAAAGAGCTATTTTAGTACAGATTGTTACTAGGTGTTCATTTCACTTCTTTAATCAAAAAAGATAATAATTACATTTCCATAGGTACGTTACTGGATCGCTAAATAAACATTCTTCTTTCTTTTCCAAAAATAATCTTCCTATTTCACTTAGTCCTTTATTTAAAATACACGTTTCAACCTTTTTAAAAATAAAAAACTTAGCCTATTCCAACAAACCAAATTATTTTCATAGCTTTATTTTAAATGTACAAACGTGTATTAAGTTTTCAAAACTGAAGCACACTGGTTATTATTCACTATCAAAGTTTCCAGCCTTTAACAGCTCAGTTCTGCCCAACTCCTACAAATAGTGGGTGGAATTCTGTGAAACATTCACTGCCGACACCCAACAGAGAGCAGCTGGATCGGCCGATGTAGCCACAAATATCTTGGAAGAAGAAATATCTTGGAAGAAGTGCTGCTAAGGTATGTTCCATCCTTTGCCTCCCTAACTCCCAAATCCATTTCTGGAGGCCACGTTTGACTCTAGGCTACTCAAGTCAACAACTTACCACTGGGCATCTACGGTCAGGCACTGCATGGGTTAAAAAGGTGAATGAGACACACAACTGATTTTTAAGTCAGTAACTGGTCTTGGATCTGCAAATCTCTTTTCATGTGACAGGCCATTATTTCAGTAAACACAGCTGCCCCTCAGTGTTCGTGAGGGACTGGTCCCAAGATCTCCTCTAGATACCAAAACCCAAGGATGCTCAAGTACCTGCCATAAAGTGGTGTAGCATTTGCATACAACCTATGCACACCCTCCCATATATTTTAAATCATCTCTAGGTTACTTATAATACCTAATACAATATAAATGGTATGTCATTATTAGGGAATAATGATGAGAAAAAAGTCTGTACACATTCAGTACAGATGCAATATTTTTAAAAAAATATTTTTGATCCATGGTTGGTTGAATCCATGGATGCAGAACCTATGGATAGGAGGACTGACTATATTCACGTCGCTCCCTCTTTCGGAGGAGAATCCTTCCCTGCCCCATGACATTCAGCATGGTCACATGCCTTGACTGGGAAGTGGAGTCTTGGCAGATGTGCCCTAAGCAGAGGTCATGACAGGCACTGCATGTTTCGGCTCCCACCATGTGGTCCGGTGACCTGCCAGAGGTAGCTGCTCTCCCTTCAGCCTGGGTCGCAGATTGACACGTGAGGAGAAGCTCTGATCCTGAACCGAGGCTGGAGCAAAGCCCTGCCAAATCCCCCGATAGCATACTTTGCATTTCATAATATCTAATGATGCATGTTTCCTTGCATTACTGCTTGCTTATTTTTATTTATTTTTTCGAGACAAGGTTTTGTTCTGTCACCCAGGCTAGAGTGCAGATCATAGCTCACTGCAACCTTAAACACCTGCACTCAAGCTATCCTTGTTCTTCAGCCTCCCAGGTAGCTGGGACTACAGGTGTGCACTACCACACCCTGTTAATTTTTCTATTTTTTGTAGAGACAGGGGTCTCACCATGTTGCCCAGGTTGGTCTCAAACTCCTGGCCTCACACCGTCCTCCTACCTTGGCCTCCCAAGTGTTGGGATATAGGGATGAGCCACCCCTCCCAGCCACCTTGCTGATTCTTCTAATTAAACTCACAGTTATTTTATCTTGTCCCCTGACTCATATTGCATTGAATTCATAAATAAATGTGTGGCAAGTATGTATCTTAATTTCTGTTATGATTCCTAACTGATGTATGGTAAACTATTTTAATGTATTTATTTGGTAATGAATAAACCTACTAAACTTAAAAAACTAGTTCTAATGTCTATTGGTACTATTATTATTGATATTCTTGTAATCTACAAAAAAGTGACAATTTTGTTTCTTCTTTTTTGATAGTTATATGAATTTATTTTTATTTTATCACATTAATTAGAAAAGTTAATGTTGAATACTAGTAATGATAGTGGACATCCTAATTTGCTCCTAACTTTAATATAAATCACTCTGCTGTTTTAATATAAAGACTGTTAGCCTTTTTTTTTTTAACTTTTTAAAAATAACGTTAAAGGAATATTCTTCTGTATTAGTTTTCTATTGCACAGCAATAGTTTTGCATAGCAAATTGCCACAACTGTAGGGGCTGCAAACAACACAAATTTATTATCTCACGGTTTCTGTGGGTGGGAAGTCCATCAAGATGAGACTCAATCCTCTGCCCAGGACCTCATCAGGGTAAGGCCCAGGCACGGGCCAGGGTGCAGCTCCAGCTGGAGCCGAGGTCCCGTGTAAGCTCTGTGCTGGCGGCGGATTCATTTCCTTCTCACCCTTTCCGCGTGGCTCCCTCCACCTTCCGGCCAGCAAGGCACCCTGCATCCTTCTCCCGCTTGCCTCTCTCCATCCTGCTCTTAGACACTCTTACTGCTACACCGGGCCCCTGGATAATCCGGAATAATCCATCTTAAAGCTCAATAGTCACCTTTAATGACATCTGCAAAGTCCCTTTTGTCAAGCAAGGTGACATAACCACTGAAGTAACACGGGAGGCGGGGGGCGGGGGGTTCCTGCCCAGCATACTCCAATCTTGGTTTACTGAGTTCTGGAGTTAGAAATGGATGTCACATTTTATCAAATCCCTTTTTAGTACCTATTATCATGACCAACTACACCTTTTGTCTTTTGACCTATTGACACAGTAATAGTTTTGATAACATTAAAAAAATTACACTCCTGGAATACACCTTTCTCTATCACAATACCTAATTCTTTTATCATACTGCTAGATTAAATTTGCTATGTCTTCATGTTGGCTTTTTACATATATTTATAAATGAGGTGTTTTTTTGTTTGGCATGTTATTTTTGTCAGGTTTTGGTGTTAGGGTTATACTGTCTGGTGAAATGAACTGAAAAACTGTCCACCCTTTTCTAAGCTCTGAAACACTATTCAGAACATAGGAAGTGAAATTGTCAGGGTCCAGCACCCTTCTTAGATAATTCTTCATCAGACTCTTCAGTTTTTCACAGCTAGTAATCTTTTCAAGTTTCCTACTCATTCTTTGCCCAATTTCCTAAGAAATCATGTTTCATTGAGATTTCAAATCAATTGGTATACAGTTAAACAATACATAAAATATCGTATTTCCCAATAATTACAAAAACTTTCACCTATATTGTTCTCATTTGAATCTGTTCTTTCCACTTTCTTGTTATTTTCTTTCTGTCTTCCCAGAGGCTTATTACCTGTTGGCTGCTTATTTTCCGGAGAATTAGATCTGGCATCATACTGATTGTTATCTTTTCTAGGTCACTGTTTTCTTCCAGTTTCCCTTAAGTTTATTTTACTGTCTTTTTCTCCCTCCTAGAGATGGATGCCTTGTTCATTTATACGCTTCTAAGTTCAGCTTTGTTTTTTGTACTAGACTTTCAAAAACGTTTTATTTCACTGGCTATCTACCACTCAAGTAAACTTCCTGTTTGGGGAGAATCCCAAAATAGGTAGGAGGCAGGGTCCTGACCTTCCACACCCATCATGGAAGCTGTAAGTGGGACAGTCACCTCCCTGCTTGCCAGCTGCTTGGGCGTGGAAAGCAAACAGGCCCAGCTCCCACCCAGATCTCTGAATCCAGAGCTGTGGTGCTCGCAGACAGAGCCAGCGGTTTAAGTTGATGGCAGTAGCAGAGAGAACCCGGTTGCGGTGCCACGAGCAACCATGTAGGGCACCTCTAGCAACATCCTACTGCAGGTGTGACTGGCTGTGCTTGGCCACCCCACCTCCCCGGCTCTGCCTGGTTTCTGAGCCTGGTTCTCCAGCCTTCTTGTTGATTCTACCAGCAACCTGACAGTCCTCCAATCAATTCTTTTTCTGATTAGATTAACTATTCTTTGTGTTTAAAATTTATTAAATAGAATTCTGAATTGCATAGTTTTCTTTCGCATTGTTCTTATTGCCATTTTCTAAGTATTCTACAACTGTAGTTTTGAAGTTTCTATCATGCAAAAGTTATGAAAAACTTCTTGTAATGTAAAAACATTACAATTGGTTATGTTTGTGCATTTATATCTTTATGATTGATTTATAGCTTTATTGTGTCATCAGACGACATGGTCTGTACAATATCTGCTTTTAGGAAGTTAGGAATTTTTGGGGGCCTCATATGATTCACTTTTGTAAGTGTTCCATGAATAGTTGAAAATATTTAAGTACACTTTGTAGAAACAAAGTTCAACATACATTCATTAATTATATATTGGAACCCCCTATTTTCTTACTTGTGGTTTAGTTGACCTGAGCCATCAAAAGCAGAAGTATGCTACCATTTCTCACTAGCATTGTGTCTATACCCAATTATCCTTGCATTTTCTAATGATTTTTACTTTACATATTTTGGTGTGCAAATGTTGATGACTTTTAAACTGTACCCTTTACCAATATAAAATGACTCTCTTGACCCGTGTAATATGATAAGGATAATGCTTTCTGCCTTGAGTTCTCTTTGGTCTGCTCTTGATAACGGCCCCTGAAGACTGTCTTTCATTTCAACGAACCTGGTTACTCTCACAGTGCCTGACACATAGATGCTCAGTAAACGCTGGCGAAATGCAAAGATACTGAAAACTAGGAGGCACAGGAAAGCCCTGTTTGTTCTGGTTCCTAGGAAGATACAAATGTGAGCTCCCTTCATCCCCCTCAAACGACATGCTTTCCTATGAGAGATCAATAGCCCTCTCGCCATACCTAAATAGTTAAGAAGAAATTCCAGAATGCCACCCAGCCCGGAAGGCAGCTGCAATGCCAAACCTCTGCCAAGTCAAACCTCTTGACATTGAGCGCACCTGTGAAGTGGTGGCTGGGTTCTAAGGCAGCCTGGGATCGAAACCACACGCAGAGGGAGCAGAGAGCAGCAGGGGTGAGACGCTGGCGGCGAAAGGCAGAGTGCTGGGTGCCCAGGTGAGACAGGCACAGCAAGCGAGAGGCAGAGAATTGAGAAAAGGAGTTTATAAGGATTTAAAGAGGGCAGTAAAGCCCCAGCAAACACACTGTGCCTGGACATGCAGTCCCTGCAGAGGGTATCTGGAAGTTTTTCCCTGACACCCACACCAGAAATGACAGAGGGGACAGAAGACATCGGGATCAGGGCACGCCCTGTGTGAGGATGGAGGCCGGCACGGCCTGGGGGCTTCATGAGCTATTTCCTTTGTCCTTGCAGCTTGTCCAGATGTGGCATCTCAGGCACAGAGAGGTTCCCCTTGCCCAGACAGGGGGCTGTGGCTGCCTCCAGAGGCCACTTCTCCATCTAAGCTGCCTCCAACTGGGCAAAGTTGGACAGACTCTTGTGTAATGGTTTGCAAACATTCGTGATGTTTCATCTTAGTATTTACCAAACTTTCTTATTAGTTTGTCCACGGAGTGTGTTTAAATTAACTTCAAGTAAGTCCCTTTTTATTACGAGTTTCAGTTGTATGTATCCTGGTGAGAGCTGCTGGCTGTTCTGACACTGGCCCACCAAAGGACAGACTTCCCTGCAGGGCCCATCCGGTAAGGGAAAGGTGGCCGGCACGCACGTGGGGCTTTAGCACATTCACAGGGAGTTTGATAGGACATCGCAAGGCCACGTTTTGATTTGCAGCTCTTTGGTTTCTCTTACTTGAACGATCCGAGGGATGTGAGGACACAGGGGTAGCCCCGCAGCCCCAGCTGTTGGCTGTTCAAAAATATTTAATAAACTCAAAGATCACCTGGATGAACGAACAACCCAAAATACTCTGTTCCTACTGTGTGGAAGTGACTTGATGACAACACCAAGAGAGAACTAAAGGGAAACAGAGAAAACTTCAGAGAGAGAGATAGAAATTGAGATAGATAGAGAGAATATTCCTTTCTATTAAAGGATCGGATAATCTAACTCCTACCAGGTTATAGAATAATGGGCCACTCCTGTTGCTTTGTGAAGACAAGTCTTGTTTTGAACAGTCACTTGGGAGCACCGGCAAGTGCTCACCGACCCCTTGGTGTGTGCCGGGCCTGAGCCGTGTGCTGTGGTGGGCGCTATCTCACGTAATCTTTAACAGAAACCTACAAAGCAACACTAGGGTCACCCCATTTTACAGATGTGGGAATAGCTGGGAATATTCAGATAACATGCCCAAATTCCAGTATCATTTGATAACAGGACCAGGATTCAGCCCTGGTCTGTGTGTCCTAAGAGCCAGGTCCCCAAGCACTAGGCTCTGCTAACCAGCTCTGTATCCGCACCAGTTTGCTCCCCAAGAACACTCCTCCCTCCGTCCCCTACTACAAATGCAAAGCCCCCACGACTTTACTCTCATTTCAAACTTATTTAACAAAGATAATTATTCTTCCGAACTGCCTGGGAAGCTGCATTTTTCCTCTCTCCTTTCCCAGTGCAAAGCAACATTTATATATTATACCTGGGAAGCACCATCTCAAACCCATTCATCACAAGGAGAGGGAAATCACACGTTCCAACTTTGGCTTTCAGGACACCATTGTACTTTTTCCCTTACTGCAAAAAGCAGAACTCTTTAACTCTAAAAATAAAATAGAGGCAAACTCTGCAATTACACTTCCCAGTGGGAGACAGCACATGGCCCTTCTACTCTGTTTTCCTGAATACACAGGGTCCAATTCGCTCCCCGCCCACTGGTCACGCCAAAGGCTCAACTGTCACATAATTAGCTGGAAAACCGAAGCTATGTAAGTTTGAATAACTGTGTGGTCTTTCAAGGAATGATGTGGGCTGCTTTATTGTAAATCAACCACATGCTACTTCATCTCACGGGTCCTCCGGAGCCGGCCTGGGCCACCGAGTAACACCAAGGCCGCTGCTGGCGGTGCGCTCCTGGCTGCGGTCCTCCTCCGCTGCCCCCACCCCGCGCCTTCTCCCTCCCTCTCCTTCCCCTTTGCTGTTCTGCCATGCTTGCTTGCGGGTGCTGGGTGGCCACTGTGGCTCCTGGCTACCGCAGACGGAGGGCTACTCGTTTCACAGCTGGCAGAGTCTGTAAGATGAATACTATCTTACACAGCCATACTAAGGCAGAAGGGCACTGTCAACTGGGGAAAGGCATATACAATTTTGGTAAGGGGATTTTACAACGAATTCGTGAGAGTTCTTTAAGGGACGTGTACACCTGTGGGCAATGGAGGGAACACATGCGAGTGATTATATGAACTTTCAGAAAGCGTCTAAATTCCCAATCCAAATGGGATTTTAAAATAAGTCACAGGAGATGGACAAGAACATTTTTATCATGATTAAAAATCTAGCCTAAAGACAGGACACAGAGGATGAATGAACAGAAAAATTGGGCTGTCTAGAGACGCTTAAAATTTGTTTCATAAATAAAGAGAAGTACCCAGTAAACTTTTCAGGTTTGTAGATAACACTCCTTATCAGAATGGAAAGTAGACCTCCAGGGGAAGGCATGCAGAATAACAGAGGAGTTTATGTGAACAAATGTAGGTTACATACTATTCTGTCATGCAATAGGCCGGGTGGTCAAAATTACAACCCAGGAAAGGGTCCTGAGAATCCCTATATATAGATCATTGCCCTGAAGATATTTAAGCCACCATGACACTTTGGCTTAAAAGTGTCCCCAAGATGGGTTTGGGATGGCCACTGGGGCTGGTGTCACTAGGAAGGGGATCAGAAATCAAACAAAGGCTGCCATGTACCCTTGTAGATACCCTGGTGTGCCCCCACACGAAGGACTAGGTGTAGTTTTGGTCATGACATCTGCAGAGGGCTATTGTAGATCAAGACATTGTCCAGAAAACGCCAATAAAAAATACCAAGGGAGCAGCAGTAATAACAGCAATAGCAGCTAACGACTGCAGAGCACGTGCCGTATGCCAGGCACTACTCTAAGCACTTTACACGGTTAATCTATTAACCTCTCAACCATCCCACCAGGTAGGTACTGTTATCAGCCCCACTACAGAAGTTAAGAAACTGAGGCACAGAGAGTTTAAGTAGCTTGTCTAAGTCATGCAGCTGGTATCTGGACCCAGCTGTCCAGCACGAGATCCTAAGCTCTTAACCACAGGCTCCTTACTGCAGGGGAGAAACTGAATACATTCCACACTGTTCCACTGGGGAGGCAAAGGCTAAAAGTAATTTATCTAAGTTAATAAAACTGAGACAAGGCCTGATAGGGAAAACATGGACTTTGTACCAAACTGTAGATTATTAAAGTTAGGATAAAGTAAATTTAAGACAAATAAAAGGAAGAAGACTGCTTTGCACAGCAGGAAGTACATTATTAAATTTTATTTTCTCAAGAATGAGACCACAAATTCTTTTTTTTTTCTTTTTTTTGAAACAAAGTCCCATGGTGTCCCCTCGGCTAGAGTGCCATGGTGTCATCAGAGCTCACTGCAACCTCAAACTCCTGGGCTCAAGCGATCTTCCTGCCTCAGCTTCCCGAGTAGCTGGGACTACAGGCACATGCCACCATGCTCAGCTAATTTTTTTCTATTTTTTGCAGAGATGCGGTCTCGCTCTTGCTCAGGCTGGTCTCGAAAACCCAAGCTCAAGCAATCGTCCTGCCTCAGCCTCCCAGAGTGCTAGGATTATAGGCGTGAGCCACCGGCCTGGCCGAGACTAAAAATTCTCAGACTCAAGCAGAGTGTTGGCATCAATAATATGTTACTAAGGGAAACAAAGCTTGCTCTGAGGTGTATTCCTGTCCTTCCAGGCACGAGGCAACACGGGGTTTCCAGGCCTATTCTCCCAGGAATATCCTTGGTCCCTTCCCTAGAGGCAGGCTACCGGGCTGAAGAAATGTGGGTCTCCCCCCCGCCCCCCGACCATAGCAAAGCTTTCATTCTTTTTGTCACTAGGGTGTTCTGCTATCTCCTTGCTGACCTTGACTCTGAGGAGTGCCAGTCTAGGAAAGAAGAAGATGGCCGTGGGTGTGGGTAGCAGCTCTCAGTCTGAAGTGACAGGAAGGCGTGCCAATAACTCCAAGGGGCTGGGACCCGCGCTAGTTTATCCCGCGCTGGGTCAATGGTGGGGCCCCATCTTACAGCTTGGGGATCTGGGTGCCCTCAGTTCCCTCCGCCCGTTTCCCTAGTCGGTCCTGGAGAAAGCCCGCGGGCAGAGAGGGGCGGTCTTGGTGGTCTCTGGGAAGAGTGAACATCCTAACTCTTGCCCAGAGATGAGGGGGTCTCCGGGACTCTGCCCCTTTCCTTTCCGTGGGATTGAAGGCCCCAGCTCTGCATGCCCCTGAGGAGCTGAGGCAGAACCGCACAAGTTCGTGCCATGCATGTGCTGCCGGGCCTTGAACAGCGGAGACCTGGGGGAACAGTGGCTTTATTTCAAGGGCCCGCTGCTGTGGCGGCCATGGGGAGCCAGGGCCCCTCGCTCTGGCGCTGTGCTGGGGCAGGAGAAGGCCTAGGGCGCTGCGAGGTGTAGAAGAAGAACGAGATCTGGGGAGCGGGACCTAGGCCCAGGGGACGATCAGCGACAGAGGCGCATGCGCTGAAACAGTCACCACTGACAGTTTTTCGGTCGCGAAGCCTCCCTGTACGCATGCGCGCAGAGGACACGAGCGCCGGCGGGCGGCTACTCACCTACGCAGTTATCGCAAAGGCTGCAGTGAGAGGCACGCGGGGGCCGGAAAATCTTGCAGGTGAAACAGTATTTCAGTTTCACAGTCTGGCCATTGATGATGACTTCTTTGGTTCTGGGAGGTGGGCGGTACCCCCCGGAACTGGTGCCGTTTGCGATATCTGTGGAGAAAAGAAAGAAAAGAGCACACACCCTTCAGGCGACCGCCTCACCTCCGCGCGCTCCTGCGACCAGGGCTCTCCGAGCAGGGCCTGGCTGTCGCACCGCGTCGCGCCCCTTGCTAGGCCCGGAGCACCCCCTGCGCACCTGCACTGCAGCCAGCACGTGTGCCTCCCTCACCTCACAGGTGCTTGGCCACGTGACTGCGCTCTGGCCAATGGGGTCTGTGCACACCGGCCCCCCCAGCCGTGCCCCTTGAAGCCCCGCCCCCTCCCTGTGGGCGCAGGAGAAGCCCCCAGGGCCATCTTTGAAGTCACAGGTGGGGGCCCGGCCATCTTAGAAGCCACAGGTGGGGGCCCTGAACGACTGTGCAGAGGCGGCTGCAGCTCTTAGCTCTCCAAGGCCCACAGTTACCTGAGCACCAAACTCCGTTTGGGTCTTATTTGTTACAGCAGCTAGCCTCGCCCCAACTGCCACAGTGCCCTACTTAACTTCCTTCTGGAAGGTGTACTCCAAATCCAGCTCAGGTGTCTCCTCACTTTGCCCATTGGCCTCCCTAAAATACCAGGTATGGGATGGGTGTAATATAGATTTTTTTAAAAATATATTTTAAAAAATCCTTAAATGCATATTTAGAAAATCATTTCTACATTTTGTTTATCATCTCAACAGCACCTTATATTATTTTTAAGAACCAATTCTGAAAATGTCAATGAAAATCCAAACCTGTATAATTTTCAAAGTTTCTTTTTATCTTACAGCCTCTGATTTCACATTAGAATCACCTGGGGGGCTTTAAAACTCCCCTAAGGCATGGACCCTGCCGCAGATCCATTCTGCAGAGTGGCCCAGGTTATTCTGATGTGGGCAGGGTTGAGAACCCCTGCTTTGCCAGAAGATAAAACTTCAGTTTCATTCTCGCCTAGACCCCCCACGGCCCCATTAGGCTTCCGGAAGGGATGTGAGGCAGCCAGCTGCAGCCAAGAGCAGGAGGCCACAGGCGGGTGGGGAGTAGCAGGAATCTCCGTGGGGGCGGCAGCTGAGCCGCTGGCTGAGAAACACAGGTGGAGCAGGCCCTGGTGGCTGGATAGGTCAGGTAAACTTCAGAGCTGGTAACATTAAAGGTAACTGTTCATTTTAATTCATATACACTTAAAACACACAGTTAGAGACAGCTGCAAGGTACTTTTTGGTCGATTTCCAAAGTGGTAGGAATTAGTCCCAGCATCCACTCAGGCCCCTCACACTAACTCACCTGGGCAAGAAGTACTTGCGCTTGCAGAACCACTGATCTCTTGGTCTGGTCCTGCCCTCAGAGATTCTGATTTCATGGTGTGGGGTACAGTCTGGCATCATGATTTTGAAAAGCTCCCCAGATGTGGGACTCTGCAGGCAATGTCGAGACCCTTGCTCCGAGGGAGGGCCACCCGCATCTGTATCACCTGACAGCTTGGCCGAGAAGCGGTTCTCAGCTCGTCCCAACTACTGAATCAGAACCTGCATTTTATTCCAAGTTTGAGAACCCTGCTCTGAGGTGCCCGTAAATACTCCCCAAGCCACACATTCATGGGTGCCTCAAACACACGCACTTGTATGACACTGGGCTAGATTTAGAGAACATAGCTTTGCTCAGATGAAGGGGCCGCTTCACAAGCGCCCAGCACCTAAGTGTTTTCAAGCCGAGCACTTGGTGACTTAGGACGGCTGCTGGTATCTGGAGAGCTGCACCCTCCCTCTGCCCTCAGCAGGGCTGCTCTCACTCACTGACAACCCCGACTCCCACGCCAGGATTCAGGGGCCCCAGCAGGTGTGCCCCGGCCCCAGTCTTCTTTAAGAGGCTGTTGGAGGCCTACAATCTGCCACTAGCCTTCAGTATTTGTGAAAATACCAATCCCAGTGGTAGGGAGAACACTTTGAGCTGCTGCTGGCCATGTACAACACACGGAAAATTAAAGCTCCACATCGCAGGATGAGAAGGATGAGAAGATAGTATGGAGGGCCGTGGCACAGCAAGGAGCAGCCCGCCAACCTTTTCTCTTCCCAAGGCTCAGCCTTCTGCTTAGAGTAACTAGACAGCTGTGCAGCCAGCCCAGGGGCTCCGGGTGGCCTTGCCAAGCAGGACACCCTCTTCTGGCATGTGCCTCTCCTGCCTGGCACCCCAGGGGGCTGCCCTATGAAACAGTGCTAAATTCAGCAGGCATCTGGAGAGGAGCTGAGCTCCAAAGTCATGACAGTGGGCAAGAGGAAGGCCTGGTGCTAGAATCCGTAATAGGGAGAGAACAAAGAGACGGCGTGGCCCTGTACTTCCCCGAGCACCAGGGTGGAAATCACTGGCTTTTAACACATCAAAGATAAGGTCATCTCTCCACAGGTGCCACTGAGGCCTAAATTAATAATAATTTGGTGCTTTCACAGCCTTATGCCAGCTGCGAAATCTACTGTTATCTATTTAGCTCTTGCAAACATGGATAGAAAAACTAGGACAGATATGGGTTTAAAAAAATGCTAACCCAATCAAACATTTGTGCTAATTTAATCAGAAGAGTTTAGAGACTGAATTATGAAGGCAAATATTTTAAAATGCAGGAATGACAAACTTATCAACACTAGAATTACGTAAAAAGCCTACTCGTGAGTAGCAATGATTTGAAAAAGCGAGTATTTGCTAGCACTCCTTAAGATAAACTCTACTGATCTTGTAGTTCCAAAGTACATTTTTTGAAAGATTAAACCTTTGATACAAAGTGAGCTGAAAGCTGCAATTCAAAAGACATAGTAAACTGAAGCTTAAGAATTAAAACAAAACCCCAAACTCTCTTTGACTAATATTTGAAGAGCTCTTCATGTAAAAGAAATGGAATATATTATATAGTTTCAATATAGAATATATTGGAATGGAATATATTATATAGTTTCAAATAGCTAGAAGGAGACTATTCCCAACACAAAGAAATGATAAATGTTTGTGATGATGGATGTGCTAACTGCCCTGATCGGATCACAGTCAATTATATGTACTGAAACCTTACTATGTACTCCATGAACATGTACAAGTATTATTTGTCAATTAAAAAAAAACTTTAAAAACACACAAGAAATGGGAAGATCAGAAGACCTGAGTTCAGGGTCTAGCTCTACCATTAGTGATGGAAGTAGGCAGGGCATGGTGGCTCACACCTGTAATCTCAGCACTTTGGGAGGCTGAGGTGGGATGATCACTCAAAGCCAGGGGTTCAAGACCAGCCTGGGGTAACATGGGTAACATGGCAAGGCCCTGTCCCTACAAATTAAAAAAAAAAAATTAGCCAGGCATGGTGGCGCATGCCTGTACTCCCAGCTACTCAGGACATGGGAGGATTGAGCCCTGGAGTCAGAGGTTACAGTGAGTTATGATTGGGCCACTGCACTCCAGCCGGGGCAACACAGTGTTTAAGAAAAAAAAAAACACTTAAAAGAATTTTCAACCAATATTCCTAAGCAAAATACTGTGCCAGCAGTTGCAGAGGACCCAGAGGGGCCTGGAATGGGTTCTGCTGGGCTGTTTCTTGAGCATGGAGAGTTTCCTACCACCTGTTCTGATCCGATCTGCTTTCCTCACAGCCCTCTCCTCACAGCCCTCAGAGTTGGTTTTCTTTCTTTCTTTTCTTTTCTTTCTTTCTCTCTCTCTTTCTTTTTCTCTCTCTCTCTTTCTTTCTTTCCTTCCTTCCTTCTCCCTTTCTTTTTCTCTCTCTCTCTCTTTCTTTCTTTCTTTCCTTCCTTCCTTCTCCCTTCCCTCTTCCTTCCTTCTCCCTCTCCCTTCCCTTCCCCCCTTCCTTTCTTTCTTTCTTTTCCTAAAGAGGCAGTCATCTCACTGTGTTGCTCAGGTTGGCCTTGAATGCCTGGCTTCATGCGATCCTCCTGCCTCAGCCTCCTGAGTACCTGAGACAACAGGTGTGGGGCCTGGCCATTGTCAGCTTTCTAAATTCAAGTCTGCCGAAGAAACTCGGGACCTCATGAGGCACATAAGGCCATGTGAGAACCTGGCTCTCTCTTCTTGCAGTATGATCTTACGTGGAGACTGTGCTCAAAACACAGGGGCCGCCTTGGGCTTCCATGCGCAGGCAGCGTCGTTTCCCACTTGCGGGCTTTTGCACACGCTGCTCTCTCTGCTTGGATTGCCTGTCCCGCTGTCTGCGCAGGTAATCCCACCCTTGAGGTCCAGTTCAAGCTTCTCTTGTGAAAACACTTTGCAAGCAAAGTTGCTTTCTTCTTCCTCCGGACTCTCATTGTACTTATTTATCCAGACAATAGGTCTGTCTTGTGCTTCTGCAGGGGGCTACCCCGTGCTAGGAGCTGGGGATACGCAGGAACAGAATAGACTTTTCCCTGTGTTCCAAGGCTGGGGGAAGACCCAGTGCCTATGACCAGGATTTGTTTTCTTGTCTTTCTGCTGCTCCAGGGTAGTGACCAGTCCTGACCCACGTTCCTGTTCCCGGGCTCCAGCAGAGTCCAGCACCTAGTAGGTGCTCAAGGACTGGTGGATCCCTGCACCCTCACCTCCAGGTCTGCTGGCGAGTTGGCCACACTGCCCTTCACATGCCATGAAGCTGCCCTCCAGGCAGGCCGTCCTCTGTGCCTACGGCTCCTCCCTCCCAGTGGACCCTCTCCAGAGGTCCCTCTGTGGCTGTGACTCTTCTTAATATTGTCCGTAAGCTGCTGCTCACCCAGAGTGGATCTGGGCAGGACGGGCATCTGTGTCACCCAGGGGAGCCCAAAGTTGCAGTTTTTTTCTACAAAGTAAACCCAACAGCTGCCCAGACATCAGGGCAGAAGTGAATAAAGGGGCCTTGGAACCGAGGGCTTCAAACACCAACCTTAGCCTAAAAGAAGTTTCTCTTCAACGTGCAGGCTGAGGCCGAGGGCCGATCCCGAAGTCTTTCTCACCCGTGGGGATCACACACCGTGGCCCGTGTGACCTGACACAAAGGCCATGCAGAAGGCGGTGCTCCCACTCTGATCCTCAGTTATCTGGTGTCTGGTGTGTGTTGAGTTTTTTGTTGTTGTTTGTTTGGTTTGGGGCAACAATTGTGCCTCTGCTTCTTAGGGCTGCTTTTTGTGTTTTAAATACAGCTATTGAAAAAGCATAATAAACATCTGCAATAGCTAATGGTTCAAGAACACTAAAATTCTGGGGAAAAATCTAGCCGTTCTGCAAGTTTCTATGAGTCAGTATTTCTAAGGACATTTTATACACGAGCATTTTGAAACAAAAAAAACAGGAAATGACCTTCTCCTTCATAAGGTCCCTGCCCTCGGTTGCTGGCACGGAGGCACCTGCATCTCGCAGGAACCTGGCAGGCAGGCCTGGGGCAGACTTAGGGGAGCTGGGACCAAGGAGGGGAGGCCGCTCCTGTGGGAGCTCCGCTCACCTGTGACGAAGCTGTTTCCCTCAGGGAGAAGTCTGGGTTTGCCAGAGGCCTCATGTCAGTTGTTTGTAAACATGTGCCTGCTATTTCAGATAAGCCATCTTCCCTTCCTGAAGGAGTAATAGAGCATTTGCACCCTGATGAACCCGTTTCTCTCCCATCTTATTTATTCCTGCCCCAAGTTCAGGGACCAAATTGTTGAACTATGTGTTACCCTGTGAAGGAACTGGACTTTGCTTTTCTAAATGCAAAGGGAAAAACCCCAATTTACAGAGGATGTAGATTAAGATTCTTTCCTCACCAAAGGATTCAGAGCAGTGGCATTCCCTGGTGCACTTAAGGTTCATAGACCATTAACCAGCTGACAGAGCGCCTGCCAGAGCGGTAGGGACCTCCACTAATAGGAGTGTAGCCGGAATGAAGATAAAGCATCTCTCTGCACCAGGACATAAGTCACAGGGAAAATGTGACTTGCTTTCCACTCCAGTCTCCATGGCTATTCTACTGCACTGGCTGGACTACAGCTGTTGGATGCTACCAGCACACAGCTGTTGGACCTAACAGATCTTACATTTTCCTAAGGCTCATTTTATTGGAGGTCTGCGGCATTTAGGACATAACTACCCAACCTGGGAATGGTCGATCCATCATGAAGGAAGATGGTTATTTTAAGAGTCATTTATAATGATCTCTTGGCTTAGAGTGTGTAAACTTCCAAGCCCATAGGCAAATATTAACAATGATTAGATGTTAGATAAGTCAACTCCTATTATTTTACCTGTTAGGGAAAAAAAGTAGAGCAAATTCCAGTCTGTCTATACACATTGGCTAGGTTTCTACTCGAGCAAAAATGCAAATATTTTCTTCCTAATAACATTGGATGGTGGTAGGTTTGCCTTTACGGATGCTTATGGACAACATGCATGTGAGGGCTCATGAAGGGGCGAGGACCCCCAGCCTTCCTCTTCCCATTCAAGTCTTCCTGTGTCAGTTTGTCTTAAACCATTTGTCCCGGAGGACTGACGCTGATGCCTGGAAGGAGGCTCGCGTGGGCAGTTTTATCCTGAGCCACGTGCAGGCAAAGACAGGAGCGTCCTCTGCTCAGTCTCCTGCTGAGCCCAGGAGGAGCAGAGAGCGTCCACGACGTCAGGAGCAGAGCGGCCAGCCCCGCGGCAGCTGGAGGGGGTCACTACAAGAAGCGGCAGAAACACGACGCCCAGGGCCCAGTTCACCCTTTTCCTAATCACTCACTCACTCGTAGGACACCTGTGAGTCTTAAAGGTACCCTGGTGGGCAAAAGGGACCGGGTCCCTTCCTCCAAGGAACTCACAGTCTAGTAGAGGAGACCTATTAGTTAAAGAATCACAGAACTAAATGTGTTGTTACACATTGTGCATTTTTTGAAGAAGCAGGGAAGTGGGCTCATGTGGGAACTCTTCCAAGAAAGCCGCAGCGTTTGCACCTGGATCTGAGGCTTACCTGGGTAATATGTGGGGGGGGGGTTGGGCAGGCACATGCATGTGCACACGGGCTGGGAGCTGGGAGCAAGGCATTTCAGGCAGAGGGAGCAGCTGGCCCCAGGACAGGAAGGAGATTGTATGTGCAGGAACTGGAGGGAGGCCAGTTCTGGGACAGAGTGAGCAGGAGACTCAGGGAGGAGGAAGGCAGGGCCAGATGAAGCAGAGCCTCCCAGCCGTGTTTGGGCATTGACCTTCATCTTGAGTGCAAAAGGAAGCTGTGACTTGTTAGTTTTATGTGTCCACTTGGCTAAGTTATGTACCCAGTTGTTTGGTCAACTACCAGTCTGATGTGGTCTACATCAGCCATGAATGTGTTTTTTAGATGTGATTAGCATTTACATCAGTAGACCATGAATAAACCAGATTATTCTCCGTAATTTGGGTGGCCCTCCTCCAACCTGCTGATCAATGATCTTAAGAGCAGACACTGAGGTTCCCCAAGCTAGAAAGAATTCTCGAAACTGCAATATGGAAACCCTGCCCGCGCTTCCAGCGTGCTGTCCTGTGGGATTCAGACTTGAGACTGCGATGTCAACTCTCCCAACTCCAGCCTCTACACCTGCCCTGCGGATTTCAGACCTGCCAGCCCCACAATCGCAGGAGCCAGTTCTTAAAATGAACCTGCCTCCCACCTCCCCCCATATATGTTCTGTTTCTCTGGAGAGCGCTGACTGACATAGAAGCCAAGGAGGGGTCTGTGCCATGCATCATGTGATCAGACAGGCAGTTGAGTGACATCACGTCGACTGCAGCAGCAGACACATTGGGTAGGGAAGCAACAGTGGATCCAGGAGGGATCTAGAATACCAGCTGGAGACAACGTTGGCTTGAAATGGGATGGTGGCCATGTGATGGAGAGACGGACATCTATTTCAGAAATGTTAGCACGGAAACCACTGACCACTGGGTGCAAGGGACGAGAGCCGGGCAGGTGACTGGATGACCAGGGTCTGCGGCAGGGAGCCTGGCAGTCCAGAGATGTTTCTGTGATGCTGCCATGGGGAGGGGAAGGTGTAAAAACACCTGAAAAGCTGAAAGCTCTCATAAGCAGCACAAGAGGAAAAACAAAACAACACGGTATCACTCAGCATGATGAACAGAACAGTATCCCACATATCAACACTAACACTGAATGTGAACGGTCTTAATGCCCCGTGCAAAAGACACAGACTGGCTGAATGGATAAAAATACACCCCAAGTATATGCTGTCTCCAAGAAACCCAGCTAACTCACAAGGACTCTCACAGACTCATAGAAAAATTCTATGCAAATGGAAACCAAAAGCAAGCAGGTGTAGTCATTCTCATATCAAATAAAATAGACTTTAAATCAACAATGGTAAAAAATAAAAAAGACAAAGATGGTCATTATATCATGATAAAGGGAGCAATTCAGCAAGCAGATGTAACAATCCTAAATATGCATCTAACGCTGGAGCTCCCCTTTTCATAAAACAAATTCTTCTAGATCTATGCAAAGAAATAAACAGTGGCATCATAATTGCTGGGGACTTCAATACACCACTGATGGAACTGGACAGATCATTGAAGCAGAAAATCAATAAAGATACACTGGACTTAAATGGGACTCTAGAACACATGGACCCAACAAACATTTACAGAAAATTCTACCCCAAAACAACAGAATATACATCAGCACATGGGACATTTTCCAAGATTGATCATATCTTAGGCCATAAAACAAGTCTCAGAAAATTCAGAAAAATTGAAATCATACCATGTATCTTCTCAGACCACAGTGGAATAAAACTAGAAATCAATTCCAAGAGAAACTGTCAAAACTACATGAAGTCATGGAAATTAAACAACCTGCTACTGAACAATCATTGGGTCAATGATGAAATGAGGATGGAAATTAAAAGATTCCTCAAACTGAACAGCTAAGGGGACACAATTAGAAACATAGATCCTGGGACACAACAGAATAGAGAACCTAAAAATAAAACCATATGGCTATGACCAACTGATCTTCGACAAAGCAGACCAAAACATACACTGGGGAAAAGATGCCCTATTCAATAAATGGTGTTGGGAAAACTGGATAGCTACATGCAGAATGAAACGAGACCTTTATCTCTCACTCATGATGGATTAGAGACTTACATGTAAGGCATAAAACCATAAAAATTCTAGAAGAAAACATAGGAAAAACTTCTCTAGACATTGGCCTAGGCAAAGAATTTGTGACTAAGACCCCAAAGGCAAATACAACAACAACAAAAATAAATAAATTGGATTTGATTAAATTAAAAAACTTCTGCATAGCAAAGGAAATAATCAGCAGAGTAAACAGACAACCTACAAAATGAGAGAAAATATTCACAAATTATATATCTGATAAAGGGCTAATATCCAGAATCTACAAAGAACTCAAACAAATCAGCAAGAGAAAAACAAACAACCCCATTAAAAAGTGGGCAAAAGACATGAATGGAAGTTTTTCAAAAGAAGATAGACAAGTGGCCAAGAAACATATGAGAAAATGCTCAACATTATTAATCATCAGGGAAATGCAAATTAAAACCACAATGAGATATCACTTTCCCCTGTCAGAATGGTCATTATTACAAAGTCAGAAAATAATAGATGCTGGTGTGGATGCAGAGACCCACTTTTAGTGGGTCTGCAAATTAGTACAACCTCTATGGAAAGCAGTATAGGGATTCCTCAAAGAAATAAAAGTAGAACTACCATTTGATCCAGCAATCTCACTACTGTGTGTCTATCCAAAAGAAAAGTTATTTTATAAAAAACGACACCTGTACTCAAATGTTTATCCAGGCACAATTCACAATTGCAGAGATATAGGATCAACCCAAGTGTCCATCAATTCATGAGTCAATAAAGAAAATGTGGAGTACACATATACACACTATAGAATACTACTCAGCCATCAAAAAGGAAAGAAATAATGTCTTTTGCAGCAACTGGACGGAACTGGAGACCATTATCCTAAGTGAAGTATCTCAGGAATGGAAAACCAAACACCACATGTTCTCACTAATAAGTGGGAGCTAAATTATGGGTACACATGGGCACAAAAAGATGTAAAGGACATCGGAAACCAAGAAGGGGAAAGTGGGAGGAGAGTGAGGTATAAAAATTTACCTATCGGGTACAATAGACACTATCTGATGATGAGCACATTAATACCCCTGACTGCAGTATTATATAATGTATCCATATAACAAAAACATTTGTACTCCCTTAATATTCATAAATTTAAATAAAGAAGATTCCAAAAAAAAAAAAGAATATAAACTCAAATATTCCTGAAAATAGTTCTGTAAATATAAGTTCCAGAACATGGGAACAGGCAACAGCCATCAGTGAAGAGTGTGATTTTTTGATCCGTGGAGAAAGCAGGCCGAACTTTCTCCACATTTAACCATGACAGTCTGGGTTCCTGTAATTCTGGGCTATTGTAATTCAAGGAAAGACCTTGAACTGTCAGAAGCTATGATGTTCACAGCTATCAAAAGCTCTTATCTGAAGGCCTGCACAGATCCTGCAGGGCAGTCTATATATATAGCACTAATTAGTACAATTAAAGACAGAAGAAAAAGAAAAGTGCTTAGTAGCTATGACCTTTTTAATTTAACTGAGTTAATTCAATACATGCTTGTAGCAAAATGAAAATTAATGACTACATTATTGCTTGTCATACTATTTTTTCCACATGGATGCCAAAGCCTTGCCTTTGAATGTAAAAGAAAGAAAAGTGGCTTTGTCCTTGCAAAGTTTTAATTTCCCTCAAATTGTGTCAAAGTCTTCTGAGCACACACACAAACCTGCTGTGCTGCAGAAGGGAAAGTCAGTTCTTCTATTGAATGCCAAAGCTAGAAATATTTGCATGTATTTTTACTCCATGGGGCACAGTTTCTGCATTGTCAGAAACTACTAAATAGCATACGGTGATAGAAATCAACTGGGGTTGTCAGTGTTTGCATTGTTATAGGACAAGTAGATGAGAACAAAGGTACAAACTAGACCCTGGAAACCACGCTATGGCAGGGTCAAGCTTCATTGTGATCACCAGGAAAATAGGATATGCTTTTATTGCAGTCTGAGTGGCATTAATATGAGGCATTAGCAAGGAACTGAATGCAAGGACCAGCTTATCTCTCGTTCTGCACAGTACTATTGTACGTTGTATCTTTAGCACTTAGGAAAGAGAATCAAGGATTCCATCACAGAAGCATGGATGCTCTTTACTAATATACTAGACTATAAAAAATTTTAAAATGCCCATCTATTATGGTCCTGTGTTTTGTGTTTTTTTTGCCCCTAATCAACACAGATTTGCTAAAATAAATAAGGATCTTCAACAAGGTAAGTAATATATATATATATATACACACTATATATATAAAGCTACTATATATAAAATATATACTATATATAAAGCTACTTCATATAAAGCTTTAAAAGCTTTTTAATATATTACATTAGCATAACCAGTTGGAAACTATAAGGAGGGTAATATCTCATTTACAATAGAAGAAAACAACCACAAAACTCTAGAAATGAACTTAACAAAAAATGGTATGTTGGTCCCACATCAACAAAACTATAAAACAATATAGAAACTTTAAGGAGGTTTTGAAAACCATGGAGGGGCATTCTGTATCCTGCAATGGAAGATTCAGTATCTTAAATATGTCAGTTCTTCCCAAATTACTTTATACGTCTATTACAATGCTAATCAAAATCCCAATATGATTGGGAAAATTTTGACGAACTTGAAAAAATCATCCTAAACTTCATCTGGAGGAATAAACAGGTGAGAATGTTCATAAATGTGAAATAATGAAGGGAAATAAGTGGCCTGGGAATAAATGAAACATCGGAACAAAGTAGAACATCCTCAGTAGACACAGATTTTCTAAGATTTAGTATTTCATACATACAACCTTTCAAACAGTGAGCAAAGCATAGATTATTCAATACATGGAATTAGGATAAATAGCTAATCATTTAGGAGGGGAAAACCTAAAGTTAGAGCCACGCCTCAAATATATATATCAAAGATTCATATGTAAAAAATAAAAACATACAAGAACTAGAAAAATAATACATAAAACTTAAAAGATTTTGGGGGTGGGTGGGAAGCTCTTTATAGACATGTATGGCAAGGCAGTGAAGGAAATCAAAATATTATATTTTATCCCAAAATAGATTCCTTGACATATTTTGAGGTGGCTGTTCTGAGAACCAGCAAATGGAAAAAGCCGTCTTCTGTGGGCGAGACTGGCATCTCCAGAGCATCACACTGATGCAGAAAGCCCTTCCCTCGTCTGGGTTTAGGAAAGATTAACTGAGAGTCTGACACCGTTAGAGGTCTGAAGGAAACATTTAGCATCTATTCTTCCTGAGGGCTGCTCCCTGTGAGATTTTTGTCTATATAACAAGACCTCCTTCGCTAGCCAAGCCTCCTCTTCTCTCTCTTCCACAGTCTGTATTGCCACTGTGACCTGTTTTGGGGCGTGCTCTGAGCCCCCATTCTTTCTGTAACCTTAAGGTGGTACATAAGCTTCTGAAAACCATGGCAGAGGGATGGGGGGTAATCCCACAGTGGTTCTCCCCTGTGCACACGTGAATAAATTTATCTGCCTTTTCTCTTTGATCTGCCTTTTGTGAGGTCATTTTCCGGCAAACCTTCAGAGGGTGAAGGGAACGTTCTCCCTTGGTGCTGACAGTTTTGGCACTGTGAACAGGACGCCAAAGCTACTCTGCTCCTCTGGGAGCCACCCTGGAGGGAACCCAGGACCTGACATGCCAGCAGAAGGGTAAGAGTTTCTCACCAGCCAAGGTCCTGGCCTCTCTTCCTGTGGAATCCAGATGAGCAGACAGTAAAAATCACTGTTCCTTTTTCCTCTGCAAAATCTCAATTAATGGGAGAAAAAGAATTGTGTGACTAGTCTCAGGTATAGCAACTCTGGTGTACTTCTTGGTGTGAGTATTCATATTGTTCAATCTGTTTCCTCCCAGAAATAGCCTTTTCCCTTTTCTTTGTCTTTCTGTGTCATTCTGTCATAACAAGGGGTACCTTGGGACAGAACACGGACCTAAAACACCCATAAGCCCGTTGTTTGAGCCAGTCCTGCAGACCAGTCAGTTCTGTGGCTCTGATCAGACTAGCACGTAAACTTTGCTGTGGTTCCCCCAAATAAAGACCAGATGAGGTCCCCCTATCATTTTGTTTTATGTCTTTGGAGCTGGACTTGTGACCCAGTGGGAGCACTTGGTCTCCGACATCCAGGGGGCATGATTTTCAGGTCACGTCAGGTGGCCGATGTGGAAAGACTGAGAACCTGAGACACATAAAGGTTCTGAATGTGTCAAGTTCTTGAGAGTGGCTGTCTTAATGAGAAGTCCCATCCATATGGGACTTGTAGTGTCAACCCTTGTTGGCTAGTTGGTCATAGAAATTCCAATCCCAGCAGGCCTACCCAACATACCCAATGTCACAGATTAATGGATCTGCGGCTGGTGGCCCCCCACAAATTTGTGGGTTCCTGGAGGCATCATGCACACAAACATTGTTAACTCTGGCAACAAGAATCTTTTACTATCTTAGGCTATTCCTGAGAGTAGATTTTTTGGGGGGGGGGGCAGATCTTTGGGATTGCTGCTTCTACCATGCCTTCTCCAGGAAACACCTATTTCTTCTAAACCTAGAAAATCACATCCTGGGCTTTGCATAAAGAGACTACCAGATTGAGTTGATACTGAAACAAGTACACCATTAAAGATTATAATCAGTGGCCAAAAGATAGACCTTTAAATTAGAAAGTCCCCTAAATTAAAAAAAAAAATTAAAGATTTATTATTCTAAAATATTGCTTTATTTATAATTGATGTGAAGATCAACATTTTTAAAAGACACACACAATAGTGCCATGGCTAGCCTAGAAAATCTCTTGACTAAATTAAAGAGCAAAAATCTAATCTTAAAAAAAAGTTAAAATCCTTTGCACCCTCAGACTGCCTGTGCTAGCTTCCCTGTGGGGTTAGCAGTGACGACTACTGTGTTCTAGTAGTTAAAATCCCATGTGTCACCCACGCGGCCTGGGTTCAATTCTTCTGTCTCAGTATTTGTGTGACTTCTGACTTTTTGGGATACCAGTTTGTTATTGATCCTTTTTCTTCCCACAGACAGCTTTTGATTGTCTGTCTTTTTCCATCTGTGGGGAGTTCGGGGCTTCCGGGACCTTGTGTGTAGACAGTCAGCCGAGAAGCTCAGCCCCTAAAAACATGTGTAGGCAGATGTGGGTTACACTCATGTGCTGCTGGTGAAACTTTCCTTTCTCTGAGCTGTCTTTGGGGTGGTGCTAGAATCTAGACCTTGTGAGGACTGCTTTGTACATTTCTAGAGATGCCTCATGCCACTTGGGAGGGTACCTTTGATAAGAAAGTTCAAAAGCCAAGAATATCAGCTATTTGTCCTAGCTGAAATCTAATAATGAGAGGTTTTAAAAGATAAGCTCTATGGTCAGAAGTCACCTTAATTAAAAGCTGATATTCAAGTTATATATATATATATATATATATATAATTTATATTTTTAAAGAGGACTTTTTCTCTTTTAGAGCCATTAAATTTTTTTTCAGTTGACTGAAACTCCTTTTTAAAAAGATCATGTGCTCTGTGCACTTCCTTTCTTAAAAACTATTCTCCCATTTACTTCTATACTTCCCTCCTCCTCCTTCTTTGCCATCTTCCATGCCACATAAAAGGTTCTAGAGGAAACTTCTACTGACTCAGACCCCTTAAGGAACCCAGAAGAAGGTGCCACTCCCCCCTCTTAGGGGTCTTCTGTCTTCCTAGGGAGTCTCGAGAGTCACGGGCAGGTTCTTCTCAGGCTCAGGAGCTCTCTCGCACAGCATCACCTGGTCGCGTTGGCTGTTGGAGGTGCCAAGGATTACTCTGTACCATGAGAGAACACACCTCTGTGTGTGTGCGATGCTGCAGGTCACTGGCACGGGCTACGGTTTTAGAGGTGGCTGACAGCAGATACAAGAAATGGTTATTACTGCAGGGGGCTATTTACCTAAATGCACAAAGAAACAGTTTAAGCATTCAGTTTAAACATTCAGAGGCTGTGAAAACACTGGCCACCAAGGGACAAGACTCCCACGGGGCTGGGCTCATAGAGTGGGCTGACTCGCAGTGGGCTGCCCTCTAGCCTCAGGGGACTGTCTTCACAGCAAGGTGCATGGCCTAGTCTCATGGCCTTTCCCTCTTTTTGGGGACCCAGGATTCAGTATAAAAATGGGATCCTTTTTTATAGATCTAAATGATCTAGATGCTCTGCCTCCCAGCGGTGCCTCCTGGACATGCTGGGAGGTGGCATCTTCCAGACATTGTCTTCACCTCTTTATCCTTTGTCCTAGTCTCTACCTCTGGTACATAATTAAAATTACTTACTTCCTAAGTAATCAAATTTTTCTCCCATTCTTTATGATTTAAAATCACTATAAATTAAAATTGCTTTTCTTGAAGCCCTGCAAACTGAAGCTAGACAACTTGACATAAACTTGGAGAGAAATCACCACTACAATGTATTAACGTATATAAGTGGCCTTCATGCCTGCTGATATATGAACTACTCAGAAAGTTCACTTGATCACCGGATTCAAACTACAATACAAGATACCTGTCAGTTTGCTGGTGCAATCTGAAGACACTTCGAAGAGTCTTAAAAAAAAAAAGAAAAACTAGTTTATAGACTATTCTAGACATTAACCTTTATCTTCTGTTTCCATAGAAACACCTCTTATGAAAGATCTTGAAACTGTCCTTCAATAACAGGGTACAAGGTGAGAATTGTGGTAAGGGCCTAGCTAAAAATAATGGTAATAATTAGTAACTGTCCCCCTGTAATTGCCACTCCGGAGCCACACAGTGGTCATGAAGATCTTAACTTCTCCCCATAGCTGGTGTCCATAAAGATTCTTAACTTTCTCCGTAGATAACATCACCTTTTCGAAACCTAAAGGTAGTCTTTAAAGATATCTTCCAGGCCTGGCATTCCAGTGGATCGACTGGCGCACACAGACCAGCGGCCCATACCAAGAAACTGACTCAACTGGAATTGTGACCCCAGGGACTGGAGCAACACAAGAAGATGATTTCTACATCCCTATAATTTTGCCCCAATTAGCAAACCTAACTGCCTAATCCCTTGCCTGTCAAGCTACCCTTAAAAACCCTGTCTTCCAAATTTTCAGGGAGGCGATGTGAGAA
The DNA here is from genome assembly GCA_008086735.1 of Cheirogaleus medius. Classification (NCBI taxonomy): domain Eukaryota; kingdom Metazoa; phylum Chordata; class Mammalia; order Primates; family Cheirogaleidae; genus Cheirogaleus; species Cheirogaleus medius. The sequence continues at coordinate 99,523,528 of VBSM01000361.1, read as the reverse complement.
ATCTCTTCCGTTTCCCGCACAGCGCCATACGGAATGAAGACTCCTTCCCTGCTGTAGAACCTGCTGACTCAGCGTATTGACTTCTTGGGCTGCAGGTAAAGGAACCTGCTTGGGCAGCAATAATCTGTTTGCGTACATCATATATAAAGGTCTAACCCACCTAAAGTGCTGCCTCCTAGACTGGGACACAGCCGTGTAACTAAATTGGTCTATGCTCAGGACTAAGAGACTAGTTTAAAAAGGTATGGGACAATATATTTAAATTTGCTCTCTTATGCTTATCCCAATTTATTTTTCCACTCCTTTATCTATCTCTGTCTAACAACCTCCAACCCAAATCTCTCCAAAGCTGTGAACTTGGCTTCTAATACGTGGAACTTCTTAGAGTTTCAAAGCGGAGACCGAAGGAAATCAAAATATTTTACCCCACGATATAGTTCTTTGATATATTCTGAGATGGCTGTTCCAAGAGCCGGCAAAGAGAAGGAGCCCCGAAAAGCCACCTTCCGTGGGCGAGATTTGCATTTCTAGAGCGTCTGCAGACAGCCCTTCCCTTGTCTGGGTTTAGGAAAGATTAACCGAGAGTCTGACAACTTTAAAGATCTGAAAGAAACATTTACCATCTACTCTCTTTGAGGGCTGCTCCCTGTGAGATTTTATCTATATAACAAGCCTTCCTTTGCCACCTAAGCCTCCTCTTCTCTCTCCCCCATCACCTGTCTTGCCACTGTAACCTGATTTGCCAATTTTCTGGCCATGCTCTGAGCTCACATTCTTTCTGTAACCCCGAGATGGTATGGAAGCCCTGCACCCCAAGGGAAGGTGTTAGGGGTAATCTCTCTGTGCTTCTTCCCTGTGTGCGTGTGAATAAATTTATATGCCTTTTCTCCAATTTATCTGCCTTTCGTGAGCTGCTTTTTCAGTGAGCTTTCAGAGGGAGAAGGGAAAGTTTTCCCTTGGCCCTTACAGCAGCCTGCATAAAGAAAGGATTGATAGTTTAGACTACATAAAATTTCGAAAACCTATTTGTCAAAAAACCATAAAAATGCAAATATTAAAGCAGAAAAATATTTGTTGCATATATAACAAAGGATGATATCTTTAAAGAGCTATTATAAATAAATAGGAAAAAGACAAATATTCCAATAAGAAAATGGGCAAAAGTGATAAGCAGTTGTGAACTAAAATAAAATCCTCCCACTGGCTGGCTGAATGGACCCCCTCTTGGCCAAGGGGAAACCCCAACACTGAGTGGCTGGCCATGAGAAGGGAGGTCAGACATGCCTCATCATGCCTCCTCCCTTCTTGGAGATACTCTCTGTAACCTATTAACAGGCCCAAGGCCATGCAAGACAAACCTTCAGATTCTCAATTTATATAACAAATCACTGAGTCGGGGTATATGTCTAGTGGCTGACCTCTGATTAAT
>VBSM01000361.1:99511338-99521999 GCA_008086735.1 Cheirogaleus medius | reverse complement strand
AACAATATTTGTACCCCCATTACAAGATGGAATTAAAAAAAATTAAAAAAAAAAGAAAAGAAAAAAAAAAAGAGAATATAAATTACTACAACCTTTAGGGGAATAAGTTGACTGTGTATCTCGAAACTTTAAAAACATATATATTCTTTGGCCCAGGAAGAGCACTTTTAGACATTTTGAACTAAGGAAATTTTCATAAATACTGATTGCAACACTGTTTTTTATTATTAAAAACTGGGATCAACTTCAACATCAACAAGAGACAATTGGTTAAATTATGATATAATTATACAATGGACTACTATATATCTATTAAAGATGAAGTACCTATTAAGAATGATACGTTGTAAAAAATCTGTTTTTAAAATAGTAATGTACATTGTGATCCCATATTTGTGTAAAAATATATTATTCAGAGAAAAAATACTGGATGGATACATCGAAATGTTAACCATGGATATCTCTGGTTGGTAGAATTAATTAGATAGCTTTAATAAATTAAAATCTATTTTCATTTTCTTTATGCTTTTCAAGGTTTCTACAATCAACATATATTACTTTGTAGGTGAACAAAACAAAAATGTGACTTTTAAAACAGAGTTTGGGAAGAAGCATAATACTTTGCAAAGGAAATTGAGATATTTTGGGCTCCCTACAATTCATAAATTTAGATGTCAATGGAAACATCTCAGCTTCTTTGAAAAAAATTAATCAGGAGTTCATAGGCTTTTTTGAAAGGTGTCCTTTCTACCTCCCCTAAAGACTGGCTGTGAGGAAGAAGTTTTCCAGATTCTCACTCCACTCCTGAAGCTCTATGAGACGGAGGTTATTTTACCCCCTGGGGCCACTTGGACCTCTTGGAATACTCACTCTGCCTCCGGGCCGTTGGCAGCCACACAGTGTTACCTGGATCTACTTCAAAAATTTACCCCACTTCACACAGATTGTCTCAGCATAACACTTATCTATTAAAAAAAGTGGCTTCCATGATCCTGGGCATGCAGCCTCTCGTCTGCCAAAACCTCATCCAGCTGTGTACCATGAGAGGGCAAGCACATTCCAGAAAGAGCATCTTCCTGGGAGTCATGAAACCGCCCACACTCTGCCACCATGGAGTGACTTGACTTCTCTGGGTTGCTTGGTGTATATAATAGGGGTTGGAAAGGTTCTGTCTGTTTTGGGGTCTAGGATTCTGTACGGGGCTTTCCCTGCCACCAACCTTCCGACCCCACCGACTCTGACTTTGTACTCTTCCACCTGCGTCTGAATAACTTGAATAACTTGCCTGTGTTCTCCATGTGCTCATTTCTTGTATCTTTGCCTTATTCTCACAAGCAGAGCGTAAATATATTGAAGGCACACTGCAGAGAAGCACTTAATAAATGCTTGCTTAACCTACATCTAGTCCACCATTAAACCCATAATCTCAATTCAACACCTCTCTGCTTACAGCAATTAAAGTGGAATTATTCAAGTATTCTTACTCTGGAATATTCTTACCTTACTAACAAAAGCAGCACACTGACAGATCTCTGTCATTTCATTCCTGGCACCCTACACTTACCGTAGGGTCCACGGCAGCCCTCAAAGGCCCAAACCTATGAGTTCTCAAAGGGAAATCGGGAAAAAATGAGTGTTTTCTAAGTTTGATCATAAGATTGGCAGTATTGATTCTGTCTTTCTTTCTTGGTACTCATTGGTACTTTAATAAATGACTATGGGCATTGTGAAATCGAAATGTAAGGGCTGACAGAATTAAGATCAATTATTTATTAGCAAACACCTTGTGATCAATAGCAACTTGGTCTAGATTCTGACACACACCAACCTATTTCATTTATCTTTGCATTCTTTTCAATGCTTCTTACTACAGTGGCTTGCAGAGATGGTTGGCAACTCACTAAATAGCTCTTTGTATTGGGTTGAAAAGAGAAAATTGGGTTTCTGGTTCTGGAGATTAGCCTGTAATGGTCATAAATTTCTACATATTGAAAAAATGTGTATGCATAATATAAAAGACAATTCCTTTTTTTGTTGTTGTTAATTTAGAGACGGGGGTCTCACTCTTGCTTAGGCTGATCTTGAACTCCTGACCTCAAGCGATCCTCCTGCCTTGGCCTCTCAGGATGTTAGGATTACAGGCGTGAGCCACTGCGCCAGCAAAAGACAATTCCTAAATGGCTATAATATAGACATATGGATACCGCTGAATATGGTTTTTTATCCCCCATTCTGGCAAAAAAAAAAAAAAGGGAGACTTGGTCAGAGTCCAAGCCAGGCTGGTATGAAGAGTGAGTTAGGATCTGAATCTTTATGGCTTCAGCCTCTGATTATCCCAGTGAAGACCTCGCCCCACCCCCATTACGAGTCAGCAGACGGCAGCTGTGGCCCCCACACCAGAACAGTGTTAAATGAAGAATGTGATGTTTGACTTATTTACTTTTTTAATTATCTGGTCAGCGGGGGAGGAGTTTCTCAATTCTTTTGTCAATTCACTGAGAAGAAACATGTCTCAGAAATTCTTTGAGTTTCCATCCCACTTTTATCTCTGCGAGAGCCCGGCCATTCTCAGAGTGACCACGGCGGCTCTTCCTTTCTGTTCTCGGTCCTTGGGGTTGGCTGGTCTGCAGACGAGAGGATTCCACCTGACCCGGCAGCTCAGAATGGCAGGATTTGGCGATGACTGAATTCAGCCTGAAGCCTATAGCCAACCAGAGTATGTGGTTTCACTTTCATTCAGCCTTCTAGAAAAGTCCCTGAACTGCAATGCAAGCCCACTCGCCACAGCCCCACAACCGAGACTGACCTGGAAGTTCAGCCTTAGAGGCCCCCAGTTGTTTGTTTTAGAAAGGAAGGGGGTGATGGGTGAGAAACCCCTCCTGCCCACCCTTCCCCTGAGATCTGCGTGCGGCCTGTGCCTCTGGGTCCTACTTGGCACTTAGTCCTGGACAGGGTGTGGCTGCCCCTGCTGGCTGGAGACCCATCTTTTTTGCATCCTATGGAAAGAAATGACCATGTTTGTTCTGGATACACACAGTGATGATAAACAGAGCAGCTCAGGCTGGCGAGTCTTTGCTGTGGGCTTTCTCTAATAAGCATCTTCCAAGAACCAGGTATTGGAAATAAGACAACAGCACAAGCTTTCCCTTTAGACAGAAGAAATTCTGCTCTGGGGGTGGGATGGGGCTGCAAAACAACCTCCCTGACAGTCAGAGCAGGGCAATGCAGCCACCAGCCACTCCTGGGTGCTCTCATGCCATCTAGACCTGCCCCCACTCCTCTTCTGGCTTGGAGCTCGGGATGAGGCGAGTTCATTCCCTGCCAGGCCAGGCCGGGCAGGGGCCTTTCCAGGAAGCATTTCCCAGCTGTGGCCGTGGCGTTCCCTGGAGGTGGGGAAAGTATCCACTGGGCCTGAGGACGGGTGGCTTCTCCCTCCAGGCCCTTGCGTCAGCTTGGCTGCTTTCCCCCTCCAGGCTCTGGGCTTGTGGCGGAGCAAGGACTCTGTCGTATTCACCAACATGTCGGGATCCCAGCCCGGTGCTGGGTACGTGGGAGACACTCCACGGATCCTTGTGGAGCTAGCTCCTGTCCACGGGGAGGCCTCAGATCCAGACGTCCACGTCTGTCCCACCTCAGTCCCTTCTACCTCCTGGGAAGTTCCTGCCACGAAGTGCACAGCTCTTGTGGGGTGGGGGAGTTGTAGGTTTTCCCCTGACTTGGGCACAGGGGGTATCTGGGGGTGGTGGAGGTGGGAGGCGGTCTCGCCCTGAGTGGCCTCCTGGCTGAGATGACCTGCAAACTCTGAAGGTCCATCCACTCCCACAGTGCTGTCTGTGCCTCATGTGCGTAAAATGCTCCTTTATAGACTTGAGGGCATTTTAAGTTGGTGAGTCTCGAACATTACTGTGTAAAAGGATTGCTTGCTTGAGAAACGTGCTAGATGCAGACCTAGAGACTCTGAGCTGTGGGTTCAGGACTGGGCCTGGAATCTGCATGCTAACGAGCAGCTCAGGCGCCTCTTGGGGGGGGGTGTGTGCTGACCTGGCAGGGGACAGCAGCTTACGGACTGCCCCTCGCTTCCACCGTGCAGGAGGGGTACAGCCTTTGCAGACCTTCTCAGGAGCCACCCCACCCCAAGTCTGCTAGAGAGCTGCATGCAGAGCCCAGCCCCAAGCCCCCGCCCCACTAACAGCAAACCAAGGGCCAGCACAGGGACTGTGGGACAAGGCGGCGTCCCTCCCTCCCAGAGCTTCCCGTGCAGTGCCAAGGCCACCCTGGGAGCGCTGGCAGCGCCTTATCCTGACGCTGCGCTGGCCTCTCGCAGGCTGACCCCAGCTGGGCAGTCCCGGTCTCTGTGTCCTCCCTCCTGGCCTGGCTGTGGTGGGTGACCCGCTGCAGGGGATAGCTAACACGCCCAAGCTCTGAGGACCTGGGCTCCCCCAAATGTTGTCCTGCAATCTGCATCTTACGTGCTGTCATTATTCAGTTTTGTTTTCTTATGGGCTTCGATTCTAAACAACTCATTATAGCCTCATTCAATTTCTTATTTCTTAAGTTCTAGAGGGTTTGTGATTAGACACAGTATCCAGCTCAATGCCTCATAATGCAGTTTGCTGTTTGCAGTTTCTTCAGGTTGATGCTACGGTCCATGTAAGGGACCAGGCTGAAGAGCTTCACTGCCCCCACTCCTCTCCCCCATGGAAAAACCGTCTTCCATAACACTCAGGAGGGGGTGGGCACAGCAGGAGGTGGGCAGCGGGCAAGGGAGCGAAGCTTCATCTGTATTAATATTTACAGCCGCTCCCCGTTGCTCACATCACGGCCTGAGCTCTGCCTCCCCATCACTCCAGTCTGTGGAAAAATTGCCTTCCATGAAACCGGTCCCTGGTGCCAAAAAGGCTGAGGACCACTGGGTTAATGCATCCATTCCTCATAAAGCCTCTTTGAGTCAGGCAAGGCCATTGGATCCCATCATTCAGATGAAGAAACAAAGTGCCTAGAGAGAATTCGTGATTTGCCAAGGCCAGGCAATGAGTAAGAGGTATTGTTTAATAAATGCTTGTTCAGTGGATATCTACAGAGTTTTATATAATGACATTTACTGATATTTTTCTTCTGATTATAAAAGTAACAGGCTTATCATAGAGATTTTAGAATATTAGAAACATATAAAGAAAATAATTAAAAATACTTGCTAGTCCAATCACATACAAAATGTGTTTATATTTCCTTTCAGTCATTTTTCTGGGCTTCTGGATATATTAAGATCACCATGTACATACAATTTTATATTTTGCATATTTTCATTGAAATTGTATCAAGATAATTTTTATAAGCCACTAGAAATTTTCGAAATCAACATTTCAATGACCTCCTTAATAACAGTCATCATGGAGGTATGCTATAATTAATTTATCCATTCCACTACCTTTATACAGTTAAGTTGCTTCTAATTTTTTACACTATTGTGAATAACTCTATAATGAACATCTTCATATTTATTTTCAAGTAAGATTTCAGTGTTGCTCTGTGCAGCCCTGCAAACGTGTGCCTATTTCAATTCCCTCATGTTGCACTTCTTCCCTCACTGTGTCATTTTGGTTCCTCACATTCGTTTCTAAAACTTGATGCCATGTGGGAAGACAGCTCCTAATTCTCTCTCTCTCTACAAGTTCCAGGTATTTAAGAGCTTTTCTTCCCGACTCTTTTCTGGGCAAAACATTTATAACTGGTAAAACTTCAGAATAATATTCATGACAACCTGAAGCTTGAAATGAGGAGAAACAAAACAGTGAAAGCAATGATTTGAACATGCCGTTAACTGAGAAACGAGACATGCTCATGACACATGAGCAGCATCTGTCTTCCAGGAAGGTGTCCTCTGAGATGGCAGAGGGGTGAGCTCTCCCCACCAGACACGGGGGCGGATTCTTTCCACTAAGGCAGGCCCAGGGTGGCTGCCAGCACAGCCCTGACATCAGTGGCCAATCATGACCACGTAAAGGGGCAATGGTTGATTGTGGAGAGAGGTTTTCAGCGTGCTTGCTGGGGAGCAAAGCTGTGCTGGAGAAGACAGCATCAGCGGGGAGGGCGGGCCGACAGCTCCCAGTACACCTGCTCCAGAAGGCTGCCGGGCAGCAGGTGCCTGGCTATGGCCCACTTGTCCCAGAGAGATGACATTGGCTCTGACGGCCAACCGTGTCCTTAGGAATCACCTCTGCATTCTGCTTCTGTGATCACCATCAGACTCTCTGTATCCATAATTGCCAAAAAGTGCAAATAGTTAATAAAATATTGATTAAAGAAAACTGGCAACCATTTGTCATCAGGGAAGAGCAGTTGCTAACTGCTTTCATCCCGGCAGAGCTTCATGGGAAGGCTGAAAACACTCCCCAGCATCACACTGTGTGTGTGTTTTGAGCCGTGATAGTTCTGGAGCATGCTACACTCAGAAGCGCTCACTTTCACTTGCATTAGAGAGTTGGAGAGAGACCCAGCCCCCCAGATTGGGAGTTGAACCTGCAGGTCCTGTTTCCAGATGTTTCTCTTCTAGCAGGCTCCTCCGTCCCTCCCTCCCTCCCTCCGTTTGACCTTGGCCAGGACAGAAAAGAAGCCTCCAGCAAGAGGAATCTTGGAAGGAAGAGGAATCTCCAGTCTGTGTTACTTGAACTTCGTTATGTTGTTTTTTTACCCACAAAGTTCACTTGGTGATTTTTGCAAAATGCCATCCCAATGATTTCTGTTTTAGTGATGAAGCCCTACAACCACCCTTCGTGCTGTCAAGTGGAAAAATGGAATCATAAGGGCCTGAAATGAGCATCCCAAACAGAAGAAATAAAGCCAAAACCACAATTCTGAGTCTTTCATTGCTTTAGCTGGAATCCAATCTTCCTTTATTGATGGGCCATTGCCTTTCTTATATTAGAAATTCCTCCTCCCCACAAACTTGGATTCCATTTCGCACCAAAGTTATTAGTTTTGTTTTCCTCGAGACGTGGTAATGGCTGGATGTCAGCCCTCTCGATTGGCTGCTCTTGTCACTAAACAGCCCATCTGTGGGCTCTCCGAGCGCTCAATGGCTCTTAAACAGGTGCCCTCTGGTGACGCAGGCTAGCAGGTGGGGGAGGAACCGCCAGAACACGAGGCATCAGTCAAATGGGAACCAGGGTGGCATGACTGTCACCAAGCTCGGGGTAATTATCTGCCTTTTCCTGGAATGGCAGCTTCTCCATTGGGGAGTGTGGACCCGTACTGTCTCAGGTGGTGGCCACTGGCCACATGTGGCTCTTGAGCACACAAAATGTGGCTAGATTTCAAAGATTTAGTACAAAAAAAGAAGTATGTAAAATATCTCAATACTCTCTTCAGGTATTGATTATATTTCAAATGATAATACTCTGAATAATTGTGTTAAATAAAATATATTATTAAAGTCAACCTCACCTGTTTCTTGTTACCGCTACAAAGTGGCTACTAGAAAAAGTATCGCTGTATGTATGGCTTGCATTTGGAGCTCACATTATGTTTCCATTGGACAGTGCTGGTTTAGGCAATCAAAAACATTCACTGGAGTCGGAGGAAAATCACTGTTTGTACTAATAAGGGTGGCAATTTGGGGAGGGCAGTCCCCAAAACTCTGCCCCAATCTGCACAGCACAAGACCTCACGCTGCCTTTTCTAGTCTATTTGCTTCAGAGCACTGAGCCGAGAGCCATCTCTTGTTCACATTTTCCTCAGTGGTACAAGAATGAAAGGAGGAAGTCTGCAGACAGGGAGGGGCCTGGCTGACAACAGGTGGACCACAAACCCCTTACGTGTCTTGATGCTGAAGTTATTTTTAGAGCTAAATTTGCACATAAGAAAAGCCAAAGTCCTGACCCTAAAATAACATTTGCCTTCCATCTCATTTTTCAGTGTAACACAACGCTGGACACACACCTAACCACTCGCCTCTGCAGAACGTGAATCCCTCGACTCTGGCCCCGACTGTGCAGTCCCTGTCCGTTCCCATAAAAATCACACGTCCTTGGACCAGCCGTGGAGACTAAAATCCTAACACGGCAGAACCCGAGTTCCTGCATGCCTACCAATCCCGAGCTCTGTGGGATCCCAGGGCCACTGTGCAGGCGCAGCGGCCCCCTCACTGTGGCACTGCCACCCCACCCCCTGCTGTGTCTGCTGTAGTCTCTCCCTCCCCAGCCGATTTGATCACCACCGGACAATCTCCCTCTGCCACCCCACCGTGCCAGACGCTGGCCAGGCCTGCACACACGTAGTGTCTCATTACTCTCCCAGTAACCTGGCAAGACAGGTGGTGTTATACTGTCCCTGGGTTGAAGGGGACTCCGAGGCCGGAGGACAGAGCAGCCTACCCAGACCACGCACTGAGTGGCGGCCCGGCCAGGCTCCGACCTCTCCTCCTCGCAGCCCCGTCTCAGTGTCGCAGGGAGGGCGCCCTCTGCACTCCAGTTCCCTAACACAGCCCAGCCTTATCTCCAACCCAAGTCTCCTGTCCCCCAACTCTTCCTCCGTGTCACCCCCACCTCTCCCTGGCTTCCCCGTCAGAGTCAGAATTCTTCAGCTCATCGGGGATCCACTCAGGCCCACGCTTGGCCTGTCCCTAAGTCGGTGACAGCCACCTCCCCCCACACCCTGAGCTCCGCACCCTCAGCCCAGGCCTGCCCCGAAGCCACACCTGTCGCTCCTGCCCCAGCCTCTACGTCAATATCAGCCTGGCTCCCCTGTTCCCAGTCCTGGGGCCTCGGGACGGAGCTAGGCACGGCACGTTTCCTCTCCAGCTTGCCTGTGAAACCAACTCTTCATACAGATCCCCGCCTGGGTTGTCAATTCAGGTATTTTCACTCCTTTCAAACCTTGCTTGGCCACCCAGATTCCAGACCTGCTCCTGCCTTCTGGCGACGAGAACCGCACCACCCCGGCCCTGCCTACGCTGACCCCTGCCCGCGCGGGGTGGGTGACAGCAGGGGCTGGGCGGCCACGCAGGGGTTCAAACTGTGGCTGAGCCGTTTACTGGCGGAGAAGCTTTCGGAAGCTACGTGTCCTTTCCATGCCTCAGTTTCTCCAGCTGTGAAGTGGGAAAAATAACAGCACCTGCCACAGAGGGTTGTCAAGAGGATGAAATGAACACATGCAGCACTTGAAAACCATGCCTGGCATACAGTAGGTGCTGTGTAAGTATCAGCCGTTCTCTTTCTGGGTTTTGCTTTCTTGCTTGCTCACATTTGGCTGGAGTAGCTGCTACCCTGCCGCGACACTAGCCAGATTCATCCGCTGTCCCCCGCCCTGGTACAGCACGCACCGCCCAGAGAGCCCCGTCTGCGTTCCTGTGTTTTCCTTCTCAGCCACTGGTTTCAGGAATAAGGCGTCCTTCTCCTCACCTCTGCCCGCCCTGACCCAGCACCACCCCTCTGTTTTCTCCAGACACCTCCCCGAGACTAATCTCTCTTGATCCTCCCCCAGATCACGGTCCCTTGGGCCCCCACAAATTTAGTTTGCATCACAGCAGGGGTTCTCAGCTGGGGGGACTTTGCCCCCCAGGGGACATTTGGCAATGTCATGTCGGAGATAATTTTATTGTCACAGTGCTAGTGGGTAGAGGGCAGGGATGATGCCAGTGTCCTGCAATGCACAGGACAAGCCCAGAAGAGAGCATGATCTGGCGACAGTGCCGAGGTTGGAAACCCTTCCCCACCGTCATGAGGCCTTGCTACTCCTCCGAGTGACAAGAAAGAAGCTGTCAGTGGTTTCGGCTGTGTGCGAGCCCTCCGGCTAAAGTTCTTTCGAATCTTCTATAGTACCTAAGGCAGTGCCATCCTTAAAATAGACTGATTAACTGATAATGATTAATTTTCTAACTAAACAACCATCCAAGAACATTTTTCATTAATTGTCTGGGATATGTCATCACAAGCTAAAAAATAGCCACATAAATATTTGAAACATTCTTTGCTCTTTGAGAGAAAAATGCAGAATTCTCTTCATAGTCACCAACCTAAAGCTTGCCCATCTACAGGACAGATGGTGGCTGCCGCAGGGAGGGGCTGAGGGGTCAGACAGCCTCGTGTGGACATCCAGCCACAATTATGCAGGCGAACCGTTCGCACTCAGTTTCGTCTCTGTGTTCGTTTCTAAAAGCTTGACCTTTATGTTGGCATTCACGGGATTAATATCGTATATGATAGCAAAATCTCGTCATTTGCATCTAAGAGAAAATGTCTTTTTTTTTCCCCCTAGAATGGAAGTAGCTTTGAAAAAGGTGCATCTAAATGATCTAGAATTGATGTCGAGTCATTTAAGGTACAAGTGGAAAAGAACAGGGGCCCTAGAAAAGACTCCCTGAAACTGTCACATGGTCTGTCAAAGGTCTCTCCTAAAAAATGGATGTTTTAGGAGGTGGCTGTTTAGTTAGAAAATTAATCAGTATCAGTCTATTTCTACTAAAGTGGGGAAAGAGGACCCATGCACCCATGTGCACCTCAGGTGGCAACGTTAACGTGCAGGGGTTGTGCGAACACCCATAACTCGGATGGGGGTTTATATAGAGCACAGGTGACTATATAGAGCACAGCCCCAAAATGACTCCACCCAATAGCTGAGAAACAGCTGATAAGAGTCACAGGCATCCCTGTGTTATTCTTTTT
>VBSM01000361.1:99452071-99511238 GCA_008086735.1 Cheirogaleus medius | reverse complement strand
CCTTGAGCGATCCTCCTGCCTCAGCCTCCCAGAGTGCTAGGATTACAGGCATGTCCTGTGCTATTCTTAACAAGTCCCCCCCATCCGGTGGTCACAGAACCACGGTGAGCAGAGGAGCAGCTGCACCCCAAACGCCCAAGCTTCACTCTCAGGTTTGAAATGCCTAAAATTCTTCCAAATGATCAAAACAAAATAGACAAGATGGAAACATCTGAGATATTCCAACAACTATTTAAGTTCAATTCTTTGTATTCTAAATCTGCGCTGTCCAGGATGGGAGCCGCTAGTCTATGTGTCTATCCTGCTGAGCTCTTGAAATGTGGCTAGTCTGAACCGAGATGGTCTATAAGTGTGAAATACACACTGGATTTCCTAGACTTGGTACAAAAAAGTGAAATATTACCTTAGTACTTATTTACATTGAACACACATTGAAATGGTAATATTTTGGATACATTGGGTTAAATAAAATATATTACTAAAATTAATTTCACTTGTTCTTTTTTACTTTTTTTTGAGATAGGGTCTCACTCTTTCACACAGGCTAGAGTACAGAAGCAGGATCACAGCGCAGTGCAGCCTTGAACTCCTGGGCACACACAATCCTCCTGCCTCGGCCTCCTGAGTAGACAGGTGTGAGCCACCACGTCCAGCTAATATATATATATATATATATTTTGTAGAACTGGGGTCTTGCTATTTTGCCCAGGCTGGTCTCAAATTCCTGGCCTCAAGCAACCCTTCTGCCTCAGCTTCCCAAAGTGCTGGGATTACAGGCGTGAGTCACCGCGCCCAGTGCCTTTTTTACTTTTTAAACGTCACCACTGGGACATCTGCAATCACACCTGTGGCTTGAATTTTGTTTCTGGTGGGCGAGTTGCTTGGCATTGCTCCCAGTGTGTTACGTGTGAGTCCTGCGAGGGCCGCAGGAGATTCCAGCCTGCTTCTATTCTATTGATTTCTACCGAGTGCAAAGGACAGCTCACCCACCCACTCACTTAGGGATACCCGACTTCAAGTTTCCTTCCTTGGAGGAACATAAAGAGATGTTCTAAAGGGCGCGCTCTGAATTGTGATGGTGTGTGGCACGACACTCACCCACCTGGACGTCTGTTTTCTCCTAGAAAGTGCTACTTCTAGTTTCCAAAGGAATGGTCCTCACTTCTGCCCACCTATGTGAGCCAAATCTTTCCTGCAGGAGCCTTGGAAGGTAAATGTGGATAAATGAAAATTTCCTCATCAAACATGGTGGTGGGAAGAGCCCTCATGGGCCCGCTCACTGTCCTCCCAGGGGGCACTACCCTCTGTCCTCCCTGTCCTCTGTCTGCCCTCTCGCCTGTGAGTGCCAGCTACAGGTGACTCCAGGGCTGCCCGTCTCAGACTTTGGACCACACGGCAGGCACTGGCTGGCTCCCGTTCTTAACCTCAGAACTTATCTACCAGAAACACTAAATAAACAGTTAACGTATCTCCCATCTTAGACAAAGTTTTCCAGGGCGTGGAAGGGAAGGGAGACAGAGCCCCACCAAAGCTGGCTGTCAGCCCCCACGGAGGCGCCAGGAAGGCCCCTCAGAAAGCAAGTGGTGAGTTGCTCTGATCCTAGCAGAGTTTCAAAGGGTGATGATGCCGGCAGAGTTTCAATAACGTCACAGACCTGTGTGTGGACCCCGAAGACGACATCTCATCAAAGTCCTGTGTTCACAGAGTGCGTGAGCACAGAATGACCTCAGGGCATCAGGGAACAGAGATTCTCCCCTTGACCAAACTCTGGTCTGGGATCTCTGAATGCTCAGTCTCCTCTAGGCCTGATTTCGGGGCTTTGCTGCTGATTTCGGGGCTTTGCACGGTCCAATTTCAGCTAAAATCCTGCAAGGTCAGGAGAGCCAGAGGGGCCCCTCCCCCACTACCTGATGGGGTTCCTCACCCAGGGGTGTCTGGTCACCCCAGCCTGCCTTCAGCTAGGATCCCGTTAGGGCGGTTGAGCCAGAACCCCCCGCAGCCCTGGCGTTTCCTCTGAGCAGTTTTCCCTTCCCTGACCCCACCTTGCCCCTCGGCTACCCGTTGTTCCCACTTTCCTTGCTGTATCTGGAGTTGAGCCCAGTGTCTCTTCACACCGCAAAACCCCACCGCACTCTCCCTATACCCTTCCCTGTCTCCCTGAGTAAAGTCTTCTTCGTGTTTTAACAAATGTCATGAAGAGGTTTTTCTTTAACAGTGACGGGATAATCAGGGTCGCTATGAGCCTGTTGTCTGGCAAGTGCCTCTTGGTTGAACCTGATCCTCAGTCTTGACTCCAGCCACAAAACCCCCGCAGCTGTTTTGCACGGGGCCAGGTGTGGGATGCCCCTAGTCTGCTAAAGACAAGCTCTCCCTGCGACAGCCTGCAGGGAAGGGCCCTGCTCTGTAAATCCCCTGTCAGCATGGCAGGGACACCTGCTCAGGGCTCCTCCCAGCCATCCTGCGGCATGCACATCCTTGCCTGGGCCCATTTCCTCTGTCCTCACTGAGTCCTTTGTTTCCTTCTGTTCCTGAGCTGCCTTTCATGCCATCTCTACATTTGTAATAAAAGTGCCTCCCACTTCCTGAGCACAAAGAGCCGGCTCCTCTCCTGATTAACCTCCTCCAAGGGGACTTTTCTCCCGAAGAGCCAGCCTCACCTCCCCTCCTCCCGCCCAGGCACCCTCCACAGTGGCAGTCGCCTGCCAGAGCCTGCTTCTCCCAACGCCCTGCGATTCCTGGATGGGGCCCTTATCCTTGGCTTCCCTCTGAAACCTCAGTGACTGGCTGACTCATGCCCTCACTCAAAGAGCTATTGTTCCATCATCTCTCCATCCTCCCAGCACACCTGATACGGTCCTAATGATAGTAACAATCCAGTGAGTCATTTAGATAACTTACTTGCTCTGCAGTACCTGCAGTTTACTTGTTGAATTTACATGGGTGTGCACGAAGCTTTCCATTCTAAAATTAACCGAAGACGTCATTCCTTCTGTTGAAAGAGTTGAACAGGCTAAGCTTCTGAAGTATTTAGGTTCCCAGATGTTCATGATCAAGCAAAGGAGAAAGAAGGATTTATTTGTAGAATCATAGAATGATAACGCCGGAATGGATCTTTGCACTCAATAGGTCTATTTTACAGACACTAAAATTGAGGCCCAGAGAGGTCAATACACTTCTCAAAGTCACGCCGAAAGTGGAAGTGCTGGGATTCAGGCTCGGTCAATTCAGCTACAGATCCTGTGCTTGTAACTATACATTTTACTGATAATAAAAACGTATATGGACTTGGAAATCTGTGAGGCACTATCCGTAAAGAAGGTATTTATTAATGCAGTTATTTTGCATAAGTAATCATAAAGAACAAGATGCCACTTATTTCAGAGACACTGCAGGAGGAAGGTTATTAGAATGAGTGTTCAAACTCCTAAAAATGTGATAGTCCTGAGAATTTAAGTGGTGAGGAACTAAGTGGTAGAGGAAGGGCACGAGGTGGGCTGCGCGTCCCAGCTTTCATGCGACTCGCTTGGGATCTTGTAAAAATGCAGATTCCGATTCAGTAGGTGGGTCGGTCTCCCCGGCGACGTTGCTGTTGCTGTTCTAGGGACCTCACTTTGAGGAGCAAAGATTTAGAGATTTAGTTTCAGAAGCAGAAACATCAAAGGAGAGGTACACGGTACCCGGACTCGGAGCCAGACCCCAGGCCGGGGTCCCGGGCCTGTCACTGACGAGCTCTGCGTGAGAGTGGCCAGGTCTGTACCTGTTTCTGAGCTTCAGTTTACTCGTCTGTAAACTAAGGGAGTTGTCTGGGATGGTCTCCATGATTTCTGGGGTCCCTTTAAGCTGGAATGTTCTACGACTCAGAGCACGGCAGGGCCAGCACTCCCAGGGGAGGGAGGCAGGTCCAGAAACCGGTGCAGGGACAGAGGGACCTGTGTGTCACCGGCTTGCTCAGCGCCCCGGCTGGGCAAGACTGGGCCTCGGAGGTCACGCACGGGCTCTCCCGACCACTGCCCGTCCTGTTGACCGGATTCTTAACCACGCGGCCCCAGTGGTTCCAGCCTTTTCATGTCGCTTGATCCTTTACTTCCCCTCCTTGCAGCCTCTGCTCCCTGTTCTCTTGGGGTGACCTTTTCCTCACCCCGGCTGTGTCATCATCCTTCCCCCTTCCGTGGCCTTGTGTGTGAGAACTGATTATAATCACAGGACAGTCTCCTTTCCAGCAAAGCACATCGGCATTGCTCTGTGTCATCCTAGTGCTGACTTAACACAGCTCTAAGGAAAGTGACAACGGTGGGGAGACAGGGCAAGAGAGAGAGAGAGGGACTTCCCATGTCTGAAATGAAGTCATCGACTGGCCTTTAGGGAGGAGGCCATCCATTCTATAGAAGACATTTCAAATGTCCACATACATCTAGTCTCGAACTATACAAAGAGGGACACCCAGGATGGGAAACACAGCGGTGGCCGGAGTGCCCGTGTGAGTTTAGGAATTAAGATTCCTAGGCTCAGTGCAGGGTGAGCACAAAAGTGTGATCTCCTCAAGTTAAATAACCCCCCTTCCCTCAATTGTTCTTCCTGTGAAGACGAAATTGCCACTTGCCATGCACGCAGCTATGGCAGTGCAAACAATCCTGTAAGGGCTCGGACCGAGAGGGAAGCCGCAGGACGGTTTCCAGAGCCAGCCTGGCACGTCTCCGCCCCAATCGTCACGCGGTGCGTTTCCCCAACTTCAAAACAAGTAAATACGTTGGCAGTGGAAACCGGCTTCAATCCCGACACATGGCACAGCCCCACAGTTTGGATTTCTATGGGCAGAATAATACAGGCTCCCCTGAACATCCCGGATGGAAACCACACAACCTTCCAAACCCCTCGGAGAAACATCATCTCTGGCCCTTTCTTCCCTCAAAACCAGCCCCTTCAAAATCCTGTGGTATTTCCCAAAATACTGTAATTTTGAGTTGTGACATCTGGTTTCCAGCTCTCCTGGGATGGGATTTCTTTTTTAAAGAGACAATCATAAATTGAGACATTCTGAGCTGCCACCCAGCATCTGTGTAGGAGACTCGCTGCCCGCTTTTCCCCGGTATCACTACGCACTCGATGAATCTAGCATTTTCCCCCGAACAAGGCATTGATATAGATTTTATTCCTAGGATGCATTTTCTTCAGAAGCCTTTGTCTCCTCCTGGAGGCTCTGCAGACAGGTGGGGCCCTCCTCCTTCACACACATCACAGAACATCTGGACAGCAGGACATTCCCCGGGACAAAAGGGCCCCACATCTTCAGGAAGCTCCAGAGCAGAGAGATCGTCTGGAATTTCACTGCAGTTCTTCCTTCTCCACCCACCGGGGCTCAGGACTTTAGAGCCGGGCCCTCTGGCCATGCCAGGCTGGACTGGGCTTTCTGCTTCTCAGACCCTGGTGTGCTGGGGAGGGCAGCCAACAGGACAGGACAGGCCTGGACGACCCTGACAGTCTCGGGGGAGAGGGTGCAACCCCTGGGAGAGGGAAGTGCTACCTGCTCCAGGGAGCTGAGAAGTCTCCTCCGCCCAGGGCCTGGCCCCCTCCAGGGCAGCAGGAGGTGGGCAGTGCCCGGCAGTGTTGAGAGAGCACAGAGTGCGGTGTCAGATGGACCCGCACACACAGGGCTCCCAGCTCTGGCCAATGACACTTGGCAAATCAATTTCCTTTCTGAGCACTGACTTCCTCATAAATATAATATAGACATTAATAGCGTCTAAACATCACGGAGCAGCTGAGAGTATTAAATGAGATAATGCAAGGAAAGGGCGTGACTCGATGCCTGCACAGGAGAAACTCTTGATGAAAACAGCTACTAACAGCAGCCTGCCTGTTCATCACGGCCCAGTAAACCAAATACACAAAGACACAGGAAGAGCACAGAGGAGATTTCATTTCACGGGCACAGGAAAATGCTTACGTGGGTGCGTGGGAGAGAAGGGTCAAAAGCTAATGATGTGGCATCATAATAACTCTGGCGAGAACAGGGCAGGAAGCAGCAGGGGAGAGAGGATGGGGAGGCGGACAGGAATTTCACATGGGCAGGTGCAATTCAATGCTGGGCAGAGCTTTGGGCCCAGTCAAATGTTCATGAGATGCTGAAACAATCACTGCAAATAAAAACGGCACAAAGGATAAACTGTGGTGATTTTGGAGGTGAGTAGGGGATGCTACCTGCTCCAGGTAGCATCCTGAATCAGCATTCTCTGATTCCCTAAGAATCAGGGAAAGTGGTCAGAAAATGTCACCTTCTGAAAAGAAAACTGGCAAAAAGCAATCCAATGAGCCCACTGGGATGCCTGCCTTCTCCACCCTCCCAGTTGGGGGGAGGGGGTTAAATATACTGTATATCCAATGGTGTGACAACCACTACACCATACACAAAGTGACAACAGTGTACATGGAAGATTTAGTCACAGATCAATCACAACCAACAGACTACTCATTAGGCAAAAATAAATTAGGCCATCAAATTTTAATGCAATTTTATGGCGAATATTACCAACAGAAATATGAAAGTAAAGTTACCAACAAAATGAAAGTAATAATGGCTAAAAGAAACCCCAAAAAAGCCAAAACAACAACAACAAAAAGCAAAATTTCACAAGGTAAAAAATCAATGAGACAATGTCTTAGTAAAAATAAGAGTTCTATAAAACATTCATAATGGCAACTTACATAATACAAAAAACCTGATCAGTAAAAAATCTTAGCTATAAATTTTTTGCAGAGAAGAAATTACTCCAATAAAAATAATTTTAGTAAAATAAAAATGGAAATGGGAAAAAATTGGAAATAGTTTAACTGTGCAACAGAGAAAATTGATTAAGGTTTTAAATTGCCTTAAATAGTATTCTTCTTTCTAGAGTATTTTCTTCAACAAAAATCCATTAGTGTCGTTAAAATTCCAATTAAAATGTTTCTACTTTTAAGCACAGAATTAAGCTGTCTTTGGGGAAAAAACTCCAGCAAGTCAAATTGGTGGGTCAAAACTTCCGTGGTCATGGAAACCCTCCCGGGAGATGCTCTGTCCAGGATGAGGTAAAGCCCAGGGTCTCCCCAGGATTGGGAATTTTCTGTGCCATGTTTCCTAAAAATCTCATCTAGAGGATATCTGTTTCAAAGATTGATTTAGGAAATAACAAAAGATAGACTTTACTCTTAGAAATGGTGATTGGTTCTGTGTCCTACAAGAAAAATTGTTGGGTGATGAGAATTTAACCAAAGGTGGGGAGAGGAGAGGGGAAATGGGGGAAGGGGGGAAGAGGCAGAGGAAGAGAGAGACAGAGAGAGGGAGAGAGAGAAGGAACGTGCCTGCTGAGTGTCTGGGGAAGTGGAGTCTTACCCACGCCATAGAGGTGCAGAGTGCAGGCGGTAATTCTTCCCATTCTGCCCCAGCACAAGTGAATTTTTTAAGGACCACTCAGCTTCCTTTAATGGGATCCACCCTCACAAAGCAAGTTCAATCACTTATTTTGGTAACTGGGTTTCTGTGACTTGGGAGAGAGTTTCCCAATAACTAGTCTTGCTTTTGGAGCCCCTGTTTCAGCTCCTCACTCTCTGCTGACTTCCCTGGTCTTGACACCCTCAGGATGTCAGGCGGGTGGGAGGAGATGGCAGGTGTGGGATGTTGGACAGAAAGGTGGCCTGCCACTTTCCCCGTCTGGATCCGGGGAAAGGTCCATCCCTAATAAAGATTAAATGCTTTGATCCTGTGATTTCTCATACAGTATCTCGTCATTTTTTTCTAACCCCAAATCAGTGCTTCCTATCTGATCACCCTTGGGTGAACTGACAAAATTAAGTTTCCGAAACTGAAGTTTCCTAGCAAGCCTCCAGGGACCCAGCTGCCCCGGCCCCCTGCTGCTATTCTTTGATGTCTTTTTAGTTGCAACCTAAGTCGTTGGGAACATTCTTTCAGAAGAAAGAAGTGTAAGGCATTTCAAGAGCCTTGTATCAGTCTCTGAAGCCCAGAGCCCTCCTCCTCCCCTCCTACTCCTCTCAGAAGCCTGAAGACAGGGGAAGGATTTGTTCAAATCCTTGGCAAATCTTCAGTAAATTACTCAGATGGCTGATTCCAAGAGGCTATTATGCGCTTCTATAAGTAACAGATACACAACGGATAATTAGAATGAATAACCCTAATGATACAAAGTTTCCAAATTTAATTTTTAGTTTTTCCTTCTTTAGCCCGATAGCACCAAATAAATGTGTTGAGATTTCACTGAAATATAATCTCATTTTCCAAAGCCAAGTAGTATACGGGAGGACTCCTTATGAGGAATTAGACCGGTGACGCAACGTCCCAGTCTGCCTGCACCTGTGCCCTTCTCCAGCCCTGAGCGGGGACAGCTGGGCAGGTGGGCGATGGTCCCAGAGACACTGTACCAGCTCCGCCATGTATTCCTGCCACACTTCAGGCAGCTTTTTATGAGCACCCATGTTTGTAGAAGGTGGAGGGAGAACTGGGTGGGGAAAGGACAGAATTTTTTTAAAAACCAACAAACTACCATTTACCATCTGCAATGTGCCAAGCACTTTCCCTAAAATCTCTAATCCTAACAATCTACCACGAAAGATCTATGTCATCACTCCTGTTTTACAGATACGAGCACAGAGCGATGGGGTTTCAAAAGCCCTAAAGCTAGTCTAAGTCACACAACCAGAGAGTGGCAAGCGGGATTCAAACTCATGTCCAAGCGCCTGCGAAGCCCTCTTCTTCCACCTAACCCATCTTTCTCCTCCCCCCTTCCCCTCCTCCTCCTCCTCCTCCTTTGTTTTCTGTTTACAGCTTTATTGAGCTATATAATGTACATACCATAACCTGCTGAAAGGGTGCAATTCTGTGACTTTTAGTGAATTCATTGCACCACCATCTAACTTTGAACCATTTCCATCACCCCAATAAGCCCTGCACTCCCACCCCCACACTCTCACCCCCAGACCCAGGAAATCATTAACCTGCTTTCTGTCTCTAAAGATTTGTCCTTTCTAAACAAAAAGGAATCACACAGTATGTTGTCCTTTGCATCTGGCTTCTTCACTTAGTTTACTGTCTGTAAGGGTCATCCATGCTGTGCATGTATCAATACTTTGCTCCTTTTTTGTTGTTTAATAGTATTCCACTGTGTGGACACACCATATATCGATCATCAGTTCATCCTTTGATGGACATTTGGGTTGTTTCCAGTTTTTGCCCACTAGGTATCATGCTACTATGAGTATTCACATGCAAGTCTTTGTGTGGACGTAAGTTTTCATTTCTCTTGGACGTATACTTAAGGGTAGAATTGCTGGGTCAGATGGTAACTGCATTTAACTTTGGAAGGAATTTTGAGGAACTGTCTTCCGAAGTGGACATACCATTTTACATTCCCACCAGTAATGTATGAAGGTTCCAGTTTCTCCACATCCTCACCAACATTTGTCATTGTCAGTCTTTTCGATCACAGCCATTCCAGCCGGTGTGAAGTGGTATCTCATTGGTTTTAATCTGTACTTCCCTACAACTCACGATGCTGAGCATCTTTTCATGTGATTACTGGCCATTCATAGATCTCCTTTGAAAAAAAGTCTGTTCCTGATTTTGATAATCTCTCCCTCTCTCTCTCTTCGTTTTTAGGATAGCTAAAAGTTTGTCAATTGTGTCGATCTTTTCAAAGAACCAACTTTTGGTCACATTGATTTTTTTCTATTGTTTCTATTTTTTTCTATTGTTTTTCTATATTCTATTTCATTGATTTCCTCTCTAAACTTTATTGTTTCTTTACTACTGCTTGCTTTGAGTTTAGTTAGCTCTTCTTTTGATAGTTTCTTAAGATGGAAGCTTAGTTATTGATTTTTTTGTATGTTTTGCCCCCTTATAAAGGGAAGTGGCTGATTTCATGCCTGCCCTGTCCCGGTAGAACTTCCTCACCTTTGCAATTCAGGCTGGAGATGGGAGCAGTCCCAGCAAGAAGCCACAGATTCCTGCTACCATTACCCAGTTTTCTGTAGTTTTTCTTAGATACTGC
Source organism: Cheirogaleus medius (assembly GCA_008086735.1). Taxonomy (NCBI): domain Eukaryota; kingdom Metazoa; phylum Chordata; class Mammalia; order Primates; family Cheirogaleidae; genus Cheirogaleus; species Cheirogaleus medius. Next base: position 99,501,201 of record VBSM01000361.1, on the reverse strand, counting down.
TCCTCAATTCAGCCAAATTCCAAAACGATGAAATGGTTGTTTCTGACAATTTTGTTCAGCTTTACCATTGCTTTTTGTGTAGGAAATTTGCCAATCTACTCATTTCCACCCTGCCAAAGTCCTGCTTTTAAAGCCCCTCTTCTTTCCTGAAATGAAACAATGTTCCGGGCTCACCCTGTCTCCAATCCAGTTTTCTCACAGGATGGATGCCTTTGGGGGCTTTGGAGCACAACTGGTTTTAAAAAACACTTAAGTTGAAAAATATTGCTCTGAGGTTATTAACTTTAACAACAATAACAACAGAAATGTGCTTGAGTGTATTCCCTCCCTCTCAACTTCTTCAATACCAGTGAGGACGGAGGGAAATTGTGCGGCTTAGAATCTGCGTTTATAACAGCGAATTCAAATGGCCCTCTTTATCATCCACTTTGTAAGAAAGGCAGAAAATCTGTTCCTCATCTTGCTGATTTTGCAGGTGTTTCTTGCACTAAGCAGGAGGTGGGGGGCACTGCAGGAAATTGCATGTCACCCCCAACCTGGGGCTGGGCTCTTGCACTGAGTAGAGGATTTTCAGGCTACATGCTGATGTAAGGTGGGCAGAGACTACGCAGTTTCTATAGGTCCAGTTCTATTCCTTGAAGGAAATGGGGCCTGACCTCCCTCCGTCTCCCCAGTGACATGACTCGCTAGAAAGAACAAGGGCTGAGACCTGTGTTCTAGGCTCCAGGTTTGCCACTTTTGCCCATGAAAGCCCCTCTTTGGGGCTTTGTTTCCTTATTAACGAATAAAGTTTTCCTTACAAGGTTGCTTAGATGTGGAAAACATGGTCTTCAAAAATGATTAAAGTGCTATAAAATGCAAGACTTTAAATTATGAATTGACATGCCCTGCATCAGAATCCCAAGATAAAGAGGCTAAGAAAGAGATGGTCCCCATTGCTGCTTCTTCCTCCTGCTTCTTCCTTACCTCAGGACACAAAACGGCTGCGGTCTACCGGATAAAACCATGCACTCCCACATTACTGCTCCCATTCCAGGTGACAGGAATGCAGGATGAAGGCAGATACTGAGAGAAGGACACAGCTGTGCTTTAGCCCTTGAGGAATGGTAAGACCAGAATAGACACTGTCTAGCAAGATCCACAGCTGTCCTTATTTGCACTGTGGATAAGGGTATCTTGCCAGCTTTGGTGGAGGCTGCAAGGGAAGTCCATAGGATAGGGGAATACTGGGAGAGACAGTTCTGCCAAGTAATTTTCCAGGCTTAAACTTTATGTTCACACTGAGTCACCACAGCCCCTCTGCTGTGCTTGTGAAATTTACCAATGCCCCACAGCAAAGCTACATGTTCACAACTGCAAACCTTTAAGAGCATTTAAGAGCAAGAAAAAGCTCTCTTTTTAATTAAAGAAAAGACTTTAAAAGTTTGTTGCATCGGGGATTAGGATCTATTGTAATATCTTCAAGATGAGTTATAAACTTTTTAGCCTAGGGTTTTAATATCTAAGGAAAAACAAAGCTATTCATTTCAATGTAGATCACAGACATATTTTTGTCGTGCCTAAATAAAGGAAGTTCTGGATCCTAGGCTGGATAAATGAGACAGCGCCTTAGATGTAACCTCTCCTAGTTTTATGGGAACTGGTTAAGCAACAATGATTGGAAAAGGGAATAAGAGAGCAGCAAAGCCTGCAACTGCAGGTCTTTAGGACGGAGGCTCTTTAGGAGGGCAGAATTGGATGCTTGGGTTTCAAAGAAACATCCAGAAACACTGCTCGTGGCAGCACCCCCTGTCTCCAGAGCGTCAGTCCCTCCAGCCTTGCCTTCCGTCCCTTCCACCCACCTTACAGCCCACCTCCTCTTCGGACCATCCTGCAACCCGCCCAGTGAATGAAGACTTACGGCCTCCTTCCTCCCCAGGCCACTCTTCACGGGGGCCAGCACCCTGCCCCTGCTGCCTGTCCTTCCGCACTGCGGCTGGGCACAGGCAGGAAGTGACCAAAGTGACCCTCAGATTTACCTATTTGCCTTTCCAGGTCGGCGGCCTCATCGGGCGTGGCTCGCGGGAGGACTCCAGGGTCGCTGAAGCTGGTGCGAAGCAGGGTCCCCATCACGAAGAAGAACAGGATGCCACCGACCACGGGGATGGCGGGGGTGATTTTCACTGCTAGATACGGGCAGCTGCCAACAGGTTGGGAAGGCAGGAGGGGTGGGGAGAAAGAAAGGAAATACAATGTTAGGAATCAACAGTAAGCAGTCTGTACCTTCTAAGAAGCCAAAAGTCTATCTGGAGGAGTGAAATTGATTTCCATTAAAAATTCACCTACACTAAGGATTTACTTTTGGGGGAGTCTGCAGCTCTCTCCTGTGGATGATTTAACCCTCGCTACCCCAGGGAGACACTGGCAGAGGAATGAAAATAATTCTCTTGTATAATCAATCTAAGATGTGCAGAGCTTATGCAAATACACATGTGTGCTTTGTAATCACAGCTCATGAATCTATGGATTCATAGATGCCACCATGTCCTGGAATTACTTTATAGGAGAAGACATCAATTTAGTCCTATCTTCATCAGAGTCGGCTTGGGTCAAACATCTCAGGGACTTTCGGCCAGCATAGAATGCTGAGGACTGTAAATCTACTTTCAAATGGCAACCATTTGGAAATGGAAACCATTTCTCAATATTTTAGAGGTATTCTATCCAAAAAAGGCTAATGAGCTATAGAAATGAACTTGCAGGCTGGTTTTGGAAGACGACTTAAAAGATTTCAGCTGTTGGAATATAACAATCTCATGCTTTTCCAGAAGGCATTTGAGCTACCAAGTGATGAACATGGCCCAGCTCTTAACTCTGTGAAAACCTCTTCCCTGTTGTCATTCTGACAAGCCGACTCGCAGCAGTGACCGTGATGCGTCAGGGGGAGGAGCTCTAGGGACAGACTGAAGTCCGTGCGAGGCCAGCGTCTGACGTCTGGCCTGAGATCCAGGCGTCCAGGCCAGGACAGTGGGGAGCGTCAGGGCCTGGCTGGCTGACCCCACAGGTGGCATGAGTCAGGAGTGGGAATTAACTGGACACCTGGACCCAGGTGAGGATGGGGTCTGCGATGACCATGGTCAGTCTATCATCACCACATTAAATGGTATCATGGGCATCGAGGAACATGACACAAATTGTGAAGCTATAATATCTAGAGTGGAAAGCGCTGCTAGACTGTCCACCTCATCAGGCAGGCTGGGTGCGATGGCTCATGTCTGTAATCTCAGCGCTTTGGGAGGTTGAGGCTGGAGGATCGCTTGAGGCCAAGAGTTCAAGACCAGCCTGGGCAGCATAGTGAGACCCCATCTCTAAAAAAAATATGCTCTTCCATATGCTCAATACAAAGCAAAGAGGGGAGCTGGAGAAGAAAGGATTGGAAAACACTGCTCAAGACTAGAGACAGACGGGTCCTTGGTCCTGGGAGCTCTGGGGAGCAGCACCCCACTGCTGGGCAGGTCTCTGATGGGAGGGCAAAGGGACGTGGCAAGAGTCCAGGTCTCGAGGGCCACAGGCGTGATCCCCTTGCTGAGCCCAGAGCCAGGAATGCTCACACACAGGCCTTTGAGTGCCTGCACACTTAGACACAGCTACCCAGCGGTTACGGATGCTGATAATGCGGACCGGGCTACGTGAGAGATCCCTCGTTTTGAGAAGTAGACACTGAGGTATTTAGGAATAAAGTGGCAAGATGTAGGCAGCTTACTCTCAAATAGTCCAGAAAAGAAATTTTGTCTAAATGGAACAAGTGGGATAAAATATTAACAATAGGTGAATCTGGGTAAAGGGTACATGGATGCTCTTTGCACTATTCTTATTCTTGCAACTTTTCTGTAAGTTTGAACTTATTTCCAAATAAAAAAATTAAAGGAAAAAAAGAAATAAACACAGTCCATACTGAAGACATAAAATTAACTCTGGTACTAAGTAACAGATTTTAATTGATATATATTAGCCATATATTATATATATTATGATTATATATTACATGGCTTATATTAAGCCATGGCTAATATATATGGCTAATATATACGGCATATATATATATACACACACATACACACACAAAATGGTTAGGAAAAAGATTGATGGTGTAAAAGAGAGTTTTCCAGAAAAATTTAAATTTACAATTCAGCATAATTTGAATAATGGCAGAGAGGAAAACAGGCCCACATATTTCCTCTTTCTCATGATGAATGAATTTGAGTGAGAAAACGTTGGTGCAGTTGTGAAGTGGCAAGGGCACAGCTGGACGATGTGAACCAGAGCGGACCTGTCACTAGGGTGTGTCCCACCTCAGGTGCTTAGAGCTGTGATTTATGTAGCTCTATTTAGCTTCTCCAAGGAGGGACACTTCGGAACTGTCAGAACCCTCTTGTGAAGGCAACTTCGTAGATCTTAGATTTTGGTGTGTTTGTTTTTCCTGTTTTGGCTTTGAAAGGTAACCAGGCCAACCTCAAAGTCTTCCTGCTCAAAGTCACAAGGTTGCCTCCTTAGAGCAAGTTACAGTGAATGAGCACGCCTTGCCCTGAACTGTTTCTCGCTGTCCCGGGTACACGACACGCCAGCTGGGATCTCTCAGGGCCACCCCACCGCTCCATGCTGCTGCCTCCGGAGGTCTCTCATCACCTCGTCTTCCCCAACGAGGATGTCCCTCCCCCTACTGACATCTGATGCTCAGAAATTAGAGGTCAATGTCTTTAACTGAGGTTTCCTGTTGCCTGGCCCATTCTCACCGCAGAGACAGTACGCTGCCGTTTAAGTCATTTGCACTTAGCGCACCTTAACTTATTCAGAGGCGACCCCGGAAAGCAGGAGGAGGAAAGCACGGTTGACATGCAGACGCCTGCTGCCTGCGGGTCTCTAACTGTGCAAGTGGTTGTCAGACATAGGAATCGGGTGTGAATCCGAACGCAACAGTCTCCTTCTCCCCGTTAAACCTGCATCTGTCCCTGCACGGAAACTCAGGCGGGCTGTGGCTTTTCTAATCTTAATAAGAGGGTAACAGGAGGTCCTTTAGTCACTTTATGTAACAAACAGTCTCATTTAAGTAAATAAAAGTGTAACAATCTTAGTTAATAATGGAAACTATCAACCTGATTTTAAGTTAAGTCCCCTCCTCTTCCCCGGCCAGCTGCAGTTTCTGCCCCTCCACGGGTGACAGACGGGAGCAGGGGAGTAGGACGCGGGGCAGGACAGCGCCCACTCCAATAGCTCTGCACCAGGTGACCGCGCCTTGCTCCGGGTCTACCAGGGGTTTAAAGCAGACTCTGCTGAGTCGTAAGCCCCGGGGGCCTGAGTGCACCGTCCTTCTGCTCCTGTCTTCCTCCTTCCTGCTCCCCTAGCAGGGGGCAGCAGCCCTCCTCCCGCCCAGCGCCCCTGCCGCCTGCCCTCTGCTCAGGAACCCCTCTCTCTCTTCTCCCACCTGGGAACAGCCAAAACAGCGACCTCATCCCTCTGCCCGCCACGGTGGTCCCTCTCCCTCCGTCTGTCCTGCCTGCCTGCTTCCAGCTCCCGTCACACATGTCTCTGCTCAGAAGCCCTCAGTGACTCCCCTGCTCCTGCCAAAGGACGTTCGAGTTCCCTTCCTGGAATCCCAGTCCCGTCCAGGCCCCTCCTCATGCCTCCCCACTGCCCCTTTCCACACCTTCCCGCGGCCACACCTGACCTCTGGGCGTCTCAGCCGGCCACGGGCAGGCCCTGCCGTCCAGCCCGAGTGTCTGGAATGCCCTTCTTCCCATCTCGGCGTGTCAAAGCACCCAGCTTCCCAATCCCAGCTCGGTATCGCTTCCCGTAAGACTGTAAAAGGTGTTTCTTGGCTCAGCCCTAAGTGGAAGTGACTGCTTCTTTCTCCAAGCCCCCACAATGTGTTCGTTTCTCCCATCCTATGGTACCTGCGGCTATTTGTGGGCACGCCCGTGAGCCTCAGTGGATTGAGAAGTCCTGCAGGCCGAGACTGGGCCCTCTTCCTCTTTGTGCCCTTCCCAGCACCGAGCACAGTGCCCACATGGCAGAGAGGGCTACTACCTGGTTGATAAATATTTTCTGAGTAACTGAAGGAATGGAATTCACTCAGCGAATGTTACTGTTACACAGAAAAGCGGAAGAAAGTCAAATCAGCCCTCAGTTCTCAATATCAACGGTGTACCCTGTGTTTAGATTCTAGATTCTGGATTCTAGAACTTCTCTGCTCTTGCTGGGTCCGTAACAGATGCTAAGGATCTGCCCTGTCCTCGAGGCTTCCTTGGCTGACAGAAGAGTCCTTAGCTCCCTGAGCCAAGGTGCATTATGTTCGCGTTCTGTGAGCATTAACTAGAATCTCTAAGACCTTCTGCGCCAGCGGTCCCCAACCTTTTTGGCACCAGGGACGGTTTTCATGGAAGACAATTTTTCAAAGACCGGGGAGTGGGGGGCTGGTTTTGGGATGATTTAAGCACATTACATTTATTATGCACTTCATTTCTATTATTATTACATTGTGACATATAATGAAATAACTATACAACTCGCCATAGGTTGGGGGCCCCTGCTCTATGCTCCAAAGTTCTAGCAGATGAAGTACATCACGTTGGTGCAACTTTGTACAATCCTAGGTGCTCTCTGACAGTCTCCTGTTCTACCAGCCTCTGTATGACAAAGGACAGTGCTGAGTTTCTCTTCAAAAATCCATGACAATCCCCTTAAAAGCAGAATTCATGCCTCTAAACAAACCATGAGATCAGTACTGCAGAGACACCTTCAAACTGCTGCTCAGGAAAAGCAGAGAGCATCTGCAATCCTTCTGGAAGGACAGGCAAGAGCAGACCCTGCCCGCAACCGTGAACGTTGACCTCCGGAAGGAGGTAAGACCAATGGGACACCTCGGTCACCCCACAGCCCAGCGTGGCTTCACAGCTAAAGCGTTGTGAGCTGTGCAGCAAATTTTCAGCCTGAGCTCAGATGACTTGAAAATGGCTCCTTCACATTTCTGAGCCACCGCGGATGGGACCTCCAATTCGAGTGCCATCTGTGACGAGGAAGACTCCATCCCCTGAGGGCCTGGATTTGATACAAGATGATGATGCAGCTGCCAAAGATATAAACACCAAATGGAGTCCTATTTCTGTCTCAAGAATTGTGACCTACATACAACCCGGGGCAGCGTAGAGAACAGGCTACAGGCATCTTAGTCTTCATAAAGCTCAACTGGAAAGTGACAGGGGAAAAAATAAGAACCTGAAAGCGTACATCTTCATAACATGAAAGAAATGAGCTAATTTAGTGCCAGATGCCACGATGACGAGAAGCCTTTCCGAAGCTCCCCCTCCAGTCACACACGACAGCGTGAGCTGTTTGGCTTTGGAGATGATGATTAAACACCTATGTACGAACTGTCAGCTCACTGTACATTTGAGGTATAGGAATTCATTCCAGGTAATGATTAGAAAATGTAGCATTGCCAAAAAGATTATAAGGAATTTTTTTGAGTTCTACTAGCAATCTTCTCAAATCTTTGGTAAAGATTTTTGTGTTTTGATGTTTATACATGAAAAGTGGAACTGTTTTCTGGGTGCTATATTATCTGAGACCATGCTATCAGTGTATTTGGTCATTATATACACACACACACACATATATCAATAGATATAAAATCATTTTATCATCAAACAGATACTGACATCCCCAAATCAATGCTGTCATTAATTTTATATTTATGTTTAGAGACTGGCTCACAGGTTAGAATTTGACAGAAAGCCAAAACCCTGAGACTAAATTAAGTTCTCAAACATTCCAGATAGGAAACCTGGATTTCATTACCGGGTAGCTAGGTCTCTGCTTTTTCATAGGATGTTTTTTTGGGAGATTAACTGTACTTTAAAAAGAAACAAAACAATATTAACAAGATGTGGTAGAGATATTAAAACCAGTAGCCTTTGGAACAAGTAGAGAATCTTTTCCCACATCAAAACGATTCAAGTCACCTTTTAATTTTTTATCTGTGAATAGATACACATACAAAACAGTTTCTGTTAATAGCAGCTCATGACTCCTAACTACAACAAATGACCTACATTTGATATTTTTGTTCTGCCCTGTACATATGAAAGCATAAACATGAAGATAACTGTTTTTTAGACATAAAAACAAGGCATACATTTATTATTATACAGGAAGAGGAAGTGGCCTCGTTTCGTTGCTGCTGTTCTCTGACTCAGGCAGGTTCTATGTTTCAGAAATCACAAAGTAACCTATTATTTCAAATTTCAGATTCTTGATGGCAATGCATTTCAATAATAAATAGTTAAGGCAAATGAACATGAAATAACATCATCTGAGCCAATGATTCACATCTGAAATAATAGCAGAGTAGCATTGTGAGGAATAGAGGTTGTAAGGGTTATAATAAAAAATGATCTTTTTTCCTTTTCATATGAGTCACTGTAAAACAAATGTATTTTTCACTTATAGGCGAGGACACGAGCACCATTCATTTTGTGATTTGTTCCTTAATCACATACTTAGAAATAAATCTACCGCTACAAGGCTAAGATAAGCACATTACTTGGAGACAAATAGAGAAAAAAAGTGGATTCAGAAATAATATCCACTCAGAATTCTAGAACAGGAAAAAAACAAATAGACAATTTTGTAAAACTCCCAAGAGTGACACTCCCCTCCAAGACACCCCGTGGCAGACTCCCGTGTTCGGAGAGTCCCTTCTTGCTGATGGTGTTCATTATCGCAGGTGCGCTTGTCGGGAGTCCAACCAAACCTGTACCGAAGGAGGGAATTTAAATAAATGAACCCAGGGACTTAAGGGGGCGAATATGACAGAAGAAAGCTGGAAGAGAAAGCTCAAACCCAGAGAGCAGGGTAGTGGCAGCTGAACTCCACAAGCCGTTCGTGGACGATACAGGTGATGTTCAGTCTCGTCAAAACTCGACAGCCTCATTTTTATACCACTCTCTGCCCAGCTTTCTCATGTGAGAACTGTCACTTTCAGGCTTACTGAGAAAAGGAGGAAGGTGAAGGTCACCCTACTATCGAGGAATGTTGCTAAGGAATCTGGCTTCTCCCTGCAGACCTTCCCAGCTAGATGCAGATTAAACAGGACGTCTCCCAACACAGCACAGTCTTGCCTTGAGTGGAGAGCCCCTGAGTGGGGAGAGGGGACCCCAGGCCTCGTGCAACTCGGGGAGCAGCGAGCTGGGGAGGAGGGGAGGTAGAGAGGGGAGGTGTTCTCTCCCACACCTTCCAAGTGTGCAGGACAGAATCAGTGTCATTATTCTTAACTCAAGGCCACCCGGACTACCCAGATAGATCTACTTATAGACACAGAACCCAGGAATCTGTAGCTTAAAAATACAGGTTTCAAATCATAGTGTGTAAACAGTCCAATTTACCCATCTACTATTGAGAATGAGTGAGGGCTTGTTAGTGAAAATTGTGGTGTGTCAAAACTTTTGCCAAATGATTTCGAATTACATTTAAAATTGCAGGAAGCCAGAGGCTTCTTGGTAGTATGGGAATCACAGCAAAGAAAGCCAACAATTTCCCTGCCCCCAAACTGGCTCTTTAACGACCTAACATGCATATGTAGGCATGGCAACCATGCATCCCAGATTTCCCCATCCTGACTCAAACGCCTGTTTTATCATTTTCAGATCGTATATGGCCGCTGAACCCACTGGCTGCGGTAACTCCATCATCTTGCCTTCAGCGCATGCCGGAACCAGAAGGAATTGGCAGAGCAAACCAGGTCCCTCCGGAAAGTTCTCCACCTCGGGGCACCCGGCAGTGTGTGCTGGGGAAGACCTTCACGTACAGAGCGGCCCGAGCGGAGATTCCGGATCTGCTCTGGCCCTAAACAGAACGCTAAGTTCTGGTTGCTTCTGACCCTGTCTAACATTGGAAAGGGCGTCCACCCCACTTCCGTTTTGGCAACTCTGTACAGGATGGTCTTAGCAGGACTTTAGCTCTGGTCACAATTCTGTCTTTCATCCAATCTAAGGACTCAAATTTTAAGATGTATCAGTAAGGGGAAATGTGCCAAATAAGATAATATTCTCTAATCACATGGAATCTTTATTTTATACTTATTGAAAGAGCTATGTTAGACTTATTTAGGCATCAATTTGAAAATCATCTATCACTACTGTGCATCCATTAAAAAATGAGTGAAATAAGTTGGTCAAAGTATTCCTAAAATGTCGTCACACTCAGGGCCTGACTTTTCTGCGTCCCTTCCTGAGGCAGAGGTGTCGATGTCGGAGGTCTGCTACTCAGGACCCCCTTGAAGCCGTCCACGGCCACAGTTCCAGCTCTCCGGGCTCCCCCGCTGCCCTGCAGCCTATCCCCGACACCCCAGCGCTGGGCAGATCGTGCCCTCTGCTCAGAACTAAAGCCAGGTGCTCTGGGAGGCCGCAAAGCCATCTGCTCCTGTTGCTTCTTTGATGTCATCACCCCACCCTCTTGCCACTCTGCTCTGTCCCCAAGACCCCAGCAGCTCTTGGAACTCACCAGGTGCTCCTCTCCCCAGGGCTCTTGCCTGTGCCATTCCCTCTGCCCAGAACCCCTTCCTGCGGGGAGCCACAAAGCTGCACCCAGCCTTTGCTCAAATGTCACCCTCTCAGAAGCGCCTTCCCTGACCATGCTATGGAAAATCATAAAATTGCAGCCCTCCAACGACATGCCAATCCCCCACCCCGCACTCCCAGCCCCATCAGGGCTCTATTCCTGTTCACAGGGCTTAGCCCAGCTTGGCACCCTATCTGCACATACTGCTATGTCTGACCACCATTAGAAAGAAGCTCAATTCAATGAGGAATTTTATCTGCTTGGTTCACAGATGTAACTTCTGGTGCCTAGAATTCAGTCTAGCACATAGCTGGCCTTCAATAACTATTTGTTGAATGAAATGAATAGATATCTCAAAAACATGGGATACAAAGTACAGTTGAGATGATCCAATCTGTGTTTCAAACACACACCTATAACTGGAAGATTGTGCCCTAAAATATTACCTCATTATCCCCAGTTAAAGGTATGAAGGTGATTTTGTGCATATGTGCTTTTTGGTGGTTTCCAAATTTTCTTAAATAAAGCACAGCTTATTTTTGCAGTAGAAAAATATATTATTAAAAATAAATGCAAAAATACTTGTTGAACTGAAAAAAAAAGGGAATTGCCAAAACATTAAAATCTGCTGATGCTTTAAAAACTCAACTATCAATAAAGAAGATGCTTATTGCATAAAGAATATGCTTAATGTGTTTTCTCTCTTAGATCAAAACCTCAGGAGGGGCTGAAGCCCTGGATTTTTGCAGGTTGCCTTATAGTATACCCTGGTTAGGCTGTTCCAGGGTAGAGAGGATCAGATATTTGAGAATGCAAACCTGAGTCATCTCCCATCTCAAGTCCAGCCTGTACACAATTTCTTACAGGAGTGTGACCATGCTTGTGGATTTCCACCTTAAACTGGACATTTAGGTATTAAAGACAGAAACAACTACACCCCGGTGTTCCTATATCACAGGAAGAAGGGGAAATAAGGAGAAGAAGAAACAGCAGCAGCAGCAGCGAAAAAGGCAGCTGAGCCGCTGAGAAGGAGGCGCGAAGGGCAGCTCCGGGCCCCGCACATCGGGCCAGCAAACCCTCTGCAGGTCTGGAATCGCAGAGTCATGGCAGGTCCCCTTTTTCTTTCCTGGGGTTCGGGTGGGCCCAGGGATGGCAGGATGGGTCTTCAGGAACGAGAAGGGATCAAAGGCTAACATATTAAATATCCGAACACTGGCAATATTCATGGATTCAACCCAAATGTGGTTGGGGGATGAATTGTTCAACAGAGACATTTTCAACTAAATACAGATGAGTTTAACCATTATATATTCATGAAAAGCTTTGTGAAGGAAATGCCCCTGCCTGATTTCAGACTGCACACTGAACATCAACGGGTTTCCCCCTGCTGTGCCAAGGCACTGGGGCACCGCTGGCTTCCTGCTGGGACGTGGCCAGGGCTGTGCGGTGCTGCTGGTGGCACCAAGCTGCTGTGCCCTGCTTTTCCTGCCCCAGCCAGCTGCCTTTCCCCGGACTTCCGCTGTCAACAGCCCTGTGCTAGGGCTTCGATCTGCTCGCCCAGGTTTGGGGAGGCAGCGAACACAGCGTTTCACGTGACTGTGACCTCTGCCATGGAGCAGGGCACCCCCCAACCGTCCTACAGAACAAGGCCAGGGCCTCTGGGACTGTCACATTGTGCAAAGTACTGTTCCTACCAACGTCCAGAAGTTACTGCTACGGAAAAGTGGTCTTGGGTGTGATGCAGAAGCAGTAACGCAGAACCGCTGGGGCAAAGGCATATGTGAGTTTTGGAAGATTTCTCCAGAGAGGGAGAGCAAGTGTGGCGTACTGTGGACGTAAGATATGACCGAGTACCATTCATTCTTTCATTCGTCCACATGCATGTATTGAGCACATGCTACATGCCAACACACCAGACCAAATGTTGGGGAAAGCAAGAAGATCAAGACGAGGTCCTTGCTTTCTGGAAGCTCACACTCCAGTAGGAGGGATGGCCCCAATTCAGCTGACTACAAACAAAACAGCAAGTTTGGAGACACCAGCTCGGTGGGCTGGGGTGGAGTTGTGAAGGATTCCTAGGCCTCCCACGGTTGACTGACCAAGTGACCCGTGGAAGCACAGCACAGCCGTCCCCAGACTGGGTTCCCTAGGATGGCGAATCAAGGGGGCGGGGGTTTTGTAGGCTGTTTGGTCACTATAGTGTCCCCGGCGCCTAAAACACTGCTACACAGTAGGCGCTCGACAAACATTTGCTGAATTGAATTTAGCGGAATCATCAGAGCAGACCGAAGACATCTGGGTCCACGTTGTAGGTGGTGACCTGCGGGCGATTTGTAGCAAAGTTGTGACGCTGTGGAAACAATGAAGGAAGCCGCGTGGACCTGAGCACGCTGACCTCGTTTCAGCGTGTTCCCACTGCTGCTGACAGCTCCCTCCTGCTCTGCCCAAGCTGTCCCCACCCACACCCACGATCAACACCCCCATCTCTGGGGCAGAAGAAGGGCCATCTTCTTTCTTATGCAAAGGAAGAAGAATTACCAAGTAAATTTTCCTTTATAATATTTCCCCGAGATGGAAGAGGAATTGAATATTTGGTTTTTAACATACCCATCATCATAAACCTCTTCGAAGCTGATAACATAGGACAGACACAGGTCAGAAATACCTAATCGTTTAGACAGAGATGCATGCGAGTTCAAAAGGCTAAGCTATTTTACTCATAAACTCACCGAACAATGTGGTTTTCAATAGTAGAGACACCACAATTTGAAAATAATGCAGAATATTTCTGTGAAATGGAAATATGGTGCTTTTGATTAGAGATGAAAAAGTCTACATGGGTTATTTAAGGAAAAAAATGTTCTATGTCCCAGAAGGAGAGAAATAAAGCAAAATAAGGCAAACAGATTAAAAGTCCAGGAGCCCTCTGACACCAAGTTGGAGACTATGAGGTGAAGACAGCTTCAGAAGTGCATGTTTAGTTGAGAAGTGAAAAAAATGAAATTCACTCTAAGTCTTTGGATGCCGGTTGCTGTTGGGGTACGCTGATTCATTTCCCCCTCTCTAAAGGGGCAGCACTTAGTGCTCATTAACAATGATTCCTTTGTCTCCCCCAAAACACTGCCCATGATATTGACTGTTACGCTTGGTAAAGTGCCTCTGCATTAAAACACGGTGAAAGCATTTCTCCTCTTGATGTTGGGGAGAACTCCTACTATGTAATTATCCAGCCCAGTGAGAAGACAAGGTCAGAACGAACAGCTCCAGAGGGAAGGTCCATCCCTGCTAGACACACAGATGTGGTGACACACGGTTTTCCAAAAAACAGGCAGCCAGACAGTGAGAATGCAGGGAGTGGAAGAAAATTTATATTTTTTGATTGAATACCCCCATGTTTCAAGCAGTTTCACCTATATTTCATGTAATCTCTACAAAAAGTCTATGGTACTGGTATTATTGAGACCATTTTGCAAATGAGGAAACTAGGTCCTAAAAGGTTCACTAACTTGGCTGAGGCCAGTTAAGCTAGTAAATTTCAGAATCAGAATTCAAATCAGATGTGGCCGTCTTCAAAGACATGGTCTCAATTGCACCACGATGAGGTCCACACTTCCAATTTGCACCCTATACACTTTCTTAGCAGAATGCAATAGCAGCTGTACCTGTTTTCACCTTTTTCTAAGGATCTCAATTATCCTCATTAAGTGTAATTAAGAATGCAGCAAAACCCTGAAACTTAATTTAGCTTGAAGGTGGCTTGTCCCGTGGGGGGAGAAGACAAGCTCAGGAGTTGTGGGTGACAGTGTCTGTCAATGATGGATTGCCAGCAGAGGGGTAGTAACACCTTAGCGGTTGAAGGTCAAGTACATTTCTCTTGGGCTCTGCTTCCCAATTCCGCTTGATGAATAACAGGCTCCATGATTTCCCACATAACACAGTGTTTGGATTCCCAGAGTCCCTGTCAACCAAGCTTGACACTAAATGGTGAAGACTGCTCCTGAAACTTCAAAATACATCTATGCCAAATGAAGACAGTACTGGATAGTTTTGCTTAAATATTGACGGATTCTGACCGGCGCAATGCTAAAGCACAAAATTGCATTTGCGAAAAAAAGAGAAGCTTCCTAAAAGTCCCAGGTTGTGCCCAGGGAGTAACTTGCTCCCTGTGAGAAGAGGGCAGGGGTGCAGAAAGTCCAAAGGCCTCCACTTCATTGAAGTCGGCGTGGAATGTATATATTCCTCCAATATCCACTCCTACCGAGCAGGGATGACAACCTCAGAAGAACACAAGTGGCAGGTGCTGCGTAAAACTCAGCAATCTGGGTATTTTTACTAGACACTGGTAAGTACAATGAAATATAATACTTTTTATGAAATTCTTTGAACTCATTGGAAAAAAGCTGAAAACTACCACGTGTTGTTGAGGAATTAATGCATCACCGCTCCCACCCCTATCTTCTTCCTATTGCACTTTTCCAGGTATATTCACTTGTTGCTAAACTTTCATATCATCTCTTAAGTTTTCTTTAAGCCACACACGTCCAAGATAACATCTTTTTAGTTCATTCTGAAATAGAACAGAAAGCTTCCTGAGGACTTCCCAGTGGCAAACATGACTATTAGGTAATTATTTAAAAGAGAGGTCAAAAGGCAAAATAATGAACGTTAGTTCTAGGGAAAATGGTAGAAACCACCTTAGGGGATATGACAGAGAGACATCTGGGAAAAGCATATTTATTAGAGATCACCAGGAGGGATTTGGGCAATGGAAATCATGCCCGGCTGTCCCGATGGAATGTTTGGACGATGTTACTGCCGTGAAAGGTACAATCAATTCAGTGACTGCCACATTCCTCGAATTTTGCCAAGCAGATGGCAAAGTTGGAGAATCAAATGGGAAACTGTAGAATGATGCAATGGAGAGAAAAGACCAGAAGGCATCTCCTACAACTAAGTCCCTGTTCCTCTTGGGCTTGTGCCATACATTGTCTAGTGGGTTTCATCAGCCAGTAGAACGAGTGGAGTCCAAAAGAACTGTCAAGTCCTGAGGATGGTCTTGTACATTTCCAGGGACAACATCCGGAGAGGCTGTCACATGGCTGCCAAAAAAACATTGCTTCATGTTTCAAGCACTTGTGCAATTTGAGGTCAAAAAGCAGAGATCCACCAAGCAGGGCCAAGGAAAAAATGGCTTGAAATGCTCTAGTTGAGCCTCCATGCTCAGTGCCAAATCTTGTGACTATAGTGCTTGTTCTGGGCAGTTCTGGATGACTTTTTCAACCCAAAATTTCCATCAGTTTGGGTTTTGACTCCTACTCTCCCTTTGGCGGAAAGTATGCCTGCTGCTTCGTGGCGCAAGATGAGAGGACTTTAATGCTGTCTAACTATAAGAGCAAGTCTTGCAAAAATGCTGTTTTGAAGAGAGGGGTTCTTGCATGGGACATCTGGGTGGGAACATAAGAAAATGGGTAAACTGAGCCAAGGAATATCAAGTGTTCCTGTTCTCCCAGTGAGCTGAGAGCGTGCCTCTCCTTCAGAGCCAGGAGGCCCTGTAGTGGATGGGAGGAGCCTGAGTCTTGTAGGAGCTGGGGGACTGATGCAGCCACGCCCCTCCCCCGGCTGATGGCACCGGCTGCTGGGAGGCTCAGCGCCAGCGGGCCCACAGCCCATGGCCACGGGGGAAGGGGCTGAGCCTCACTTTAGGCCTTAACCTGGAGGTTCTGGGCTTCACACTCTGTGCAGAGACGATCCATAAGCCCTCAAAGGAGTTTCTCAACCCAACAGTATTATGCACCGCTATTCCGTATGGACCCGAGTGCCCACACAGAAGGACACTCCAGGCTGGCTGCTAAACACGCTGCCCGAGTCCCTCAGCATTCCTCAGCGCCTCTGCCTGAATCCCCGAGACCACCTCTCTCACCAGCAAATAAAGGTTTATGTCTGGCCCACTGGGAGGTCTCCAGGCCTGTGGTTGGAAGTTGCTGAATAATTTGGTTGTCCACTCTGTCCTTGGTCTTCCAGGCTGAAGTGGGGGGAGGGCGGGGGCCACCGGAGACTAGTGCGAATGCAGGGGCAGGGAGGGAAGCCCTTGCTTGAGACTGAGGGTGGGCAAGATGCCTAAACACTGAAGAAACTCTTGTGCCCAAGAGAAAAATAGCCCGAGGCAAACAGGAGAGGAAGATGAAGGTTCTACAAGAGACTGAGAAGGGATCATCTTATCCCCAGCTTTGTCCAGGGTCTAAAGAACTTCACCTTGGCAAGGACGAGTAGAGTGACATTTAAGACAAGAACCTGACTCACTTCCATATCAGAATCTGGGGGCCACCATGAAAAGGTCCCCTGTCTTGTGGGAAGGCTCTGGGCACAGGAGTCTGACTGGCTTCACAACCTAACCCTGGCACTTACTCTGTGACCTTGAGGGGTTACTTGTTCTCTCCGAGTCTGAGTTTCATCATGTGTTAAATGGGAAGAATGTAAATTGTAGGTAATGATAGCCCCATTGCAGTACTGGGTTGATAATTGATGACTTAGCACCTGGAAGACCCTTGGCAGAGCCTCCAGGTATACATCAGACATTCTATACATATGACTTCCTTCCTCCTAGGAGAGCACCTCTCGTGTTCCTGTGGACTTCTGGTAATTCTCCACACTTCCCCGTTGTTCCTTGTTTTGGTTCAACCCAGCTGGTGTCCTTGCAGTTTTAAGTAAAAGCTTATGAGAGTTCTGTGTCTGTCTCAGAGGCCAGTGCGGGTAGGAAGAAACTTGGCCGCAGAGCTCCGAGAATAGCTCAGGCAGAACAGTGACTTCGAAACTGGAAGAGGCCATGGGTGAAAGACAGAAGTCTGGTGGGGAAAGGGGAAGCAGCTTGAAACCAGAAACTGGCCCTGTGGGTTTGACTGGCAGGAAACCCCATTCCCTCGAGGCCACCCAGCAGTCGTGGGACCAAAGGGAACAATATTTTCAGGCCTTCTGGTGCCCAGAATCCTCCTAAGTGAAGTATTGTGAAAGAAGCTGCTACGTGGCAGGTGGCCCACCGTGTGGTCCCAGTGGTCCCTCCTGGCATTACACTCACCTTGAGGGCCTGCAGACTTGCTTCTAGAAAATGGCAAATGTGATGGGGTGTCACTTCCAAGATTAGGTTACCAAAATGTTTGCAACTTCCATATTGCTCCCTTCCTCTGGCTCTCTCTTTGGCCCTCTCTGAGGGACACCAGCTGTCACACTGTGAACTGCCCCAGGAGAGGCTCATGAGGGTGGCCTCTGGTGACTGCCAGGTGAGTGAGCTGAGCAGCAGATCCTCCCTCAGTCCTGCCTTGTGATGACAGCAGCCCCAGCCGTATCTTGATGGCAGCCCCGTGGGAGACCCTGTGGCAGAGGACATAGCTCAGCTGCACCCCAGAGACTAGGAGATGACAGGTGTTAGGTGTTTGTTGTTTTAAGCCATTAAGTTCTGGGGTAGTTTGTTACACAGCAATAGCTCACTAACACGCATGGCTCTATCAGGCACAAGCTCAGCAGGAATTACATATGTCAAATGAAATGGAATACTCTTCTTCCCGTAGTGAATAGAACAGAATCCCAGTGAAGGGAATAAATCTTGAACATCTTTTCTACCTGTAATTTCCTCTGGCTGGCCAAGTGGTACACAGGCATCCTTCTGGACATAAGGAAATCTTATAAATTATTAGTTGGACTCTGTCACTGATTAACTGAAGCTTCAATGACCTCTCCATGGTCTAAATGACTATGTTCAAGGCAACGCTTTAAGAATTTTACAGAAACAATGACCAAGAAAATCTGACTTCTTGATAGGCAAAGATCTAAGGCACTAATATAGAAACAGAAAACATGTTTATGTACAACCACGTGCAACAGAGAGACTCATACTTAAATTTGGGAGCTGAACAACTGCTACCTATTAAAAAATTGCAAATAAACAGTGAATAAAGTAAGCACAAACAAACCATTCTGGCATTACCTAAAGATCCTCTAAAATCTCTTACTACTACATCTCTGTAATTCTGTACTAGATACCACCAGCCATCTAATTTTTCTCCGTTTTCATTTTCTAAGAAAATATTTCCATCTTGTATACCAAATAGTAGGAAAGAAACATTGACCAGTGAGTTTTAATGAGTTTAGAGAATATTCTTTCCGCAATCAGGCAATGCCGACTTTATGCCCCTTTGGTTTGATGTCCTTGTGAGTGACATTAAAGAAAGAAGAAAGTCAGAAGTCTTTGTGGTGGGGTTTGCATAGCAGCAGACGAGACACGTCCGATATCTCTCCTCCCAGCTCCCGTTAGAACCCCCACGAGGATACAAAGAAAGGAAACAAAAGTCAACAGAAACGAAGGCTGAAGATAAGGGCGCTTCTGTCAATGTACCTGTGATGGGGATGAACTGAGAAAGACATTTTTGGATCACACATCGCATATTCCATATACTATAAAACAGAGCAAGGCAGACGGCCCCCTGAAGGGCAGGAAAGGACCTTAACACAGAAGGAAAAATTAAAATGGCCATCAACTTTGCCAGTAATCAAAGAAATGAAAATTAAGAATACTATTTGTAGATTCAAATTGCCAAATGCCCATAAGGCTACAGAGAAAGAGAGAGATCCCTTCTTTTACCTGGCGGAGAATTGAGATCAATGCAGCCTCCCTAGAAGGCTGTCTGGAAATAAGTGCCCAGAGCCGGACAAAGTTTAAGCGAAAGGAAAAGAGAAAGGAAGGAAGGAAGGAAGGGAGGGAGGGAGGACGAAAGGAAGGAAGGAAGGAAGGAGGAAAGGGAGGGAGGGGAAGGAAAAAGAAATGGGATGGAAGAGAAGAAAAGAAAAGAAAAAAGAAGAAAATTTTTGTAGTGAGTAGGCTTTTAAAATCATAAAAAATTATTTCTTAATATCATAAAAACTTATAAAAAGTGAGTTCGATAGCTTTTTGAGACCAGAAAACACTAAATTCCTTGAAACTCATACCACCAAAAATTAGACTGCTATATTTTTTTCTGAGCCTATATTTCCTATGTTAGTTATTTTTCTAAGATCACAAAAGTGGGAAATAGGGGAAAAAACTACAGGGACCATAAACAAGATCACATTCCTCCCATAGTTCATCGAAAAGCTGGTGTGAAAACCAGTAACACATTGTCAAATCCATTACCGTTTGTGAACTCAGATTTATGAGTTTCTCATCAAGATTTACATTTAATTTGAGATTATGTATCAAGTCTAAACTCTAATTAACTGATGGTAGAATTTCTCATTTTTAGTTGTGAAAGCCATTTTTATCTAAGTTTGGCTTTTGACATAGTATTTGTACTTAAAAGGCAGGAACTAACATACTGAATTAAATAGGTCCGAGGACCCGACACACAAAGACTGCATTTAATTTCCGCAGCAATCCTTTGAGTAGGTATTGTAACAGTTGATGAAATAAAGTCATTACGTAACTTGTCAAGGGCCATCTCAGAAGTAAGTAGGAAGGGCAAATCCACATCCATGCTAATGTGGAGTATCTGTGCAATCCAGCTTTGTAACTCTTTCCAAGTGCAATTTGTTATATACTTAGCAATTTTTAGATTAATTTGTGTAATGCAACCATCTCAAATGCTTCCCCTTTATTTTATGGCCTTAGGGTTTCTAGAACAAGTATTCCTAAACTACTGCTTGGGAGGCCTGGTCCAGTCCATCCAGAAACCACAGCTGCTCCTTGGCTCCCAGTGGGAGAGATGTGGCCCACCCAGAGATTTCACAAGCGCCTCCCGGCCCCTGGCCCTCCCGAGTTCTGCCTTCCCAGGAAACCAAGTGGCTGCTCCACACACCAGAGAAGCTGCTATGGTCCTAATGTCTGTGTGCCCTCAAATTCATCCTAGTCACCAATGTGCTGATATTAGGAAGTAGGGCTTTGGGGAGGTGATTAGGTCAAGGAAGGGATTCAGGCCCTTAGAAAAGAGTCCCCACAGAGCTGCACGGCCCCTTCCACCAATCGAGGACACAGCTGGGAGGCGCTGTCTCTGAAATAGTCAGTCGGTCCTCACCAGACCCCAAATCTGCTGGCTCTTTGACCTTGGACTTCCCAGAACTAGAGAAATAAATTTCTGTTGTTCACACGCTACCCACGTCTGGTATTTTGTTAAACAGCCTGAATGGACTAAGACGGAAACCTCTGCTCTGTGGCTAAGATTCAGTGCAGAAACCACGTGGGACTCTCACTCACGGTTGCTTCTGGAATGTCTTGAGCCCAGACTGTGTGACAGGCACTGTGTTGGATGACCCTCACTGCACACTGAGCTGTAACACCTGACTCCAAACCAAAACACAAACAATCAGATCTAACTCACAGTGTGAACTCCTGACTCTGCCTCCCGGGGTCCTCATTCTTCATCTGTAAGTGATGAAGCTGGACCAACTGTCCCCCTTGGGCCCTGAGGGCTGACACTCTACGGCTTTACATATACATCTGCACGTACACGTGACCTCCCCTCCTCCCCCAACACACGTACGCATCAGTTAACACCGAGTGCAGGCGCATTTTATGTGCATCTGAATTTATGTGGCTTTGAAATAGTATTAATGTGTTAATAAACTTTCATTTTATGTGCAAAAATCCAAATCCCTCTAAATTGAAAAAATTGATTGAGAACCACATAATTTCAAAGTTGGCAGGAGGTGACTCGTCCACTATGGTACGCTGTTGCCCCACGCCTTTTCAAGTATTATACTAGTATTCTGCGCTACTTTCCTAGGTAAAGAGAAAAACCAGCCACGCTTTGTATCAGATTCCTATGGCCAACACTTTTGTTTCATGTCTCAGAATACATGTAAGTGACTTTGGTGACTACTGGTTGTTATTTAAATACTTACTGCTATTTCACTTAAAGTCTTCTAAAAAACATTTTGTCGAAATGTCACTTAT
Source organism: Cheirogaleus medius (assembly GCA_008086735.1). Taxonomy (NCBI): domain Eukaryota; kingdom Metazoa; phylum Chordata; class Mammalia; order Primates; family Cheirogaleidae; genus Cheirogaleus; species Cheirogaleus medius. Next base: position 99,479,693 of record VBSM01000361.1, on the reverse strand, counting down.
GCATTCATTAAGAGGTAGGTGTTAGCGCTAGTGCTAGAAAGCACTCTATACATTTAATAACTTTGGAAAATCAAAGAGTATAACACACTCCCATTATGTATATATTGTTATGCATTTTTAAGACTTTGCTCAAAACATGCAAAAACATTCATCAGTAGTTGTAGATATATGCCTTTGAAAACCACATCTCCCTTTCTATAAAGTATTTCTAGGGAAAAACTAGTCAAATTACGTGAGTTTTAAATAATATGAGACATTCAGGAAATCACCTCTTACATAAACTGTGACTACCATGTAATCTCCAATTGTTAATAAACATGCTCCAATGAGACTTAGGGGCCAGGACAGCTGGGGAAGAAAGACCTAAAGCAGGAAAGGCCAAAAGCACATTGTGGGCAGGAATGGAGGGGGAGAACAGCTAAGCCTTTCTGTAGGTTCCTTCAGTGCAGTCGGAATGGGGAAGGGGCCATCCCAAGGGCCTCTGCCCCAGACCAGGACAGGGCAGGGATGGAACCCAGTGACACCTCTGCATAGACCAGGCACCCCAATTACAGACTCAACCTTCTAGACGGGAAGGGACGCTGGCTTCATCCCCCAGCCTGCAACGCGCTTCCCCTCCCTTCAACTCAGCGGAAGGGCCACCTACTCCAACAAGTCTTTCCTGAGTGACATTCCAGGCTCCTGAGTGCCACTCAGTGCCACCATGCTCCTGGACATCCATGCCACTCTCCCCACTGCACTGCACTTGCTGGCTTTGCTATTTCTCTTCCTTATCAGGACTCCGAGTTCCTTGGGCAGGGACAGGCTGGTCAGCTTTTTATCCTCAGGACCTGGCAAAGCAACAGGCTCCCAGCGGGTGCTCGGCAGGTGTCTGTGTAATGAAAGAAACCCATTGAATCCTTTCATTTTACAGAGGAAGCACTGAGAGGTGAAGTGGCTTGCCCAGGGCCACACAGCCCTTGAGGGGCAGAGCTGAGAGTAGAGTTCAAGTCCCCCGGCTCCAGGGCCCTTGCCCGCTGCTGATCTGGGACACTGATATTTGGAACCTTGCGTGGATCAGTTTCAGTTGCTTACAGAATCCATGCAAGGGCAACTAATGTTTCTAGAACAGCCAAGAGAGTGCTTTTAGCAAATTATCTCACTTAGGCCCTCACTTCTCCCGGAGAGCTCATCTCTCTGGGCAAGTGAATAAAAGCCGCTCACCGCGCAGTGACTGAGCATCGACAGCTGAGGCCTCCCGTAAGGGAAGCGTCTCTTTTCCCCATGCAATGCCCCACTTGCAGTGCTGTGTGTTAAAATGACTCCCTGCCATTGTTTTATAGCAAAGATAAATAAAAGGATAACAGTAAACATCAAACTTCACTCGTTTCTTTGTTTCCAGTTTGAAGTAAAGACACTATCATTGTTTTAATATCAGAATTTGAAAAATACAGTGTAAAAAATAGAACTTAACTTTAGCTGCTACGTGGCAGGTGGACTCCCCATACTTCAGGAAAATCCAAAAAGCTCCAGCTGCACCTACGTTTCTGAGGTTCCTTAACTGCTAACCCAAACCAGTCAGTCACGAGCCGGCCCGCACAGCACCGGAATTAACGGCAGGGAAAGCGCCAGATGCATCACGTGGATGGTGACGGCTACCTCCATTGTCACAAACGTCACCGTGAGCGGCTCTCCTCTCTGTGGCAGCTGTGTGGCTGGTAGAGTTGGTCCTGTTAGGGTCCCCCACGTGAAGGGAGATCTCAAACCACATGTGTTTGTGCCGATGGCAAGAATGTGCACGGAACTTGCTGTGGAAATTATCACCGAAACCAGGGCAGGGTGGTGGGGAAACCACAAAGGCCAGGTCTCTCTGGCTTAAATCCAGGGTGCTTGGATGTAAACACTGAGGCAGATTCTGAGTAACTGAAGCAGGCCCGTGTGGAACAACGGCAAGGAACCGGCACATTCTCCCGAGCCCCGAGCTAGGATGGGAGTTGAGAAGACGGGTTTGCAGAGCTGCGTCAGCTAGTGGGCCAGGCTTTGATGTCACCTGCAGACACCAGCTGGCTCCCCAACACCGGGATGGTGATTACCTCCTTCCGTGTCCTCTGTGGATTACAACTGTTCCTCGTGTTAGCTTTTCTGGTCTTTATTTCACACACACTGAGTCCCGCAACTACTTCTTGTCTCAGATTGTTTATAAAATGCCCATCTCCACCCCCTCCTCCCCTGTTACCCCTGCGGAGCTTAAGACCACACAGGCAGTCCTTCTGAGACCTGTCTGTGCCCCCAGATGACTGCTTATAAGGGACCGCCTGCCTGAATCCCAAGTGTGCCTGGTGGCAGACCCATCGGCGTGGCTTGAGGAAGACCTAGCAGGACCCAATTCGTCAATAGTTAATAATACTTTACAGTTGAAGCACAAGTACACTTAGGACTTCAGTGAAGACAAGAAAAGAAAGAAAAGCAACAATAGTAGGTGGGTGGTCTTTGTCTATCAGGCCTCCCATGGAGGGCTGGGAACCTTGAACTCCAGGAAAATAAACAAAGCTGCAGGCAGCCTGCTCTGTGTGTGTGTGTGTGTGTGTGAAGAAGCCAACAGGGTCTCACACACACACACCCGCCAGCCTGTGTATTCACATCTGTGAGTGCTAGGGAGCATGTGTGTGCATGTACACGCATGTGTGCACACACGCATGCACTTCTTTTCCAGGAGTCACAGGTGATCAATGTTATGATGACCTTTCCAACTGACCCTTTCTCAGCCCCCAGCTCAACCTGCGCCGATGTGCAGGCTTTGGTGAAGAGCGGGGTCAGCGCCTGCAGCAACAGCACCAACCCCATAAAAACACCCTCTCTGGGTGACACTGTCTTCTTGAAAAATGCAAAAGGAAAAACGAACGCCAGCACTGATTCTGAAATGATCAGCCCTTAGTTCAGGCCAGAGCCTGGCCTAGGTCTTAGTTCAGGACCAGGAGTCACTGGTTTGGGGTGGATCCAACAAAAGTTTTCAAGATACGCTTGGGAGACACTTTAGAGCGGGTGGCTCTTTAGGGTGCTCTCACCCCCATCCCACCCCCATCCCCCCCATCCCCAGAAAGCAATCACTTCGGGGAACCTGTTGGTCCCTCGCAATTTCCTAAGGAAGGGGAAGGGTCAGAGCAGTATTTCTTCAAGGACCCCCCGGAGAAGAGTGAGGCCCTGGCTCGGCCCGAGCTTCACATCAGTGGGACTGCGGGTGCCCGGGGTGTCTGCTTCCTGGGTGCAAGCGCAGCACTGACATGACCCCTTTCATCTCTACTCTGCACTCGCGGTGTTGGTGACTTCCATCCTCCCTCTCACTCTGTTGCCAGAGCTTTCTGAAATGAAAAAAAAACCTCCCTCCCCCGCCCCGCCCCAGGCACCACCGTGTTTTGGTGTCTATGTAACACAGATGGGACCGATACCCCAGGAACTGGTTTCATCTGGAAGATGACAGTTGCGCCTGGAGAGGTCCGGACGTGCACTAACTCAATGCATCTCAGGACACTCACCACGGGAAGGCCCATAGAGGGTCCCGTTTACCAGCCCTTCAATGCCCTTGCTTTGCTGCATCTCAAACTTCACCTTCTTTCTCCTGATCTGGGCTTCCCTGCACAATTATCGTAGCAGTGTGGGATACTGCAATGGTAAAACAGAAATCAGCAACCTTAATTTTTGTTTTCCATCGCAATCCAATATTTTGAGTTCCATTCCCTCATCAAAACATTCATTTAAGTGATAATCACAGATACTTACTATGTGCAGGAGACACCCCTATGGATTTACAATCTGGCAGGAGAAGACTGGCCAGGTCCACGCGTGGCATCACGCCATGGCAGAAGGAACATGGACTGGGCCCTGGGGACCTGTAGCCTGTCATGGGAGTGACAATGATGTACTCCCAGAACTCTGAGATAAAATTACCTTAAGAGAGCAAATAGGATTCAAAACATAGTTGATTGAACCCAATGCTATAAAGAAGATGTCCACAGCATCGCTATTATAATAGCCCCAAACTGAAAACAACCCAACTCTCAACATTAGAATGCACTGATAAATTACATATTACTATGTGGAGTATTATACAGCAATGATATAAATGTACTTATGCAACAACAGCACAGACCTACCCTACAAATATAATGTTGAGCGAAAAGAGTATAGGGTGAGTTTCACTTAGTATAAAGTTCAAAACAGGCAAAATTGAACCTATGCTGCTAGAAAGCCAGGTGGCAGTTACTCTTGAGGGGTGCTGGCCGAAATCGGGGAACAGAGAGGGCTTGTAGGGTGCCGACAGTATTCCATTTCTTGCTCTGAGTGCTGGCTGTGTTAATCTGGTAACTTGGTAAAAATTTATTGAGCTGCAGCCTTGTAATTCATACACTTTTCTGCATGTATGTTACACAACGATAAAATGTTTACTGAAAAACTAGACAGATGCAGTTAGTTGGTATGAGTAGGCAGCTATGAAAGGAAAGCAAGAGACTGCCCGAGAACCTGCCGCTAAAGAAAGCCGGGAGGCGCCGGTTTGCTGTGTGCGATTTGGCGTCAGCTCAGAAAAGGCCTGAAACGTGATTGCAGTCATGTGAGCTGGGATGCAATCAGCTCCACTGTGCTCTGCTCCAAAGACAGTGAACAAGAAGATTAGGAGAGGGAGGATTTTGCCGTGTTTATCCCTCACTGTCCAGCACGGAGATGCTGCAACAGCAAGGCAGGAATATTCTGGAAGGTTTCACGGGGCCTCGCGTGGCCTGGGTGACGTGGAGTTCAGGGCCATCTATCTCGCTTCGCCCTTATTCCCCATGCACCAAGCAGCCTCCCGGCCACAAATTCAATTTCCTCAGCCCCAGGACCTACTGGAGAGTTGGAAAGGAATATTCTGGCCGCTGTAAAGTGGTCACACGAAATAAACTGGCATCCTTTCGATATTCCTCAGATGCCTGTGGCGGCCCTGACACAGAGGCCTCTGCAAGTGCTCTGACAAAATCAAGCCTCGGATTTGCCAAGGCAAGAACCAGACCTCACGCTTCGGAGACTCCACCAAAGCACAGCTCCCCTGAGAACCAGGCCTCCAGCACCCCGATGCTCTCGCAACGGGTTACTGGTAGGCTTGTTTTTGTGCTACACCATCAGTGGCTTGCATGCCACCAATTCCCCACTGCCTAGCAGGGAAGAGAGGCTGGGTGACTCTTCTCCTCAAGGTTAAAGCCAGTGAGGCTTTCCAGTGGTCAAGAGGCTGCAGTGGCTCATGCCAGTAGTCTCAGCACTTCGGGAGGCTGAGGAGGGAGGATCGCTTGAGACTAGGAGTTTTAGACCAGCCTGGACAACATAGCAAGACCCCATTTCTAAAAAAAAAAATTATCCAGATGTGGTGACACACACCTGTAGTTCCAGTTACTGGGGAGGCTGAGGCAGGAGGAACCCTTGAGCCCAGGAGTTCAAGGTTGTAGTGAGCTATGATTGCACCACTGCACTCCAGCCTGGGCAACAGAGCAAGACTCTGTCTTTAAAAAAATGAGGCTGCAGGGCTCAAACAGCCAGGACAAGGGCCTGTGCCTTACCTGAGGGGTTCATTCTAGTTGTACGACATTAGCCATAAAACTCAATATTCTCTTGCCCCACTGCTACTAATACACACAGAAACTGGAGTATTACATTGAGCATCCGGGGACCTGTTCTCATCCAGCTTCTCGGTGAGATCTGAGCATTTAGCACCTATTACCATCTCGCAGGAGGATATTTCCACTTTCTTGTCCTCATCGCAAGCCTCCCGTCCCTGCCCCCGCAGCCAAGGGGGCATCCGGGTCTTGCTCTTTGCACAGACGACCGTGTGTGAGCACAGGTGAAAGGGACCACGGGCGCGGAGAGAAAGGAGAATCCCATGTTCCCGGAGAGCAGACGGTGGGCAGGAGCTGCTTGCGCAGGATCCTGAGAGAGGAGTGACGGTGCAGCCCGGGCTGCGTAAGAGCCACGAGCTTCCTTGTCACTTGTTTACACTCACTGCGCCGCATGCCAGAGAGAATCTGAGGGCCCCAGCACCCATCTATGCCCGTTTGCCTTCAATATGTCACATCCCAACTCTTTCTTCTTTCACTCTCGGAATCTACATTTTTCACACTTGATAATGAAACTCCACTTGTTTAGTTTCTATAGACAGAGCCAACTCTGTGACAGAAACGCATTCAGGGAGACTGGCGAGAGGAATCAGCCACCATCCAAGAGGAAGGATGAGGATGGTGTCTCACGTGGGACGAGGGTCTGGAGACCCTGGGCAATTAACTCCTCTTCTCTGAGCCAAGACTTGCTTGTCCTTACAGTGAGGGGCTGGGAATGATGGTGTCTAAGTTCCCTAATGGACAGGTAGGGGCTTCGTCCCCAGAGTCAGAAATGGCCAGGGTTCCGATTTCTGATTCCATCACTAGCTGTGCGATTCAGGCAAAGTCACCTAACCTCTCTGAACCTCAGTTTCTTAATCTGTAAAATAAAAGCGGTAATAATCATATGATACTAATAATCATATAACATAGAATATAGAAACAGTATAATCATACAGTAACAGTAACGAAGAGTGGATGAAGTGGATGTACGTGTGGCACGTAGTGAAGTGCCTGTACAGTGTAAATAATAAATACCAAGAGATAAAAAGAGCCACAAGTCTGTGTTTCTGAGGCTCCTGCCGGTGTTGACAGATGGGACGAAAAGTGCGATCGGGTTCAAAGTGACGACGTGGTAACAGCCCGGGCGATGGTGTGAACTGCTCAGAACTGGCTGAACGGCCACCGGCTCTGCCGCTGGGCTCCCGGCCCGGGTCTGACTGGCGGGTGTGGCCGCCGCCACGCTCACAGCTGTGAAGCATCTTCTCTACGGCCGCATCAGTGGCTGCGCTTGAGATTTTAGTGCGCGTTTATGGCGGCTAACGACACTAAGCGAAGGAGAATGGTGCTGAACAGTCAATTTTGTTTTCATCTTACAGAGAATAGTGAGCTATTAAGAGCAATCTGCTCCACAGCAAGACGTAATGAACAAGCCGAGCCATCTCCCCTGGTGTTGGCTAAAGCATCTCCTTGAAAACAGCAGCGGCGTTCGCTGTACCTTTCTGCAAACGTGGGTGCAGTATTTAATGAAGCCCCGAGTAAACTGTTTGTTCTGGAACGCTGACATGACACTCACACACACGCCGTGTTCCGTGTTCCCAATACTAGGGCTTCTGTTCCATTTCTGGGTTCTTTTGAACCTTTTGACATTGATAACGAAATACTATATACAAAGGCAGAAACACGTGCTTTCCCTGACGTTAGGAAATGTACTCAACTGGAATATGTAAAATATGTAATTCCTGAAATAACGATGGCAAGTACATTGTAAGAATATATAGTGTAGGCTAATCCTAAATTCTGATGAGTGTACAAATTACAAAGACAGATACTGAAAGACAAATATTTTTTGATCTCTTCCAACAAGTTGACCCACTTCTAAACAAGCCTTGTATCGTCGCTCTCCTTCCCCAAAGAAGCCACAGTGCGCGTCTGCACTGTGAGCCACGACGGGGCTTTGATATGGTTCCACCTTGGAAGGATGGGTCACTCAAACCCTAAGCGAGGACACGGCCAGATTAAGAGCAGAGCCTGTGACGAGCTTGGCCATAAGCTAAGGAAGGGGCTTCTCACGAGGGCAAGTTGGCTGTCAGAGGACCCACTGGGGTGGCCAGGGCCAGGGCCCCTGAGTCGGGGTGACGTGGGTAAAATCCTGACTCCACGCTTACTTGCTATGTGACTTTAGAAAGTTACCAACCTAAACTCCCCTGCTTCTGTCTCCTCCACTCTAAAACGAGGATAGTAAGTGGACCTACCGCAGGAGGGAACTGTGAGAATTAAATAATACACGCAAAGCACTTTAGACAGTGCCGTCACTGCCTTCCTCAGCATAGGTTCTCACCGCCTGTTCCACTGCTCCGTTGGTTTCCCCATCTCGAGCATGTCGCCTGCACACCCACTGCTAATAAATCAAGACCACTGGGAGGCACAGCCAGCACCTTCCCTCCCAGCCATCACGAATGTGATCGGTATCACAAACATTAAAAGCCCATTTGTTTATGCCATTGTGCTAGGTGCTGCACTAAACACACGTATGTGGCTCCTCTAGAAGCTCACAGCATGATAAGGAACAATCACGGTAAATATAGAGATAGTGCACATGCATTAAGCAAACATGGAAATTAAATATGCTGAGCATTTACGATATTTGCAAGCTGAACGTACCATTACCTAAAAATGTTTTCTCATGCACTGTCTCACCACCACTTATTCCACACCACGCTCTACTCTTAACAGAACATGAGCTATATTTTATAGAAAATGGAACCAGGAAGCAAGTGTGTTAGAAGAGAAGTATCTGGCCCAGGGTGATTCCTTTCCTGCTCCGCACCTTACAATTCTGTCTGACCTTGGCAATAACCAGACCCACCAGCCAGGTGGAAATGTCAGGTAAGTATCCCTGTCCTTTCTGCCCCTAGAGTGTGGCTCTAGGAGTCACAAAAAAAGAGCCAAGCCTTAGAAGTCGATTTCGAGAACACGCATAACAAGAGGCCAGAGGCCCTGGCTCAGAGGGTGGAGTTGAGGCAGTCGCTTTCCACCATTTGATTTCTAAGCCACAAAGGTAAATTATGATGAAAAAAGCATATCATCTTTTTTTTTAATGCTGAAATGAGAAAAAATGAAAAAGGAAATGGCAAAAACACCAGCAGCAAGCTGTCTAGGTGTGGTAGTTGGATCGCAGGGGTGTCTGGGGGGGACAGGTGCCCCTGGAAACTGGGGGGCTGGTGCTGCGACCCGGGAAGATCGTGCTCCCCGCTGAGCAGGACATGCCTGCGTCACGTCCCGGGAGTCCAGCCACCTCGCCCATCAGTGGCCCTCTCAGCCACTCACAGTCCTGCGTTTGCTTCTCCATGTGCAGACTGCAAAAGAGGCAGGTGGAGAAAGGAAAAGCAGCAGAAAGCGGGAGCAGACCCTGGAAGGGCAGCAGCCCAGAAGGCAGGAGGAGAAAGTTCCAGAAGAGGGCAGTGGCTGTACTGTCCAGTGCTGAGGGCTTAGGGAGGTGTGTCCCAGTGTGTGTCCTGGGGCGGGTGAGCTCACCCGTGACTGGCCAGGGAAGCATCGTGGCACAGTGAGCGCTGTGGATAGGCTGGTGGGAGCGGGGGTGGTGAGAGCACCCATGAGAGTCTAGAATATTCTTTTCAAGGATTTGGTTGTGAGGAGGAGGAGGAAGAAAGGCTCCGGTGGCAGTGGCAGGTGAACAGTGGACATAGGGAATGTAGCAGATCAGGGAACTGAGAGCAGAGCGTGGGCCCAGGAAGGAAGGCAGCGGGAGGAGGCTCTGGCCTCAGTTTCTCCACCTGAAAACTAGAAGCAATGCCGCATGCCAAGTGTCCAGCATGCTTTCCTCTTCAATTGTTTGTATAAAGTTTGCAAACATTATATTTTAAAAAAAGATTAAGCACCAAAACTATTTTTTAAAACAGTGCAAAGCACTCTATCTATATCCAGAAAACTTTAAGGGCTTAAATAGGCAGTTTTGCACTTTCCACATTCCTATCTCTAACACTTTCATTAATTTCAAAATACGAGTATACGTTTTACAGTGTTTTAGAAGCACTGGGCTTGCACAGCTCCTTGGCTAGCAGAGAGGCAGCGTAGTGCAGCGGTTACGAGCATGAACTCTGCAGACAGACCGTTGGGTTTGAATCCAGCTCCGCCACTTACTGACTGTATGACCTTGGAAAGTGATTTAGCTTCTCTGTGCCTCAGTTTGCATACCTTTTAAAATGAGCACAACAACACCATCTACCTTGCAAAGTTGCTGTTAAGACTCAAATGAATGTGTGTGTACATGCATGCTAGGCAGGACTCTGAAGGGGTCCCCCAGACCCCTAATCTAGATGCTAATTAGGTCTCCTAATCTACATGCTGCAGGGAAGGGGCTTTGCAGATGGATCTAAGGTCTTTAATCAGCTGACCCTAAGCTAGGGAGATCAGCCGGGACCACCCTGGTGGGCCTGATGCACTCACATGAGACCTTAAAAGTAGAAGTTAGAAGAAATGTGTTGGGGAGATGAGGCAGGAAGAGGGAGGCAGAGAGATTCTGAGGCAGGAGAGACTCGCCCCACTGCTGCCGGAGTGAAGGGGACTCTCTACTAGCGGAGAATGGCACCTGGCTGACAGCAGCAAGGAAATGGGGACCTCGGTCGTCCAGTCATATGGAACTGAAGTTTGCCTACAACCTGAGCCAGCTTGGAAATGCACCCCCCCCCAAGAGCCTCCAGAAAGGAACGCAGCCCCGCTGACACCCCGATTCAGCCTCCAGACACCCCCAGCCACGAACCAGCTGGGCCATTCTGCATCCAGACTTGAGGCCCACAGAAACTGTGGGATGTAAATGTGTGTGATTTTAAGCTACTAAGTTTGTGGTAATTTGTTACAACAACAGTAGAAAAGTAACACTGCCTGTGTGTACCAGTGTGTATTTGTGCCTAGAGCCTGCGGGACCTTGTCCACCGAGGAATGGAAACCTCTGAGGAGGAGGAAGGTCAAGGCAAACTTATCAGGTTTTATCCATACCCATTTCCCTTGAAAATCACTCCCCAAATAGGAGGACAAGAAATTGAAACACAAGCTACATCTTCTGTGAAATTAGGAGACCTATGGAAGTCCCCAAAGCAATAATATATGAAAAAAAGGGAAAGCAAACGAAGACTTCTGATTCTGATACTATGGCGGGGCCCTGGGGCTGCTCGGCAACCAGATCCTGTATACGACTCGCTTTTGGATGCACGGCTGAGCTCTCACAAGGTGGGGGACGTCTCCAAGGCCTCCCACCTCTGCAAAGAGCGAGCTCAGGGCAGAGCCACAGCCCTTACTGGTGGGCACACAATAGGGTGGGAGCGCACTGACAGCTGATGCCCGTGGATAGAAACATGGTGAGCTTAGACGCTGAGCCTTGGCTGGCTGCACGGTGGAGCAGCTGAGCTTGGGACGCTTGTGCGGAGCTCAGGTGAGGCTGAAGTGGTCTAAGACCTGTTGATCCCACAGCTCCCTATAAAGTAGATACAAATCCTGTGAAGGAAAGCCTCCCCAGTTTAGGCCTGTGGGATTTTCGACAGATAAAGAACTAGCAATGAGCTCACCATGGAAGATCAACAAGTACCAAGCGCACAAGCTGAGATTAGTGAGATCAGAAGAAACACGAAACAACAGGTCAGGTCTTCCTGTTACAATTGTCTAGTACAGAATGTAGAATAGCCAGGTATAAAAAGTATGAAGTTATGATGGATAACATCAGAATGATGAGGAAGCAACCAGAACTGAAAACAGACACAGAGATGATAAATTACTTAATGAGTCATGGAAGGTCAAAGCTAAATGTCCTGAAAGGTCAAGGTTGGGGGGAGAGGGTAACGCTCAGGGACTCAAAACAGGTTGTGTGTGTGAAAGTCTGTTCAAGGAGTCTCGTTCCAGATTTTCCCATGCAGAGGATGGAAAGTACAGACTGAAATAATTAACTAGATAAGCTTTGTACTCAGGGACTCCAGAGCAGGACAGAGATGGAATACCAGCCTGAAAAAGGAGACAAAGTAGAAAGTATGCACAGTGAACAAGACCCCAGACCCCTTCTCTCCCCCAGTTTACGAGCCATCAGTCAGGCTTAAGCTTCAGTGCAAGAGATTAGAGGACGTACCTTTCTTTTGAAAAATTTAAGGACTCTATAAAAAAAAGACTTTGTGGTCATTGGGGGTCTCCAGGGGCAAGGTTGGCCCTGAGCATGCTACAGTTCCAAAGCCCACTGGTCAAAAGGCTCTACTCAGTCAAAGGGAACTTGCAATCAGCTTACTGTGATTACACTCTTAAATGTGAAAATAGTCAAATGTCACCAGACATTGGAAGGAAAGACTTCAACATGAAAAATACAAAACCAAAGAAATGAAGAACTCAAAAGAAAACGAGATGATGGAGAGGGAGTATGGCATAGCGGTTAGGGCACGGTATCTAAAGCCACACTGGTTTGAATCCTGGCCATATGATACTCTCCCTGTGGGATCTCGGGCAAGTCACTTCCCTCTCTGTGCTTCAGCTTTCCCACCTTATTTTCCAAAATAAGAATCATAATTGTACTGCTTCAAAGAGTTGCCACTTAGGATTGAATGAGTTAAAACATACAGAATACTTAGAACGGTGCCTGGCCCTTTTTTTTCCACATAAATTCTAGCTATTATTTTTCAAAGAAACTATGTATCTTCAGAGAAATAAAGCAAGAACAGGACACTCTAAAAAGAAACAGAGAATAAGAAGGAGTTCTTAGTGTTCAAAAATATTGTAGCCAAAATTAAAAATTCATCCAAAATATTAGCAGATAAAGACAGATAAATTTTCCAGAAAGTGCAACAAAAAGATCAAGAGATAGACAATAAGAAAGCTAAGAAAAATAGAGGATCGATATGAGACATCAATATCCAAATAAAAGAGTTCCAATACAAAAGAAGTTCCAGATAGAACAGATTCCTCCTTGACAAAAAAAGTGAGGGGGAGGAAATTACCAAGGACATTTCCTAGAAAGGACAGACTCAAGTTTGTACACCAAGACTCACCACCATTGTACTGATGCCCAACACAATGACTAATAATAATTCTAAAAACCAAAAACACAAAAATGCCAGCTATAAAGAACAAAGTCTAAAAGCTTTGGAGGAGGCAAAGGAATGATGAGAAAGAGGTCAAATTCAAATATTTGGCATTATATATGGCACTGGAGTTCTGAACAGCAAATTTGCTAGCTAGAAGATAATTGAATCATTCCTTCAAAGTTTTAATTGAATATGATTTTCAATTCAGATTTTTATACCCAACTCAATAATCAATCAAGCGTAAGATTAAAATAAACGTATTTTCAGATGTTTAAAATCTTAAAAATGTACTACTTCCTAAAAGATATCATAGGGTGTGCTCCACCAAAATCAGGGAAGAAAACTATTAGGATGAAGACCTGGGATCCAGGAACAGGTGATCCAGCCAGAAGAGAGGCAAAGAAAATCCTCAGGCTGGCAATGAAGGGAGATCCCAGAATGACAGAAGTGCACCCGGCCAGTCCAAAGTGAAGCAGAAGGAGGCTCCAAATACATCTGAAAAATCAACTATATGTATAATCGTATGCATAAATTTTTACAGAGCTGTTGGAGGATGCAGAAAAGTCCAAATACAAAAATGAGTTATATAAGGAAGTATTCATTAGTATACTACCTGGCACAGGTATGAATAATATTTGCATGCTCAAAATAATTTCAAAATCTGTATATGGAGTTAATCAAAATTTATGATATAACTATATCAAAAGGCCTAAGGGAGAGAGAGGAGGGGGGACTGTAAGAGAATGGAAAGTAGATAGATAATGTCCAACATGAAGAAACAGAGAAATACATGTGTACGACTTAGAAACATGGAGGTTAACACTAAAAAGTGTTAAAAGTGAGTCAGAGTATGGGGTGGGGGCAAAGGAGATGGCTGGTTTTGGTTGTAAGTCTTTTAACACAATTTGGCTTTTTGAACTATGTGGATGTGGTACTTTAATAAAAACCAAAATTAAAAAAAGGAATGACTCTTATCAATGACTGCATTCACTCCGTCTCAAAGGACACAGATGTTTAAGATGCTTTGTGCAAGCACAGTGATATCTACTACTTAATATCCTGAGGGGTTGTTTTCCTGTAGATACAGACAATATCTCACTCTAATATTCCCCCAGGTACCCACATAAAACTCATCTATCATCAGCATATGAAGGCTCACTAAAGTTAATGGGCTTTTTCACACATCATCTAAGTTGTATACCTAATATACAATAGCAGAAGCAAATTAATAAATAGACTCAGCAAAGCTCTAGCTTGTCATTGCTAACTTTACTATATCATTGGTGTGGTTTGGGGAGAGGTATCTAGAATATAACTAAGATAACAGAAAAATAATGCTCCAAGGGGATTTTAGAAGTTTGCATTATCTCAAGCACAAGTAACAGTGTGAGCAAGAGGGCAACTAATACTAGCCTCATGCCCACATAGGAGAGAGCTTCCCCCAGCGTGTGGCCCTTTACAAATAGATTCCCACAGTCATAGAATGCTGGATCTGAAAGAGACCTCAGAAATAGTCCAGTTCAACCCTTTTGTTTCACTAATGAGGAAACTGAGACAGGCTGACAAAAATCACAATTGTCTAACATAGTCACCTCTGGCTGGACAGAGACTTCAACAACGGGTTCAGTCTGGGTTTTACATTTTGAGTGAGACATGGAAGTTTCTAAAGAGGGATTAAAAGATTGTGCTGAGTCACACAAATGACACCAGAAAAACCACACCTTCACCAGAAATAGAACTTGTCGTTTAACCGAAGAGATTCTATTGTAGGCTAAATGTGGGACAAGCCCTTAAGCACAGGAGCTACCGTGCTTTCCCACCGAGGATCCATGCCCAGTGGAGAATTTAACATTAGAGAAGTGGAAATTAACAAACATGTGTGCCATCTACACTGATGTTCAGCTGCTATATTTCTGACTCAAACAGGCACTGATCTCGTGCTTAAGCCTCATCTGTTCAGTGTCTCACCACCCGGGCACACTCAGGGTTACATCCAACCAAGGGATTTTCTGGCTGGCGCATTCCCGTTCCAAATCATTCGTTAAGAATATGCTACTGGCAAATACTGACTCTGATTGCTACAGTAACTAAAAGGTTACACTTCTACACATAGATGAAGGCCCTTTTAACTCTTCATTTAAAAACATATTTTTTTAAACTTCTGATCCTTGCCTCCCTGTCCATGAGAAAACATTTTCACAACCCAAAAATGGGATGTCTGGGTTCTAATAACTCATGAGATAGCCTTTAATCAAAGACTTTTTCAAGGCCTAAATAGATGACAGCCACTGGTTTCTCCAACCACAGGATGATTTGTTCCCTCGTAGATTATTAACCGATTCCTCAGACAAAGCTTCCTCTTGCAAGAATCATGCTGCTTTGCCACTGTCCTGTAATCAATCACATTTGCTTAAGGGCTCAGCGAGCTATACTTGAAAAATTATTATGCAATATTTTATATGGATGGATAGATTAGATAGATAGAAAGTTACAAACCCCCCAAATAAAACAAAGACCCCAATCACCCCAATTCTACCACCCAACTAAAGATTCGACCCCATTACCAATACTATTGGAGACGACTTTGTGTTCCTCTGGAGCCCACCTGCCAGGCTGCTCCCTCCCTGGAAAACCAGCCTTGCTTTTAAACACACTTTGAACACACAGAGATGTCTCCCAACAATATATTGCTTAAACATGCCTATTTTAAGTTTTCTAAACATGGCATATCATTGTATGTAGTCTTTGGCAACTTGCTTTTTTTATTGACCATGGTTTTTAAGATATGTCCATGTTGTTGCATGTAGTTGTAGTTTCTACATTTTTCAATGCTGAATAATATTCCACCACATGAATATACCACAGTGAATTTATTTGTTCTCCTGTTCTTGAACATTTATATTGTGTCCAGTTTTTTGCCATTGTGAACAGCATTGTCATGAACATTCTCAAACATGTTTCTTCGAGAAATTGCAAAATATTTTTAGTATATATGGCTACAAATGGATTTGTTGAGTCAAAGGGTATGTGGATGTTCTTCTTTATAATACTATTTTTTTCCCAAAGCGGTGGTACCAAATTACACTCCCACTAGCTGTACATGAAAGGTCCTGCTTCCTCATACACATGATTGCCAATGCTCGGTAAGGTCAGACTTCTTCATTTTTGCCAATTTAGTGGGAGTAAAAAGCATGTCACTATGATCCTAATTTACACTTTCCTAATTACTAACGAGGCCGGGCATGTTTTCATGTTTTTAGATCGTCTACCACCTGGCTCCTAATAATTTTAGGCAATTCGTTTTGTCACACTGCATATCAAACTATTCATTAGCCCAACATCTTGCTTAGAAGGATGGAAAACAAGACACATCGGGAAACAACGAGTGACTCTAAGTGACTACTTGTCCTTGTGTATGTAATGGACACTCTGGTTGACTCTGCAATTACCCAACTCCCTCCCCCCTCAGCAGCCGCCTGAGGACGGAGACCAGAACCAGATCCAAGGTGGGTGGGCACACTCTAGGGAATCACACCCCTCGTGCAAGTACTTGGCTCAGGAATGGATATGGGAACCAACTCCATCTAAGGAGACACAGAGAGGACTACTGGAGGCTCCTAGAACAATCCGTCCTACCCTGACAAGCAGCAGTGGAAATTCAGGCTCTGCCTGACGCCAGGTGTGAAAGAGGAAGCGCAGAGACCCACCTGCGTCTGGCAGCCGTCTGCGGCCGCGAGGAGCAGCACTCACAGAATAAAACTGTCTGCGTGGAAGGCAGAGCAGACAGACAGAAACCACTGTGCCCTTGGCCACCTTGCTCAGCTGCCACGTGAACCAACACAGAACCACCCGGTCTCTGAGGTCCAATCTGTAATCAATACGTTTCTTTGTCGCTTAAGCCAGTTTGAACCGGGCTTTCTGTTACTTCAACCAAAAGCATTGTGATTTAAGCTGTGTGGTTTAAAAACAAATAAGCAAACAAACAAACAAAACGAAAACTACTCGCCAAGAATAGCGCTCCTGGCACTTGTGAGAGCTGGCCCAGAGCCAAAGGTGGAAGCTTCTAGATGAACCTGAGATCTCCTATGGCCACCGTGTTGGAGGGTGGGCGAGTGACAATAGACCGGGACCAGGCAGAGGACAAGACTCAGAAATGTGGGATTGCTGAGCACAGGCTTTGTTACCCTCGAATAGGATCATTCAGCATAGCTGTTACTAACTAAATTCCACTCGCGGTATCTCCTCGGCGAGCTGACTCATGCCACCAGGCTCTGGATGCTGTTGGATCCACTTTCTCTCAACACTCACGTGACGCGTGTGGTTAGTCCTCAGTCACGGTGTTCTCCCTTACATGCAAGAATAGTCATTGTCTCCTCGCTATTTCAGGCCACCACCTTCCTGGTCTTCCCTTCCAGGATAAACACAACCTAAAGGGAGGTGTAACGCTGTCTTCCACTGTGCAGTCCTACTTGCTCCTCCTGTGGGCGAGACGTCTACCCTCTCTGAGACTCAATTTCTTTCTCCGTTACAAGAACAACATTGCGAGACTGCCGGGTGGATTACGACAACACATCACAAGTGCTCCCTAACGACCTCAACCGAGTATGGCGGTCGTTATTGCTAGCAGCGCGTGCAGCCTGACCTCCAGGGCAGCTGGTGTGGTCAAGGCCTGAGTCTCGGCCTTGGAATCCTTCCAGCCCAGAACATAGAGTCCTATGTCCTAAAGAATCTGGAATATTCTTCCTCTTTGGGAGAAGTAAAATGTTATGAAATTATATTCTTGCCGATAAAGAGAATCTGAGCAATGGATATGTCAGAGGAAGAACGACAGTCATATCAAATCGGATTCAGCATAAAATTATTGAGACCCTGCTACAGACAAAGCCACCAGCTCCACAAACCAGTAAACCGCTAAATTCACGATCTCTGCGTGAGGAATCAGCACTGGGGGAGTCCGTCTCGTCTGTGCATCCCAAAATAAAACAATATTGACTTTAGAAACGCAAGAGCCCTCTGAACGTGCACGCACTCTGTAATAACTGTGTGGGTTCCTACACACAAAACAAGAGCTGACACGGTTTTAATATTAAGGCTTAAATTCCAGTGCTTTGATACATTATGTAATCGCAGGCTGCAAATGTAACCCTAAAGAGCAAGAAGATATCCAAAGATACAGCTAATTTAGAGAACAGATTCCTGAAATATTTTTTTTCAGAGAAAGACCAAGAAATATTGGACACCCTCCCCCCCAAATCACATTCTTTTAATTTTGCACATTTTTATTTTTTTACAAAAGCACCCTAAGCAATAGCATGGTTGTCTTAGAAAAATTTAGACACCATATAAAGTATGTCAAATTATTTTTTACAGGGGGAAAATTTGGCAAACAGACTTGGAGGAAGGAAGGAAGAAATAATAACAAAACAAAAGGAAAGGAAACAGGAAATCCCAAGTGAGTCCAGCCCACAGAGTATTGTTTCTACAAGAAAATTATTTTAAATCTCGAAAGCCAGAAGAGAGGAGAGAAAAATCTGGGTTTTCATGCCCTGCCTCCCTTTACCATGAACTGTGCTGATTCTGCCTAGGATTCCCATCCAGCGGAAGAAACTAAACGAATCTGATCTTTCGAATACTCCAAATAATGAACTTCACGATGGCCCGTGATGGTGGGTGTTCTCTTCCTGGAAACTGCAATTTACTTTGTTTTTCTAAGCAAGGAACACCGGCTGTGGTTTTGAAAGGTTGCTAAGGGAAGGTTTTTTTAAGGTGATACAAAGCAAGCAGAACCTTTATTCTATTTCTCACAAAAAAATGTATCAAAAACTTAAACTTTTATTTTACATTACAAAAGCCGGTTAAAGCTTTGTTCCTTCTTCCCCTTTGAGAAAGGGCCCTGGATGCTGCTATTCACTCTCAGGACGGGGGTAGCTGCGGGTTTGTGACTGTGGCCCACGGGCAGCTCTAACGGGAATAAGAGCAGAGCCTGTTCCCTGACACCCACACCCACATTCATCATCGGCAAATCGTGTCGACCAGCCAACTGCTCTTAATGCCAATCACACTCTACCTCGTCCATCACCAGCCCTGGTCCTCGTCCACCTGACCCTCTTCTCTCACTTGAAATCTTGCAATCGCTTCCGTATTTCCCATTTCCTCTCTTGCCAGCTTCCCCCACATCCCACTCTCCATGGAGAAGCCAGAGTGACCTCCTAAAAATGACTCGATTAGAACAAAATCTAATGCCCTCACCATGACCTGCAAGGCCCTACCTTATCTAGCCCCCGGCTCTCTGTCTGGCTCATCTTCCCAGCACTCTCCCTCTTGCTCCCTGCACTCCAGTGATCTTCTTACCACTCTTCAAACATGCAGAGTTCTCCCCGACTCAGGCCTTCGCACTGGCTGTTCCCGCTCCCTGAAACGCTCTTCACCCAGACACTCCGAGTCCCAATCTCTCACTTCTTTCATATTTCGCCTCAGTGTCACCTCTTCAAAGATGCCTTCCCTGACTCATCTAAAACAGCCTCATCTCCCCAAGTCCTGGCCTACTGCCTCACCCTTCTTAATTTTCTTTTATCAGTCATCATGATCTTATATCACATTATGCATGTATGTAGACTTGCTCACTGTCTGACACCCCTACTAGAATATAAGCCCCTTGGAGGCAGGGACTTTGTCTCATTCACAGCTAAATTCTTTAGCACCTAGAATAATGCTCCGTCCTCACTAAATTTTTGTTGAATGAATGAAGGAATGAGTGAATGAAGGAATGAATCTGTCGGTCTCCTATGAGCAACAGAACTAAGAGCTAAAAAATTCAGATGAATCCCTACCTCTTCAAATGAAATCTTTTAGAACATCATTATAAGCAGGTGTTTGCTTATATGCTTAGGATGACACAGGTAGGAAAACCAAGTTCATCCTGTGCCATGGAACACTGCCCCCATGCCGCTTTCATCCCTTGGGCACCCCTCATAAACAAGTCCCTGGGAAATGTCAGTAACTAAACCCTTTTGGTGAGGCAGGCTCTGGACTGATGGTCTCAGATCAGATGCTGCTTGCTATGGACTGAATGTATGTGTTCCCTCCAAATTCATACGTTGAAACCCTAACTTCCAATGGGATGGGTTTAGGAGGCGGGGCCTTTGGAAGGCGATCAGTTTTAGATGAGGTCATGGGGTGGAGCCCCATGATGGGATGAGTGTCTTTATAAGAAAAGAAAAGGACTAGAGCTGGCACTCTCAGCCATGTGAGGGTACAAAGAGAAGGCGGCCATCTGCAAACCAGGACGTGAGCCGTCCCCAGACACCAGATTTACTGGCACCTTGATCTTGGACCTTCCAGTCTCCAGAACTGTGAGAAGTAAATGTTATTTAAGCCACCCAATCTAGAGCATTTTGTTGCCTGAACAGACTAAGATACTGCTCTATAGCAAAGGATGAAACAGCAGTGCCCAACCCACCACAAGTGTTCTCTGATCCCCAGTGGAAGTTTAGCCACAAGAGCTTTATGAGCTGCAGGGGGAAATGGGATTAAAACCAGGCAGGCTGTCAGCACTTTCTGGGTTTGTTTGTTTGTTTGTTTCAAATTTTCAGAACTGAATATATCATCTAACCACAAACAAAAATAGTGTCAAACACAGTTCCACATTACCAAAGCTATTAAGAATCCATACGAATGAAATTAATATTAAGCACATGTGGTCAAAATCTGCTCAGCTATCCCTACATAACAGCCACTGAGCTCAACGTGAAGGAAACACAGATAAAAGCTATGGGTAGCTTTAATCTACTAATAAAGTTCCAAGTTTAACTTAACCAGTGTTTTTATACTATTCTTTGGATATACTACCACCTGTATCTGAATGTGTTTTTTATTTTAACCTTTGTACATGGAAAGAAATAAACAAAGTAGGACAAGAAGGAGTAGGAATAAGTGCTAACATCTGTTTCAGAAAGATTTATTTTCTCCCTATTCAATGGGACAGACATTTGCTAAGAGATTCCAGAGATAATGTACCTCAGAGATCTTCTATAAATAAAAAAAAAATCTGTGCAATGATAACATCTATAAACGGCATTTACTGTTCTGCACCAAATCTCTTGAGCCACTCTGATTAGGACTTGGCCCCAAATACTGTCTGGAAGATGCACGGTAACTCCCCATCAAGCCAAACTGATCAGTCTGATCAATATTCTCTTTCCCCAGTTTACACGTTCCCACCTTGGCTCACATTCATTCTTCCTGGCATGCTCTTCAGCCACAAATGTCGAAATTACACCCACTGTAAGGGCCGTCCTCAGTGCTCGGCTCTGCAAGTCTGCACCCGTCTCCCACTTCTCTGAACTCTATTGCTAACCTTTCCTGCATTCATAGTGCATTTACCATCGTCGATGCATTTTCCCATAACAAATTCAGGGGGCAACACAAATATCATTCCAGGTCACAGATGAGGAAGAGGAGTGTTTCTGGGTTAAGGGATTATGGAAAGCTTCTCTGCCTTCTGTTGCCTTTACTGTCTTCACTAAACACTGCTGGGACGCTGGCGCTGTCTCTCTGATTAGATGGCAGGCTATGGGAGGAGAGAAGTATGTTCCACAGTGCCGACCACATGGTAATTGCTTTGCAATGTTTGTGGATCGGGATGGTAGAAACAGCCGTGGAAAATTGAATTCTGGTTCTGACTCATTATGTTTGGTTGTAGGATTGGCGGCAAGTCACTGAGATACAGATCCCTCACCTGTGGAAAATGAGGGTGTTGGGTTGAAGGCTGGACCTACTTCACCGATCCTGTCATTCGTGAACAGTTTGCTCATGGACAGCACTTCTCCTTGGAAATGTCTTCTGGAGGTATCATCATGGGATCCTCACGAATCCCCAGTTCCTCCTGCAAAGGTGACGGAGCTGCTGGGCTGCCGTGGGCCCACTGGAACCGAATCCTCATAACTCCTTCCCACGGGGTCCCGCCGTGGCGCACACACCACGCACAGATCCCATGAGGTCCTCGTCGCACCCCACATGAGGTGGTGTCATCAGACCCATCACAACTCTGCATCTGCCACGGCCCCCGCTGGGTACTCACGGGATAGTAAAAACTTTTAATCCTAATCTACGAATGCCAAACCCCACCGCCCTTTCAGATCTATACCTTTCAAACGCTCTACAACTACAGAACCTCCAGAATCCCCTAGAAACTCCCTTTTCCAATTCCTGAAGTTAATCATGTTGGCAATGGAACCCACCATTGCTCTTAAAATGGAAATTCCTTCCCACTTGTCTCACTACAGTTATCATACCCACCTTCCAAAGCAAGGAATGACTCTCACAATCAGACAGCCGCGACACTGCAAATCATGATGTTATTTTTTATTTCGCCCTCAGCCTCCTCCTTCATCCGACGACGCTGCTCGGAGCAGACTCCTGGGCCCGCCGCGCCCGTCCACCGCCTTCACCGGCGCCTGGCCTCGGTTATGGCAGCTCTTCTCCCCTTTCCCTGAGCCCTACGCACTCTGCACTGACCTGGCTTTGTCACACCGCCCTCCCTCTGCGCTCACAAAATGTCGCATGCGACTGTGTTCGCAGGAAAGGCAGAGAGGAAGAGGAGGGAGATCCAGAGGAAGAGGGAAGGAAACGGCTGAGCCTGTGCAGAAGCAGCCCTTTGAAGGCTCACGCAAACTGTCGTGTGCGTTCGATTCCTGGGGCTCCATAACAACGTGCCTTAAACTAGGGGGCTGAGAAAAACAGACGTGTATCGTCTGACAGTTCTGGAGGCTGGAAGTCCAAAATTAAGGTGGCAGCAGGGCCCAGCTCTGTCTGAAGCTGCAGGGTGTCCTTGCTCATGGCTTGTGGATGCACCGCCCCAGTCGCTGGGCCTCTCCTCCCCGTGTGTCTTCGCGCATCTCCCCTCCGCGCGTGTCTGTCTCTGCGTCCTAATTTCCTCGTTTCATAGGGACACCAGTCATACCCGACTAGGGCCCACCCATATGAATTCGTTTTAATTTCATTAGCTCTGTAAAGACTCACTGTCCAACCAAGGTCACCTTCTGAGGGACTGTGGGTTAGGACGTCAACTATTTTTTTTGGAGGGGGGACACAATTCAACCTGTAACAGCATGGGACAGGGCAACTTGGACCTGCACTCAGTGGAGTCCTTCCACCCCCATGCCACATGGCAGCACCAGGCCTACGGTGACCCTAGAGATAACCCCAGCGAACTGATGTGGCCACTGTCTTGACCTGACCTTCCCCCTCCAAACTCCCTAGGGAGAGAGAGCGGCAGACCCAGGCCTTGCTGGCTACTGGTCTGTGATTCTTGCCTCTGAGGAAGAATACGGCAGGAAGAGTCGTCTGCTTTATCAGGAGGACACGCATTCCTGGCCAGGAAACCTGTAGAATTGGGTACAATGTATGCAGAGGAATGTGCTTTATGAACAAAAAGACCACAGATGCTTTGGATGCGTTCTTATCTTTGGCGGGTAGCAGTGTTTGCTCATGCCTTCTTACTGACGCCGCCTGGTCCTGACCAAGCCCGTTCTAATCCAGCAAGCGTCTTGGCGGCCGGTGCAGCCTCTTCCCTTTCAGAGGTGCTCTCTGTCAGAGTGGGAATGCTTAAAATGTCCTCCACCCACATGCTGCCTGACTGGCGGGGAACCATCTAAATGGCATTTCATTCTTTTATCCTTTACTGCAAGAGAAAATATAGGGGGTACGAGAAGAAAGCTCCAAACTCATTTTGCCTTCTCAAAGGGCAGCCTTTACTGGCATAAGAATATTACAGATGTTAATTAATAAGAATATTAGTTATTTTATTTGCTGAGTTCATGCAGACTTGCTAACCAATGCTGATAAATAGCACTGACAGCATAAATAATAGTTTGTTCTAAAAACAAATCCATTAGGATACGCAAACATTTATTGAGTGCCTACCCACCATCCTTAAATAAAAATGAAGAACCAACTGTAGCATTGTGGATTCACTGTAGGAAGTTTATAACAAGAATGCAAACGTAGAGCTCACCCCAAACAAAACATTTCTAAAGGTTCCATTATCTCTCTGAAAAAGAGGAGTGAAAAGAAACGTCTCGGCTCACACGGGTCACGCCATTCCAGAATTCCACACACAGCAGCTATGCAGTGTTGACTCACTTGCAAACACCTCTACAAACATGATTTTTGAGAATTTGAACATTTTAAATTTAATTCGAATTGCATTTTAAGATTTATAATAAGAAAAATGTAAAAGGTTAGCACCTTGTCGTAATTAGATGTATTTCAAACACATGGTTCATAATGAAAAGCAAAAATTCAGGTCTCCCTTTGTCAGTGTTTTACGTTGAAACCTCCTTCGCTTTTTTTCCCCTAGTGAAAACACTGCTTTGAAATTACAGAATGCTATTTTTCAGACAAGCTTACCTAGTTTAGCAACCCAGACGCTCACCCCCACCCAACCTAAGGAGGATGGCCCAGGGTCCTGTCCAGCCCGTGTGGCCCCCGGAGCTCTGGGACACCTGTGCCACACGCCACAGACACATCAAACATCAATCAAAGGAGAGGGTGACGTGACACAGGTGTGCTGAGTGGCCATTATAGGACAGGCACTGACATAGGGGCTAGTGGTCCAAAGGCCACCAAGACGCCATCCCTGTCCTGGGCCCGCAGTTTGGTGGACTCACCACTGACGTCTGCAACCTCACAGTGCTGAACGCCCGGCCCAGCCTGCTCCCGGCTGTGCCCCTCGCCCTGCTGGGTCCTGCTGCTCACCATCCTGTCCCGTTCTCTCCCTGTCCTCTGGATCCACCCCTGGCAACCTTCCCACTCATCATCTTGTCTCTGCTCACCCACATTCCTGGGTCTTTGATCCCAGGACCCCTCTCCGGAGGGTTCAGCCAGCACCTCCCACCCAGAGTCGCATGGGCCCCTCTCACTCGGGGTTGGTCTCAGCCCAGAAAACTCCCACGCTGGGCCAGGTCTGGGCTTTGGAGCCACATTTATCTCACTGAAGCCCCTCATTGGCTGTTGAACTCCCCTGCTTGACACCTCAACTGCTCGCTACTATTAAATACCAATGAATTGCAGACTCCTGGGCCTTCTTTCTACCCAATCTACTTTCCAGCATTGTCTCCCACTCTTTAGACATAGCAAGCAACCCGGCCTTCTCAATGGTTCCCAAAACTGCTTGGCACTGCCCTCCTTCTCTGCCACCTTCTCCTGATAAACCTCGTGTGCCCCAGCGTGCCTGCTCCACAACCCCCTTCCCGGGACACCCCGTGAGCCTGCTCTCCTGCTCCTGGGGGCTCTGAGGATGCTGCGGACCGGTCCTTTCAGGCAGCAGTCGCGCTGGCTTGGATGATAGCCACCATGTACACAGCGTCTGCCTTTCTGTTTGCAAGGAACTCGAGGGCAGAAATAGGCCTAGTTAACTTTTTTATTGCTCACCGTGCAATAAAAAACAGGAAATGCAAAAAGCTTGTATTCTATGCCAATGTTAGACTGCTTAAAAAAAAGAACTCATAGTTTCATAGGACAACAAAATTAGAGCTTATTTAAAAATGCTCCAAAAAATAGAAAAGTTTGCCTCTCTTCAGTGCTTGGCGAGGACTCTACAGATGAAAGCTTTGGGGAGGAGGGGTTTGCAAAAGCACCTGTAAATCTCCTTAAGGTGCACATTTTCTACGTCCATTTTAGAAGGAAAGTAACACAAACCCTAAGAGACACTAAAGGCAGCTGTGGCCCCATGCAGTGGCGTAGCACAGCTGTAAGGAAAAGCTGAGATACGATTCCGAGTTACATGATTTCCAGGGAAACTCGAGATAAGAAAGTGCAGTCTTTTGGGTGCCAAGACAAGATGAGACTCTCAAGTTGTCAATGAGCATTTGTCACTTGCCTATTGGTTTGGCTCTCCCTGCTATTATTTAAATGTAGGCTATGTGCTCAGGATATGAAACAGATTTGAAATTATGCATTCAGGAAATGAAATGGATTCGAGACTTTAGAGCCTATAAAAATACAACTTAACATTTTCTCTCTTTGTATTTATTAGATTGTTTAAAAGTTATTTCCCTTTAAACTTCCTTAATGAAACAAAGTGAACTGCATTGGAATGAAAGATTTTACGAGAATGGGTGTTCTCAAAGGGGCCAGGAACTGCAAGAAAAGTATAATAAGTTATGTTCCTCTTTATAAAAATCTGCCTACAGGCTTTGGCATCTTGCACGGATCTGGGCAGGACTGCAGGAGCCCTGCAGTCCAGTCCACATGTTGTTTCCCAGCTGCCCTTTCTAAACCTCAGGGTTCTAATCTTTCAAATGGAAATAAAAATAAATGCCCTGCCTCCCGCTCCAGACCAAAGATCCCTATCATCACCATTATCACTGCCATCGGATGCCTGGGCAGGGAGGGTGCTGGCAGATGAGAGGGTCACAGAGAGCAGGGAAAGGTCGAGAAAGGGCCCAGTGTCCAAGGACGGCTGGTCTCCCATCTTTGTGTCAAAGAGTCCACAGGCAGGGCCTGGCCCTCCACAGTCAGAGGCATGCGAGTGATCGCCCATGGACCCCGGCCTCAGCATTTCAAAAATGTAGGGACTTTAAAGGGATCCTGAGATTATCAAGTCCAACCCACTCATTTTAGAGCTGAAGCAATTGAGGCTCAGGGTGAAGGCTGCTCAAAGGTCAGTGCCCAGCCAGGACCCTGCAGGGCTCCTGCGGGGGAACCACACTTCTTCACAAAGGCACCCCAAAACCACATCAAACCCACTCCTTGCTCCCAGTTCTTGTTGGGCATTGAAGCTTGGATATCTAGGTATGGCCCTGTAGTGGCTGACAGGGAGAACTGAGGGCCAAGCTTGAGTACGAGTAGCCCTAGAAGTAGCAGAGAGACCCGGTGACGGTGGACGAGGATCAGTCCCTAGTGCTCCACCAGCCGAGATTGGGGGTTGTGTCACGTGTGTGTGCTGTTCAGCTGCCCGGACAAGACAGGAGACCTGGAGCGGCCAGACACTAAGTGGCCACTTCCCAGGACAGGCTTCTGCACCTGAAAGTGCCCGAGACCCACAGGACCGTGTCTCTGAGTTGGAAGGAACGTCGGCGGGCTGTGACCACACAGAGCTGACCCTGATGGCATCCTCCAGCTCAGTGTCACGTTCATGGCTCAAGCTTTTCCAGGTCACTTCCGGTGGCTGTGGGTGCATGGTGTGGGGGGCTCCCCTATTGTTGACTGGTTTCCCAGGAAATACGTCTGACTGACATGCTGCTTCTGGCTTCAGGGGTTTTCAAACAATCAGCTGCCGGAAGAGAATAGTAGCACTGTGCACTTCTCCATGTATCCCAGGGGGCCTATGCAGAGCCCCTCTCAACCTCCTGGGGGTGACAGGTCTTAGTTCCTTCCTCTCCTGACCCTGAGAAGGCCCCGGCAGGATGGGGCGAGCTGCCAGCCCTCAGACTTCTCTCCTGCCCCGTGGTGGCTGGTGGTTATCAGCCTGCAGACTGGCCTTCGCCACAAGGTCACGGTGCCCGGCCTATCCGCCTCCCATCACGTTATCTGCGCTGAGGGACTGCGAGTTTCCTCCCTGGCTGCCACTTTCTGCGGAACCCGTCATTGCAACAAGTGCCATGCCTCTCCTGCCCTCTGAGGAGGAGGGGAAAGAAAGGGAAGGCTGAGGCTTCGGGAACGCCGGATTTCTTTCTCCAGCATGGCACTTGCTCATGCGCACAGAGAACAGAGCAAAGGGAAGAGATGTTCCATGAATATGCCCGAAACCCAAACACAGCTGGGAGGTCTAATTTAGGCTGCAACCTTGGCGGAGCGCACGACGTATACACGGCAGGTCTCCCAAAAGAAGGAGCCGTCACGTGTCACGAGGGCGACATATGAAAACAAACACTTCCACGGGAATGTTCTCAGTGTTCTGGAAAATAATACTTGGGAGGGGAGGGGAGGGACAGAAGAGGTCGGGGA
>VBSM01000361.1:99354747-99440527 GCA_008086735.1 Cheirogaleus medius | reverse complement strand
TATTAATCCACTCATGTATGGATGGGCACTTGGGCTGTTTCCACATCTTTGCAACTATGAATTGTGCTGCTAGATTGCGCTTTTCTTAAAACCGTTTTCCCTAGAGGAACCTTCCAGATCGTCAGATCCAAACCGTGGCACGCCGCAGCAGGCAGCAGAGAGGGTGCAGTCTACCCAGGTGCAGGCCATAAGGAGGCCCATTGGCTGAAAGGAATTTAAAATCAGTCATAAACCCAACCCAAAGTCTACCTGTTATCTAGCATCCCTCCGGCCAGCAAATGGAAAAACCGTCAGTGAAAAAAGCACTCCCTTTCCTCAGAGACCTCTCCCAACGTCCTGCCTTCGTTCACCACTGATCCTGAGGCCTCCATCACTTGCCAAACAGTTCATTTGCTCTTAACAGCCCCCAGCACTCCTGTGCAGGTGGCCCTCCCAGCCTCTCTGCAAACCAAGCTCCCTCGCCACCCTCAAGAAGCCTGGCGGCTTCCCCATTTTTCTCCTATTTGTGAGCAGTCCAACTTGACAAGGGCCTGTCCACTTTGGCTCGGGAGGTAGGCAGGCCTGCTTGGTCAGACCCATGTTGCAATCACAGAATCGGCTCCATCATCAACCCACGCTGAGCTCGCAGCTCCCCGCTGGGCAGGAGGGGAACTGGGGAGTACTGACTTAGGCAAACCCGGTGCACAGCTTTATTTTTGCGCACAACCCTGCGTCATACATATTTGCAATTGAGAATTCTCTCCTTTGACATATTTGCCCTGAAAACAACTTGCTCATTTTCAAAGGTAAACACCTTCTTGCCACTTCTGTTGACGCCTTCAAGTAGAGCCAACCTCCAGGGAGCTCAGAAGCCTTAGGCTAAAGCGGTGGCTAGAGATCTGTTTAAAGGCTGAGAGACTCTCCAGTGAAAGAGCCTGCCAGGGTGCTTCCGGAAGGCCAGGGGGTTGGGGGGGTAGGGGGCGGCATTCCAAACCCGGTCCTGCATAGGTATTGCTAGAGCCTGAGAGGCACCTGGGGCTGCCTGGAGGAAGGACCCTCCCACTCCCCCTGCTGGGGACTGATCATGGGGAATCTATTTCCCAGGGATGGTGACATCCAACTGAAAATGGGAACATGGTTAAAAAAAAAAAAAAGGCAACAAGAAAACCCTTCAGACTCATAAAATAAAAGCAAACTCCTACACTGTACTTAGGATGTGCCAATCACCATTCTAAGAGCTTTACATATCTGTACTCATTTAATCTTCAAAATACTCCTATGAGGGAAGTACTATGTCACCGTTTCCCATAAGAAGAAATTGGGGCAGAGAGAGATTAAGTAATTTGCCCAAGGTCACACAGCTGCTTAGTTAACATTGTTCATGCAACATTCATGTTCATATGATAAACCTCCAAACACACTAATGAAAAACGTCGTGTTTTCTTACATTTTTGTTCCAGTAACATAAATAACTGGCAAAGATCCTAGAGGTAAAAGACAGTGTTATAACTTCCTAAATGTAAGTAAATATTACAGCTGTATGATTTAGAGCTATTGCTGTGGTCCCATATATCTAAATTTAGGTCCCATTTAGGTCTAAAACAGAGACAAATTTCAAATAATTATGTGAAATTTTTTCTTTTTGTAATCCACATTTGCCAATGTATGCTTAATAAGGACCATTTAGCCAAATAAGGTTTTTTTCTTTTATGATAAGGATAAGTTTAAAAGAAAAAAATATATATGTATTATAAAAAAATAAAATAAATTCTGCCAAGATAGGCCAATGAAAACAAAACATAGATAGTTTTAAGACATTTCTACATTTATGGATTCATGAAAATATATTAAAAACTCAATAGTGCTAACAGTTTTTTGGTGAAGTCTTTAAGGTTTTCTTTTCTATATATAAGTCATGTCTACACAGAGACAATTTAACTTCTTCCTTCCTGTTTGGATGTCTTTTATTTCTTTCTCATACCTAGTTGCTTTGGCTAAGACTTCCAGTGTTATATTGAATAAAAGTGGCCAAGAGTGGGCATACTTGTCTTGCTCCTGACCTTAGAGGAAAAGCATTTATTGTGTTGAGGTACACTGCTTCTACACCTCATTTCTTGACAGTTTTTATCATGAAAAGATGTTGAATTTTGTCAAATGCCTCTTCCACATCTATTGAGATGATCATATGGTTTTTCCCCTTCATTTTGTTAATGTAGTGTATTTATTGCTCTGTATATGTTGAATCCTCCTTGGATCACAGGGATAAAATCCCACTTTATCATGGTGAATGGTCCTTTTAATGTGCTGTTGAGTTTGGTTTGCTAGTATTTTCTTGAGAATTTTTATGTTCATCAGGAATATTGGCCTCTAATTTTCATTTCTTGTAGTGTCCTCATCTGGCTTTGGTATCGAGGTAATGCTGGCCTTGTAAAAGGAATTTGGAAGTATTCTCTCCTCTTCAGTTTTTTGGAAGAGTTTGAGAAGGATTGGTATTAGTTCTTCTTTAAATGTTTAGTAGAATTCAGCAGTAAAGCCATTAGGTCCTGGCCTTTTCTTTGATGGGAGACTTTTTATTACTGATTAAATTTCCTTATTTATTATTGGTCTGTTCAGATTTTCTATTTCTTCATGATTGTCTTGGTAGGTGGTATGTGTCTGAGAATTTATCCATTTCTTCTAGGTAACCCAATTGTTCACAGTGGTCTCTCATGATCCTTCGTATTTCTATGGTACAGATGTAATGTTTCCTCTTTCATTTCTGATTTTATTTATTTGAGCCTTTGCTCTTTTTTCTTAGTCTAGCTAAAGGTTTGTCAATTTTGTTTAGCTTTTCAAAAAAACAAGTCTTAGCTTTATTGATGTTTTCTACTATTTACTAGTCTTTATTTCATATTGCTCTGATCTTTATTATTTCCTTTCTTCTACCAACTTTGGGCCCAGGTTGTTGTCTTTTTCTAGTTCCTTGAGGTGTAATGTTAGGTTGTTTATTTAGGATCTTTCCTCTTTTTTGACATAGAGACCTACAGCTACAAACTTTCCTCTTAGAACTGCTTTTGCTGCATTCTATACATTTCCATTTTCATTTGCCTCAAGATATTTTTTAATTTCCCTTTTAGTTTCTTCTTTGCCCCATTGGTTGTTTAGGAGCATGTTGGTTGTTTAGGAGCATGTTGTTTAATTTCCATATATTTGTGAATTTTCTGAAATTCTGCCAGTAAAAACTTGTTAGAACTGATAAACAAATTCAGTAATGTTTCAGGATACAAAAAATCAACATACCAAAATCAATATTGTTTCTATACACTAACAATGAACTACCAATAAAACAAAACAAAACAAAGAAAACAAGAAATACAAAAAAAATACTTAGGAATAAATTTAACCAAGGGGGTGAAAGATATATACACTGAAATCTATAAAACATTGATGAAAGAAATTGAAAACACAAATAAATGGAAAGATATCCCATTTTGATGGATTGGAAGAATTAATTAATATTGTTAAAATGTCCATACCACCCAAACTGATCTACAGATTCAATGCAATCCCTATCAAAATTCCAATGACATTTTTCACTGAAATAGAAAAAACAATCCTAAAATTCATATGGACCCACAAAAGATCCCAAATAGCTAAAACAATCTTGAGCAAAAAGAACAAAGCTGGGGGCAGCACACTACCTAATTTCAAAATTTATTAAAAAGCTTTAGTAATCAAAACAGTATGGTGCTGACATAAAAAAAGATACATCAACCAATGGAACAGAATAGACAGCCCAGAAATAAACCCACACACTATGGTCAGTTGATTTTCAGCAGAGATTCTAAGAACACACAATAGGGAAAAGTCAGTCTCTTCAATAAATGGTGCTAGGAAAACTGTATATCCAGACGCAAAAGAATGAAATTAGACCTCGTCTCACACCATAAACAAAAATCAACTCTGAATAGATTAAAACTTAAATGTAAGACTTAAAGAAGAAAACACAGGGGAAAGGCTTCATGACATTGGTCTGAGCAATGAGTTTTTGGATATGACCCCAAAAGCACAGGCAACAAAAGCCAAATAGACAAATGGGGTTAGATCAAACTAAAAATCTTCTGCACAGCAAAGGAAACAATCAACAGAATGAAGAGACAATCTACAGAATGGAAGAATATACATCTGATAAGGGTATCAGGTAATATACATTGCAAGCCATACATCTGATAAGGGTATCAATATCCAAAATACATAAGGAACTGAAACAATTCAATAGTAAAAAAAAAACAAAAACAAAAACAAAAAAAATGGCCAAAGGACCTGAATAGACATTAGACATTTCTCAAAAGAAGACATACAGATGGCCAACAGGTATATAAAGGGATGCTCAACCTCACTAATCATCAGGAAAATGCAAATTACAACCACAGTGAGACACATCACTTCACACCTGTTAGAATGGCTATGTCAATAAGACAAAAGATAACAAGTGTTGGCAAGGATGTGGAGAAATGGGAACTCTTGCATGCTGTTGATGGGGATGTAAATTAGTACAGCCATTACAGAAAACAGTATGGAGGGTCCCCCAAAAGATTCAAAGTAGAACTACCATATGATCCAGCAATCTTTCTTCTGGGTACATACTCAAAGGAAATGAAATTGGTATATCGAAGAGATATTTGCCTTCCCATGTTTATTGCAGCATTATTTACAATAGCCAAGATATGAAATCAATGTAAGTTTCCATTAACAGATGAATGGATACAGAAAAGGAGGTATAGGTTGAGTTTCTTTTATCTGAAATGCTTGGGACCAGAAGTGTTTCCAATTTTGGATTTTCTCAGATGTGGGGATATTTGCACATACATAATGAGATGTCTCGGGATGGGAGCCCAGTCTAAACATGAAATTCACTTATGTTTCATGTATATCTTATACACACAGCTGAAGGTAATTTTATACAATATTTTTAATAATCTTGTACAAGAAACAAAGTTTTGACTGTGTTTTGGCCATGACCTGTCACATGAGTTCAGGTGTAGAATTTTCCACTTGTGGAATTAAATCGGCACTCAAAATGTTTTGGATTTTGGAGCATTTTGGATTTTTGATTTTTGGATTAGGGATGCTCAACCAGTAAGTATAATGTAAATATTCTAAAATCTGAAAAAAATCCAAAATCTACTTCCAGTCCCAAGCATTTTAGATAAGGGGTATTCAACTTATGCCATTCAGCCTTAGAAAAGAGGGAAATCCAGTGTCATTTGTGACACCATGGATGAGTCTGGAGGACATTATGTTAAGTGAAATAAAACAGGTACAGAAAGACAAATACTGCACAATCTTATACGTGGAACCTAAAAAAGTCAATATCATAGAAGTGCAGGGTACAATGGTAGTTACCAGGGACTGAGGGAGAGGGGGTTTGGGGGAATGTTGGTCAAAGGACACAAAAGTTCAGTTACACAGGAAGAATAAATTCAAGAGATCTATTGTACATAATGGAGACTACAGTTAATAACAATGTATCATATTCTTATAAATTACTAACAGAGTAGATTTTAAGTATTCTCACCCCCCAAAATGATAAGTATGTGAAGTAATGCATATGTTAAATAGCTTGATTTAATCATTCCACAAAGTATACGTACACGTATCAAAACATGGGGTACCCCATAAATATATACAATCATGTTAATTAAATAGTGAATAAAACTCTTAAAACTGAATCACAGATTTTCTAAAGTAACAATCGTCTTTTTATCTTTGCTTTTGAAAGCATAGTGCCTACAAAGTATTAATTTTATTTAGAAAAGCGACACAGTGCAGTATGGTCCATCACAGCCCTGGTGCACACAACCAATCTCATATCAATGCTATCAGGCATAAACGCAGCACTGGTTTTATCTGCACCTGGTTCAATAAATGCTGGAAAACTTTAAAAGTTCCTAAGAGCAAAGTTGTTCTTTGTATCCACCTGCAGGGACCACATAAGTACCTCTCCAATTAGACCCTTCTTCACTTTTCCGTAATAAGTTTGTGAAATCCACTACTTCTAGAACATGTGTTTTCAATCACTTTTCATAGAAAAAGTACCATCTCCTGGCAAAGTAGGGGGAATGGGGAAAGAAGAAAATCATCTCTAGATTGACTTTTAAAAGAATCACATAGCAAATGTGGATTCTGGCTTAATTGTGGTGGATTAAAATTGCATTCTCAGCCTACTCTCAGAAGCAAGCCTCCACTTCCACTCCACTCCAGTGCACTGCACTCATTCGCTAGGTGATGCAGCACAGTCCGGAGTCAAAACAGGAATCCCAGCCCTTGGCCCTGGAGACGCGCACCTTCACCAAAGCAGCGTTTACCACCGTGTGGATAAATGTCCCAGCACAGCCCCCAGAGCATGGCTCCTAAGTGCTCCGTTGAAGAGGCATGAGTTTCAGGGCTCCAGGGCTCCCTCCAGGCTCATGGCTCACCAGCCTTGGGGTCCCATTTCTGTCCCAGAGCTGGACCCAGCAGCCACACTTTCAGCCCAGCAATACCCACCTCAAGTCAGGGGCCGCCAGGCTGCGGCACAGCCACTCCCTCCGCCACACCAGGCGTTCCCTGGGCTGGTGGCATCGTGAGCCAGGGAGTAGCTGAACTGCTCTTCTCTATCCCCAGGTGGACACCCACCCCACCTGCAGGGTGCCATATGCCCTCTCCTCAGAAAATAATGGCAGAACGCCCGAGTGTCACTGGGTGTCGGGCACTGTGCTGGGCATGTTGGGAAGGGACATTAGAGCCCCCACCTCACAGGCGAGGGGTCGAAGACCAGCTCCCTGCATCTGGCCAGATGGGCAGATGGGCAGCGCTGACCCCGAGGGGCGTTTCAAAGGCTGACACGATCAAGCTTTTGTTTCATTCCCTCTTGTCCAGCTTCCAAGACTGTCCTGTCTCCCCAGGTGCCTTATAACCAGCAGGCTCAGCTCAGCAAAGTGGCTTCGGTTTTCTTCACAAAGGCAGCCATTTCCCCAGCTGTTTCGAGCCCTCAAACTCTTAACTGCAGCTGGCTCCCTCCTGTGATAATTTCCTCTTTCTCATGTAAGATGGCATTAGTCAACGCCAAGCCACTTTGAACATACACTGGCATTCTCCCATGAAGACTAGTGTGCAACACAAACTCTCTTTCTTCAGGGTGTTCGGGCACAGCGGGTGTGTCTGGTGGGTGGGGTGGGGGGTCCCACAAAAAGGGAAGCTTGGGGGCCAGAAGTCCAGCCCACACAGAAATCACCAGGAAAATGTGAGGGTCACAGACCTGCAGACCGTAGTTCAAGCTAAGTTCCCAACAAGTCTTGTTCATTTAGCAAACACACCTTTGAGCCCCTCCTGGCAGGTGCAAAGCCCCCATGGGGAGAGCATCAGCGTACAGATTCCTGGCCCCCACGCCACACCCACCAAATCCAAATCCTGAGCTTTAAGGTAGGTCCTGGGACATTCTGAAGACCATGGACCTCTGTGTCAGGGGCTGGAAGACACTCAAGAATTTCTTGAACTAAAGGCCTTCAGGTCTCTGGGGAGACTGCCCTGATAACCCACCACTAACTGCCACAGGAATGGTCAGCAAGCTCTGAAGGGCCTCTACTCCTGCAGGACTTCTCAGGCTGCGAACCTCCCCAGCCCCACTCACACCTGGACGCCATCATGATGGTGTGTGCACACACTTTGCTGCCCACAGACTCGCTCTATTGGTTTTGCTTTCGAAAGCATTTTTATTTTATCTTTTGCCCAAGTTCTTCCTCTGGGTTCATGAACTAGAGACAACCTATGTGGTATTAGCCTACCATGGTATTAATGTACCTAATTTTAAAAATTTCTTAATAGTTTCTGAGAGTATCAACAAATGCATACACACAGTTCTTCTGAAGTTTTTTTTCTGTGAAATAAGTGTTTAAAACTTTATAAATAACATTGCAGAACATCCATAATTCGACAACTCTAATAAAACTGTCATTTTGTTGTTGTTGTTTTTTCATTTGTAGCTTTTTTCATCTGCATTTATTGTAACATACTTGTGGTCAATGAATACCTGTAATGTTGTAACACTTTTTCAATGACTATACTATCACGAGCATTTTGCATGTTGTTATATTATCTTCCTTATTATTTTTATGGCTACATAACTTTTCATGAAGTCAATACATCATAATTGACTTAATCATTCCCCTATTATTGGACATTTAATTTTGGTTCCTTCCAGTTTTTCAAATATATAGGTAATAGCATTTTTAAAATCTGTTTGCTTCCTGCTCTTAGACTAGAATTCCAGACATTGGCTTATCTAGGGAAAATAGGATTGAAAGAAGGTGGAATATTGGACCATTTTGGCTATTGAAAAACCATAACTTTTCATAAGATAGCACCTCATGGGTTATCATTCACTGACACCCGCTGTGTGCCAGGCTCATGCATTGCTCACAACACACTTCAAAGTGTTAGTGAGTGGGGGGCATGGGTCCCTCTGACCTGAGGCCCACCCTGTTGGAATTCACAGTAAGAGAGAGGGTAGAAGGGAAGAGAGGAGGAAGGGAAATTTGAAGATGCCTGTGGGAGACTTTACAGCTGCTTGGCAAATATCCCCAGCTCGGCCCCACTTGCAAGCACCTGTGGACTGTGCCTCTGGCCCCATGGTCGGGTGAAGCCACGAGACTAGTTCCAGCCACTGAGCTGCGAATGGCAGTAATGTGAGTCCCTTCCAGGTCAGAGCATCTATCTGCTCCTGCAACATCTTCCAGAACATTCTCTCCCTCTGCAACATCTGACAGGACAGTTGCTCCACCAGCCGGGGGCCCAGAGTGAGGAGCTGCAGAGCAGGATCGGAGCTGACCTGCAATGGTCACAGAGCTTGATCAAGAAATAAACTTAGTTGCCAAAAGGCACTAAGATTTTGGAGTTGTTTGTAACCACAGCATAACCTAGCCTCTCCTGCTGGATGTCTTTTGACTTTTGAGATGACTGTTGCATAGCTTCCCCTACGCGTAGCTAACTTCCTTCTTAAGGTGATCTGAGGAGGACCTAGGACACACCTGCCCAAAATCTCTGCCCGAAATACCTACTGGGCAGGACATGCTTGGGGAAGGGCCGTGGAGGGAAACAGGGCATGCAAGACCAGCCACCCATGTCTTTACAGACACAGGCTCATCAGCTCCCTGTAAGGGAGGGTGGCACTTTTGTGGGCGTGTTTGGGGACAGCTGAAGAAAGGTTTAGGGCTCTGAGTGTCCCCCAGAGAGACGACAGCCCCACAGAGCTCCCAAGTAGAGAGTGCTGGGTGTGTGGGCAGCTGCCTGTGGTCCCCAGCTGCAGGTGGCTAGACCCACTGCCAGATTCACCTACCCAACAATTTTGCCTTTGGCCATATTGTCCCATAAAGATGTGACTCTGTCATTCATATTAAGACCTCTTCCCTCCCAGAAATAGCAACTCCTGGAAAGACGGCTTCAGGGAAATAGTGACCCCGGTTTTAGAGCCGGCCTGCGGGGCTCGGACGCAAGCTCTGCCACTCATCCACTGAATGACCTCAGATCCTCTGCTGTGTCTGAGGAATAAAAATACCTACTCTGTAGGATGCTGGGCTAATTAAGAATAAGAATATGTTTGGCACACAGTAGGCCCTCAATAAATTGTACCTACTGCTGTTATTATAACAAGTGTCCTAGGCTTATCCTCTCTATAAAATAGGAAAATCAGCACTAGTCCTCCAATGAAGGCAAAATGCCATCACAAAAGAGCAAGGCCTCCTTCTATCTGCCTCATCTCAAACTTGGACAATCATTCTGAAAACACGCTTTGTCTTTTGTGACCACAAAGGTAAGGGAGCTATCGGGATAGCCGTTTCAGGAGACGCATGACTTGCTGCAGTAGCCACGTAAGTGCCACACGGCTTGCAAGCCTTGAGAAAAACCCTCCTTCTAGGTGGGCTGGTGCCCTGTCTTCAGCAGGACCCCTCTGAGAGCTGCCGCATGGAACAGCATTTGAGGGGAAGGCTTGTGCTTCTATAAGCCTGTGCTCTACACTGGCAACCCTCCAACCACAGAGAGATTTAAAGCATCACAGGAATGGTCTCTTGAGAATGTGCTGCCACCATCCCTGCCACCTCGGAGTCCAGAGCCAGATGCACTTTGGCGACCACTGGGCATCTGCAATTCCCTAGACGAATTAGCTCAGCAAGACTGGTGCAAGCCAAACTTTTGCCCTCCAACAAAGCTTCCTGAGCATTTTGTAAGAAACCCCTCCACGCCCCTTCACTTGGATTCTTTCCCCGGCGCTGCCCGTTGCTCTCTGTAACTCAGGAGTTGTTAGGTTATATTTTTCTTCTTATGGAATGGTTTTCCAAACATTTTGGAATGTTGGTAACCTACCCTTGTTTTTCTGATGTGAAGGATTTTTTACTTTCATTCCTAAAGTGCTATATAGCATATAGTCATTTAATAGGATTAAAAATCTTCCAGGAATTATTCCTAATAGCCAAAAAGTGGAAACAGCCCAAATACCCATCAGCAGATGAATGCATAAGCACACTGTGGTCGATCCATATGATGGAACATTATTCAGCCATCAAAAAGAATGAAGTACCGATAAGTGCTACAACATGGATAGATCCCCAAAGTACTACGCTAAGTGAGAGAAGCCAGACACAAAAGGCCACATAATGTATAATTCCATTTATATGAAATGTCCCCAGTAGACAAATCTAGAGACATAAAATAGATTAGTAGCTGCCTGGGGCTGGGAGGAGGTGTGGGTGGGTCGGACATGGGGAGTGACTGCCGGTGGGTTCTGGTTTCTTTTTAGGGTGATGAGAAGGTTCTAAAATAAAACAGCGGTGCTGGCTACACAATTCTGAATATACTAAAAGCCACTGAATCTTGTACCTTAAAAGTGTGATGAATCTTACGGTATGCAAATTATATTTCAATAAAGCCACTGTGGAAAATATATATTGCAATGTGAGCATTGTGACTGCCCTCAAAATAAATGGAAACACTCTGGGGGGGTTTCCCAATCAGAGTGGGAATACACCCCATGGGTGTGCAGACACACACAGGAGAAGGGTCTGGGTGTGAAGCAATAGTCGGGGCAGGGCCTTGGGGTGCCTGGAAATCAGCCCCGCCCAGAGGGAGTGGCCACTGCCCCACTCCTGCCAGTGACTGCCCCTCAGGCCCAGTGTTGCCAGGTTTTCACATTTATTTTCCAGAAAAAACCAAAACACTTGAGTTTTAGTTAACATTTTCTTATTTTGGTTTTTGCAACTAATTCAATTTTTTTAATAACTCATAGATGGTTTCTGCCTTTATTGCTCAGTCGACAAATATTCCCCAAACGTCTGCTATGCACCAGGACAGTCTGGAGCCTTGGAATGCAGCACCCACCAGGGCCTCAAGGAAGGGACCGAACACTCATCCTTCCAGTGGGGAGGGGCTGTTTCGGAGCAGAGGGCACCGTATAGCATGCACTAAGCTGTCCCCGGAGTGTGGCACCTGAAGCCCTGCGTCGCCACGGGAATCAGCCCTGCTGGCAGATGCATTCATGCAGGTGGATGGGAGCAGGCAGCCCAGCAAGCCACAAAGGACCCTCCCCGGTTCCCGCTAAGAGAGGTGTGATGCGCGTGGACAGGTGGCTGTGGATCTGGCCAGGGCAGAACAAGTTTTCATGCCGCTGGCCCAGGCTGCTAGATGCTTCTCTCCCCTCCTCTCTCGAAACACCCACGTTCAGAGACCAAGGCACAGAGGCCAACCTGCCCTCAGGGACAGAATATCTTAGTGCATTACGTTTTGAGAGCTTCAAGTTACCTCATGAAAGACCGACCTTGGGAGAGTTCTATTTTTTTCTGGTTAAATGCAATGGCATTGGCTATCCCAGCCTCTCTAGGAAAGAGGGCTCTCGGAAGCCTGCTGTATTTCGCTTCACAATTTTTATGGTTCCTGGGGAAAATGTGTTGTTCTGGGGGTGGTTATTGTCTGAATGGGCTTTCTGTCCTCCATGAGTTTCACCCTCAAGGAAACAATTCTCAGAAAGGCTCTCACAAGTAACAGTGAGTCAGAAACTCAAAATTAATATGCTGTTATTAGTTTTGAAGCAGGCTCCTAAATGTACTCTACCTAGGCTTATGACAAGTTAGGTATAATCGGAAACTAACACAATCTAAAATGTAGTGGCTCAGTCGGGGAGCCCAACATGGTTATGCTTTTCTAAAAAGAAAAGCACGTCTCTTTCTGTTAATTGGCCCAACCCAATAAGCAATTGTTAAAATGTAAACAAAAAATGCTACTTTTTAGCACGTCATGTGGTAGATTAGACAGCTGCAAATTCTTTGCTGCTCCTGCCACTGAAAGATAAAATCTAATTGCTCCCCTTTAGCTCCCTTGAATCTGAGCCAGTCTTAGTGACTTGCTTGACCAAGAGCATGTGACAGAAACACAGTTCTGAGACTGCCAAGGCTAGCTCCTAAGAAGTCTTGCAGCTTCAGCCTTGGCCTGTTGGAGCGCCAGCTCTGGAGGCTGACGACCAGGGACCGCCATGCTGTGAGGAAGCCAGAGCTGGTCTGCAGAGAGGCCACGTGGAGAGAGAGAGATGCCCGCCAGCCTCAAGCTGCTCCGGTCACACACAACAGTCGGACTTAAGCGTGAGGAAGCCATGGGCAGAACAACCCCAGCACAGCCAGTACCAGACAGAAACCACATGGGCTAGCCCAACCAAACACTGCCCAGCGGAACCAGTTAGCCCAATGAACCAGGAGATAGCATCACAAAATTTGTTTCGAGCCAGTAAGTTCTGGGGTGGTTTTAAAACAATAATAATTGGTAAAACGATAACAGATAACTAAGCCACTAAGTTTTTGGGGTGGTTTTTTAAATAGTAGTAGATAAGAGAATGTGATTATTTTTCATAAATCCTCATTTACAGTAAGAGGGGAAACATAGCAATTTTGGACAAATGATAGTTTCCCATACATTCACCCTACAATCTACTTCATAAGTTATAGGTTCAATTTGAAGAGTAGAAGTAATCATTAAATAAGTCAATGATATTTATTGACTATTCACTATAATATAAACACAAAACTAAGAAGTAGAATATATAATCAGAAGAACAATTTAATAATTCCTGGTCTGAATGAACCAGGAAACTCTAAACTATGACTTTTTTTGTTATAGGAGTAGAAAAAGGTAAAGAAATGAATTATTTCAAAGTCCTAAAGTGAAAGGAACTATTCAGCACACATAATTAAGAACAATTAACACGTGTTAAAATATACATACCAACTGCCTGCTCTAGCCTGAAGTCTGCTCAAGAGCAGGAAACGATTCCATTCAACCTCTAGAAACTTCATAACTTCAAAGTAAAAGAAGGATTTCCAACATATATTTGTGACTGTCATGATTAAATATTTAAACATGGACTGAACTTCTATTACTGCTTATGTTTTTATCTTTGCTCATTATTATTTTTAAAACTTTTATCATTAATGTTATTTTTTAGATCTGACCCAAATAAAGTGGGGAGGGGCTGGAACAAAGTGCCAGCCAATCTGCTTGGCTTGAGGCTTATTTTACATCCAATCACACGTTAGTCTAATAGAGCAACCTTAACCTGGAAAGACCTCCTACAGGTGGGAGTAATGCAGAGACCATTGTGTTGTTTTCCTTTATCTGATTCTTCCCCTAGACTCAGTCACTGTTAACTCCTCTGGCACAGGGCTGCAGGTGGGGTGCAGGAAAGCATTACCATCAATACAAAAAGATGTAAGAGCAAAGCTACAGGCTCGAGAAACAATTTTCAGTTACCCACATCCCTGCCTGTGCTGTATTTCAAACACGGAAGAGACAACAGAAATAGCAGGCTGTGACGTTTTCCATTTTCTTACGTTCTCAGATCTCCACCTTTCAAACTAAGCATTTCCCACAGAGGGATCCACTTTCCAGCTCTCTCTGCTGATTATTGTAATAAATGTTCTATATAATATGCATCTACCCACTTAAACTCCGCTGACACAAGAGTCTCTCTGGAAAAGAGACTCCTACCTGCTACCTAGCAGCAATTATCTTTATGAGCTCTCAGGAATTTCATTAATGATGAAATGGGATCATTTTGTTTTTAATAATTCGGTGAGAGTCACAGTTAAACAATTAAAACAGCACCAGCCGCATCTGTACCGTACAATGCAACATCTCTCCCTCCTAACGGGGACCTCCAGCTCTACCTGCGGGTCCGGCAGTGAAGGCCCGAGAGTCCCTGGCCAGGCCCTGCAGGGCTGGAGGGACAGAGCACCTTGTTTTCTGATTCAGAGACAAGACATCTAGGGGAAGGTTTATAAATACAATCATTTTTGGTTTTGAGAATTATAACACCAAGCAAAGCCTGGATATGCTTGATCTTCCAAAGAGGTTTTCAATGAGATCTTTAGAAACCAGAGAATGTGAAATTTTTTCCCCTAACCAAAAAAGTCTTGGGAATCTGCACTTTGTCAGCAAAAGCTCTGAAAACGAGGCACTGCACTGTTTTTTCCCCCCAGTGCGGTAGAAGACGGCCCCATGACAACAAAGAGAAAGAAAAATAGTTCTTCTTACAAGTCAGAACATAATAGAGGCTTATGGCTTTAAAGTAACTTTGCTGTTGAAATCCTCAAAGGAGCGACTACTGTCCTCGTCACACTAGTTAGTGACCGTGGTCACCTACAGTGAACCTCCCTAGAAAATATATCAGGAAGGGAATGGAAAAGGTGAACAGCGTGTCCACCAACTCTGGAATCCCAGAGCTAAGGAGACCACTTGGAACTAAAGGAGGTGAATTTAGGGTGACTGAGAGGAGAGCTCACTTTACGTGGTGGTGGAGAATCCACGGCGCTCAGGGCAGGGGACATCACAGAGGCCGAAACTATAAATAAGGCCAGAAGTGATTTGAAGTCATGGATCCACAGTGAGCTGAATCGAGGGAAATGAGGCCGTCCGATGCCCCGCAGAGCCCCCCTCGGTGCCCTTGTTACATGCGGGACCAGGATTGACCCAGTGGGCTTTTAAACTTTTTTCTAAAGCATGAAAATGATCCTAAATTCGTGGCAGACTCAGCGTTTGAGGATCTCAGGACCCAGAACCGCCCCGCCTGTGGCAGAGCTGGGTACTCCGATGGTGTCTTCCGTGAGTGATAAATCGCCAACTCTGCAAGCCCTGGCCATGGCGGTGCACCCGGCAGCTGGCTGGAAGGTGTGAGAATGGCGCAGGGTGGACAGAGTGTCAGTAGAAGGCTGGCCACATTTCGGCCCACCCCACCCACCACTGCCTGGTTCTGTTCTGCTCCACCCCTTTCTCCATCGTTCACGGCGGGAGGCGTCCGGCTGTGGTCCGAGTCCCCCGTTCCACCTTAGAACTCGGGTCAGCGCTGCTACTGGTCTGCACGTTCCCAAACTATTATCCTATATGCCTATAGGATATCCTATAGGTATCCTATCCATACCTATATGCCTATTTTCTACCCAGAAGGAGAATCTAGGGGTGGAGGCTTCCAACTTAAAGACCCTAACCCAAGATGTAGCTGTTACTATAAAATTAACAAGGAACCAGGAGGCAGGACTAGGGAGCATGCTTTTTACTGATCCAAACGCCTCTGCCTCTGGGCGTGACCAGAGCGAGGGGCCGGGCCGTGGTAAACTGCACATACAGTGCGTGCAGGAAGGTCAAGTTCCAAAACCCACAGCAATCTGCCCTGCTTCCTCGGCTTGCTACAGCTGTATCCTGATGTCCCTTTTAAAGCTATTTTTAGCAACAATCATTATTCAACAAGGAGGAACAGACATTTACTTACATCAAATGTATGCACAGAGGCGCAGGAGACTGCCCAC
The DNA here is from genome assembly GCA_008086735.1 of Cheirogaleus medius. Taxonomy (NCBI): domain Eukaryota; kingdom Metazoa; phylum Chordata; class Mammalia; order Primates; family Cheirogaleidae; genus Cheirogaleus; species Cheirogaleus medius. The sequence goes on along the minus strand of VBSM01000361.1, from coordinate 99,424,691 downwards.
AAATGGCCTGCCTTGTAAAGGCATCTTCCTCCAAATGACCCAGAGCCCTTTCCCACCTCAGGTCATCCGTGGTCAGAAGCCTCGAACCCCTGCCACAGTTTAATAAGATTCAACAAGATAGTGTTTATGGTGGTGGCCACCTGGGAATTTCCCTGGAATGCATGTGTTTTTTTCAGATTTGAAAAACAAAAGTACCCAACAGTGACATCAGAGTCTCCACTATATATGGCATGTGCATTTTGCCCAGCCCTCACTTTGCTTCTTGCTAAGCCAATCCCTGTGGCCGACAGGCAGGAAAAGGGGCCTTCTTGAGCACATGCACATGTTATTCATTGTCCCAAACAAGAAAAAAATAAAGGGATGATTTGGGTGACTTCTGTTGTTGCCAACCTGTGCTGGCAGGGCTCTCTGGGCAGGGGACCCTGGAAAGAAGGCACATAGCAGGCACCCTACGCGCCCACACTGCAGCGCACGCCTGCCATCTCCCTGTATACCTTCTGCACGTGCCGTCTCGGCCCTGTCCCAAGTCATAAGCAAATGAGTGTGTTTACACACTGCCCGGGTTTAGCCACGTTATTTCCTGCCTCCACATAACAGTTCTAGCTCTTGGTTGCACACCCAAGAGCTAGGACTGTGAGTTAAAACAATATGTCTTCCAGACTTCCAGGAAGCTTTTCTACAGAAGGATCCTACATAGGGTGGGAAGCTGGATCAGAGGATATCTAAATGATCCCTTTCCTACTTTGGAGTCTATTGTTTTATTCCTCAAGCAGCAAGTGTCTTCAAAACTCCTCGTGGTAGGAATTCAAAAATTGCTCTGTGGGTATCAACAGAGCGGTTTGGAGAAGCAGACACAGAAAGACATCCACAGCCCAGCAATAACTTTTTAAAAGACATCACAGTTCCATGTTTGACGGCTCAACTCAGAGGAATGAAGCGGACACCTTGCCCATCAACTGTCCCGTCCTAGCTACCTCTGTCCCCCACTTAGGGGCATGCAGGCCACCTCCCCCTGCCAGGTTCGTTGAGCTCACGCATTCCAGAGGCTTCCATCCCGAGGCTCTCTCTAGCTGCCTCTGCTCCAAGCTCCCCGGAAAGCCCACCCCTCCCCACGTCGGCTTACGGGCGGCATTCATGAGTGCCTGACGCCCAGACAGTCAGAGCTTGTTCACGCTCCACTGTCACGAAGAGAAGGTGTCTTGTTCTTCTGTCACTCACACTGGCCCTCCAACAGTCTCCAAACTTCCAGCCACCACCACAGCAACAAGGGATTTGTCTCCTTCCTAACCCTACAGGAGATCTTAAAGGCCTGAGAGGAAGAGGATATCTTATTTTGTTTATAAGGGTTGGTGCCACCATCAGTTACTTGGAGCTGTCGTTTAGACAGAGCAGCAGGAGCCATAGGACACGTTTTCTACGTCATGACGAACATCAACAGTTTGTTTTCCAGAATGGTCTTTGACAAACACCTGTGGAGAAATATCTTTATTCTAAATATCTCCAGGTTTACATATGGATCAACACTACCCTGGTAAATAGTTAAGAATAGTGATTCCTGACCATTTCAGGTACAGGAATTAATTTTTAATGTTAAAAAATATGCCTCTCCATATGGCAGTAGTTGTATGTTATATCTTTTGGTTATTGATAAAATACATAATTATAGAAGGCTATCATAAATTCAGCGATGCTTTTAATTGACTTTATGTTTGATTAGTCACATGAGGACCCACATGTACTTGGGAAACAGTGACAGCACACACACATACATAAAGTGCACGTAAAGCTTAGCGTGTACAGACAGTCTGGATTCTGGCCCTGCGGTAAACCCACAGCCCCCACCTGCCCAGGCTAAGGCCCACACACAGAAACCTCTGTGGCTTGTCCTCGTCTGTGAATTTCAAAAACCAAAATTTTACTAGATGATCCCCAAAGAACTTTGAATGGACATTTTTAAGAGGGAAAAAAATAAAATCATTTACTATTAATTTTTTTCCTTTCATGCTACTCTTGCATTGCTGTTATGCTACCAAGCGATGTGACAGATATCAACAGCATAGATTTTCTACCATTTCATGTTGCCCAACCACCCACAAACATTAAGTAAAAAAGAGATACTAACGAATCACAACATTCTCTGCTCCCAGGGACTATTAGAGTCTAATTAAAGCCCACAAGATCAATGCTACTCCGAATGAAAAAAAATCACCATGGGAACTATGAAGAGGAAATAAGACGTTTGTTAGCAATCACGTAAAATTACCCGGAATAATCCTCCCTCGTTCTGCTCCCCTCCCGAAAAAAACATCCTTCTAGGCATAAATGTAAATAAACGTCGATAACCAGATTCCGTGTATATTATACTGACTGCAGGAAGAGGAGAAACAGAAGCCCCGGGAGCATGGCATGGGAGGGGGCAGACAATCTGTATTCATCTTTCCTACGAAGGCAGTCTAAGCAGATGTGCTCACGGGTGTTTTATGAATTGGTTTTCTTTGGTGTTGTGTTTTAATTTGTTCGAATTTGCTCCTCCTTGTCCCTGGGGCAGAGACGAGCCCAGCCCCCCAGCTGTAGGACCCCAGTATGGCGGGGGTCTCTCAATGCTGCATTTGGTTGGGAGGGGGGGTGGGCGGGGGCCGGGCAGCAGCCACTGGACGAGACCCGCCCAGAACAACTGAAATAAAGCACACGGAATCCGTGCAGAATCTACATGTCAGATCCTGAAGCAATCCCAATGTCACGGGCAATTTACTTCCAGACATAATTTTTGACGTGACTATCACCTACTAGCAGCTGACAGTAAAATCGCATTTCTGTAATTTCAGGTTTATGAAAAAAAGGCAGTGGTATAACGTTTAAATGACTGATAAATATTCCAGTGAATATTGTAACATCTTTTTACTTAATTTTTGCTGACAAAGACAGAGAAGGAGAACAATGCCGGCTTTATCATCCATTTTAAAATACCATAGGATAATTCTCCTCCAGAATTCTTAGAGCAAATTACCAGTTTCATATTCCAGGAAACATCACTCCCAAATGACCTTCACCAACCCAATTCACAAAACAGATTTTACAATTCTAGCTAATGTTCTCACTCCTGGGCTCCAGGAACGGCTCTGAACTCCATTTCTATTTGTTGAGGCCCACACGTGAAGTCCTGCTCAACACCTCGGACACCGCGACCCAATCTGCGGCCAACTCAGGAGCCAGCTGAGCGCCCACCACCACTCGGGCTTTGCCAGCAGGTCCGTCGGGATTGCCAATGACATTCCTTCCAGTAACTTTGAATAGAGCTGGACAGGAACAGAATGGTTCACTGAATACTCCACATAATTGTAAAACTCTTCTTAAACCTTCTCCTCCCTTGGCAAATTTCAAGACTTAAAAAAGAAAAGATTCCAAGGCTCACTTCCTGTCTCTGCCCCCACCTGTCCTCTGAGCAACACACCAAGGGGCGAGAGGGCAGTGCTTTGCCTTATTCCGTTCCTGACAGTTTGAAGGGTGCGCTCAAGTAGACGGCGCCATGTCAGGCTGGGGGCAGCTCTGGGTGCCACCCTGGGAAGCTGTTGTCCTACCCACTTTGCAAAAACCCAGGTTCGACGGGGAGGTGACTCCCCCCAAGTTACCACTCGGGACAGCCCGTTGCTTTGCCAGCTCCAGGCCGGGCCAGGAGAGGGCTGAGTGGACCACAGACTGCGTCACTGGCACCTGCATTCAGGCAAAGCAACTAACACTATAAAGAGGGCATTTTAGGCCTTGAGATTGATCACAATATCGAGGGGCTCACAGGACCCATGATTGGAACTGCCTTTGCTCTTTGCTCGAGCCCAGACCCAGCACGTCGGTCAGAACGCAGGGCCACATGCGGCCGCGGTCCCCTCGGGCAGCAGAGGTCAGGACAAGCTGCCCTGCAGCAGCAGGTCTCCCGCGCAGAAGACGAGGATGTGTTTTCATAACAGTGGCAGCAATCTGCAAACATAAATGAACTCCAGCGAAACCAGATCTCTTGCCAAAACAGCAAAACTCCCATTTCCTCTGTTCTTTCTCCAATGCCTACAGTTAATTCCCTTCTTCCCCCAAGAGTGGGATTAAGGGGGCGTGGACTGCTCCATGGGAGCTATCAAAGGATGTCATCACGCCGAGATAGCGGCAGGAAGATCTGCGCTCAGACGCACATGTTTCTTTCTCCAATTTCCTTTCTAAAACTAACTGCTTTATCTCAGGGAAAATGCTATGTTCGACAGTCATTTTCTTTCTAACAAGAGCCACTTGTATCCCCAGCTGACTGTGTAAAAGATCACATTCTGTTCCTCATGAAGAAAATGACAACGGTCCTGAAATGGCCCGAGTCCTGCAGAAGGAGGAGCGTGCAAGTCGGGGCGCTGCTGCGAGCTCCCCCTGCCCTGCAGCGGGGCGCCGACTCCCGCAGCTCCGGGAGCCCGAAAACAACACACAAACAAACACAGAGCCCAGCAGCATCGGGGCCTCCAGCAAAAGCCCTTGAGAAAACTCACTGCTGCAAACAGCCTGGAGAGATTTCGAGAGGGATTTACCTGCTTCATTTGGGGTATGAAGGCAGCGGAGAAAGGCGTGCCAGCTCCACAGGAGCCCCCAAGCCAGCACCACCCTAGCAGGCCAGACACTTTTCTTCCTTTGCTTTGGTCTTTTTTCTGTTCCTGAGTCCTTGCACCCTAAGACCCGGCAAGTGACCCCTCTGCCCTTGCTGGGGAGGCCCTGGGACACTTCTGCTGCCCACGATGAGCACGCGTCTTCAGGAAGACCAAGACTGCCTGCAGCAGGTGGCCCTCAGAGACCCTGTGTCCCTCCTGTCCCCGGCCAGTGCAGACTGGGAAATGCTTTGAGAACTTCAGGAGACAGTAATTCTGCAGTAAATGCCCTGCTCAGTTCATTTCTAAAGGTTTTTTGCTGCCTTTCGAAGTGGGCTGGCAGTGCCTCCCAGGAAACGTTAGGCCACAAACGTGCAGCTAGAAAAATGGCATGGGATGGCAAGAGCCTTTCAATTTGCAATAAATGAGAGCGTTAAAATGATGACACCTGAACCGAGGCATGTCTTCAACCCAAAGTGACCAACGGCATCATTTCCAGGGCTGTCAAAGGCACTCACGAAACGATGCCTTCTGAGCCAGCTGCAATCAATATTGTGCTTCTGCTGTGGCTTAGAGAGCATTTAACACAGTGTTGGTATCAAATACAGCACTGATAAAAGAAAATACCAGCTTGGCCTGTAGGTTCTATTAAATAAATCCATTACTATGGAGAAAACTATCAAAACTTTCAGAGATTTTTAATGCGCTAGAAGAAAAATCAGAGCATTTATCTCTACTTGCTTTAAATTGTGTTAGTTCATGTTTAAAGATGCATTAGAAGCATTTTAAAATCAGTGGTATGTTGCATTTTCCTTCTTTCTTTTATGGACAGACACTTCACAGCCAAGAATTTTCTGAAATTAAAGAGCGTGACATACTCCCATAAAGTAGAGAGATAATGGGAAATGACCCCTTAGTGTTAAAAAAAAAAAAGGTGCATTTAAAAGTAATAAAGATTGAGGACGTGCCAGGGAAAATAAGTAGACAGTGCTTAAAGAATAGCCGGTACATGCCTTTTGACCTTATTTCTTTGGTCCTTCACCTTTTGGGTGGCTAAAATGAACATATGATGGATGGAGCTGGAGCAGCCATTTTGGACTATAGGGTAACATTGGGAATGTAGGCCAGTCACAACTAACAATTAAAAGGAGTGTGTGGCCTTGAGGATTTTGTAGAGCAGCCCTACTCTACCAAACCTAGCCTATGAGAAAGACATAAACACCTATTTTGTCATTTTGTCTAAGTGAATGATGTTTTTCCTATTGCTCACAGCCAAATCTTCACCTAAGTTATATACCTCATACCTAAAGCCTTGAAGACAAGCATAATGGAGGTTTGGAACTAATAAGCATGGTTATTTCAGAGTCAGAATAGAAAAGAATGCATCAACCACAGTAGACACAAGTATATATGTGGAGACATCCATGGTCCAGAAAAAAAAGAAAAGAAAAAAGAAAAATAACCAATGGCTGTAGAATGAACGGAATCTAACAGAAGTTCAGGTGGACCAGCTAGTCATCCATCTAGCTGACCATCAAAGGAAAGATGCTGCACCTCTAGTACATAGCTCTGTGTCTAGAACAAAGTAGGTGCTCAATAAATACCTATTGAATGAAGTTGAAGTTGAAGTCAAATTTATCTTCAATAAATGCCCGCTGAATGAATGAAGCCGAAGTCAAGGTTAGCTAGTCGATGTAAGTCCAGGGGTCCAATTATTAGAGGGTCCTTTCTAATATAGTAGAAAATAATGAAACATTAGATCTCAAGTTTTCATGAAAATGGGCCTCTGATTATGAATTATGAATTAAAGCCCTCTGATGGTTCAAGTGGAAGGTAGCTAGAGAGGGGCCTGAGAAAACACAAAATGTGCCCGGTTCACGGGAATTTAAAGCTTTATGCTGCGGTGTCTGAAAAGAATGAATTTAAGATTGTCAAGGTTTTTGTGTATGGATACCTTGTCATTCAGATTTCATAAATCTTCAAAATAAAAGATCAATACACCGACAGAATGTTTTGAATCTAAAAAACATAGACGAAAAGTAGAGATCCCTTTTGAATTCTTGTCTGAAGATACTGCCCCTAAGAACCTAGAGATACCAAGATCAATAACACCCGCTGTCACCCTAAATAAATCAAGCTCAGAGCTTTACAGGACAAGTGATCTCTGTCATATGAAAAACTGGACACAGCAGAGTGAGGAGGGGCGGGGAAAGCAAGAGTGTTGTGCTCATTACCCTCCGCTGGAGGATCAACTGCAGTCTTTATTAAAAAGAACACGTCCCAGGCCGGGCGCGGTGGCTCACGCCTGTAATCCTAGCACTCTGGGAGGCCGAGGCGGGTGGATAGCTCAAGGTCAGGAGTTCGAAACCAGCCTGACCAAGAGTGAGACCCCGTCTCTAAAAAAAAAAAAAAAAAAAAAAAAAAAAAAGAACACGTCCCAACTTTTAGTGATCTTTATGAGATTTGCCAACCATCTCTCCTTTTAATTTAAGTAATAAAGTCTGTCCCCTTGTCTCACGTTCTTGCTTCGCTGCAAAAGTGCATGCCATCTTCATTAATTACTATTCAAGAAACAAGGCTTCCAGAAAATAATCTGAGCATGAGGATTTTTACTCCTTTAATTTCTGCATAATGCTTCTTTCATTAATTGCCCTAAAGAAATGAATTTGGTTTACCTGAACCAAATGCTCTCTTAAATAATTCTTTCTACTGTAGCTCGGCGATTGATGATTTCATTGATTCATATATTCATTTATAAGGAAATGCTTATTGAAGAAATAAACATTTATTAAGTCAATGTTTATCAAATAGAAGGCCTCCTATGTGCCAGCCACTGTGCTAAAAACTGGGAATGCATTGCCCTTCTGGAGTGCACAGTCTAGTCATAGGATGACTTTGCTTTTAATGTCAAGGACCAGGTATAGATTTCACCGTTCTCTGTCCCAGACAACAACACGTGACACGGAAAACAGACAAGGTTATTATTCTTCCATTTGCCACTTTTCCCAAATACCTCAAAAATTGTTATTATTTCTGATATTGATTTGTACTAAATTTATCAAAGGAAGATGCACCAAGGATTAGCGTGCGTAAGCTCTGAAGAAGGTCAAGATCACAGCAAAGGTTAATTGGTTTCTTTGGAAGTCATAAGCGTGGTGAATGCATTCTAGTCCATGCAACTCCACAGCTTACCTTGACAAGAGGTCAGACCTCATCCATAAGGAAGAACACGCTCAACCTCTGCAGACACTCACACACACCAGACCACATTTCTGACATCAAAATTTCTCCCACACTGATAATAACTATTAAATAAAAACGCTCACATGTTTTTGCACAAGGAGATCCATGATATTGAAAGAAGGTAAAAATCGAATGCCAATTATGGATACGTGCTTGAGGAATTTGACTCAAGAATCTCCTTAGATAATATTTACGAGAAGCGCAGCTACTTTCAGTTTATTTCTCCCTGTACACCTGCCGTACCTGGCGCATGTTTACAATCCACAGCAGACCTGGGTCCAGTTGACAGATGTGAGGAGAGGCACTGACATCCAACTGTCAAAAGGCATCAGCAGACTTGCAGTAAATAGGTGACTTCTTTAGAAGCCAGTTTGGTTTTTATTTATTTTTTGAAGTAATAGGGTGGATCCATTCATAGGCTGGTTCGTTCCAGACCCTTCGGTGTGCAATGAAAACATTCCAAACAAAAGTATAGGGAGAGAATATTGAGTGTTCAAGAATTTGTAAAAGAACTGACTAAACTGTTTCAAGAACTTTTCAGTCAATTACTTTTTAAATGAATTCTTAGCATGTTTCATGGATTCAGAACGATTCCTCTTCAAATACCTTTATTTGCTAATGTTTATAAATATTTACCCAAGTTGTTACCGTGTGTCTCAAAAACAGCACAGATAAGGCTCATAATCTGTTATGGGAAAATCTGCAAATTAGCTGGGCTTGAGAAGTACCATAAAAGGATAAACTCCTCCATCTCCCCTCATCAGGACCGAGCACAGTCCTCTAAGCAGACAGAAGGCAGATGCAACAGCCGTGCCTAAACAATCATCACTTTTATTAATCTCTTATGGTACGCCAGATACTGCTCAGTGCTTTATGCATAAAACCTCAGTTAGCCCTCAAGACAATTCTATGAGGTATTTATATCATTATCCCCACTTTCCAGGTGAGAGCACCAGGGCCCAGAGAAATGAAACCTGCTCAAGATCACGTGGTTAGAAAGTGGAAAAGCTGCAATGCAAACCATAAATCTGTCTGACGTCAAAGCCCGTCAAGGTACTGGGGAAAAAATTCAAAGCAGTAGTTTGCCTGAGGTTACCAACTCTTTGAGTGAATTTTTCCATCAACAATAAGTCAGAAGGAATTACGGCACCATCTGATTCCACTTGGACAGCAAAGCCTGGTTCATGTGCCCCAAAGACGGAAAGAATAAAAATAAAAACAATTAAAAGTGAGCTCAAGGAAGTGAAAGAAGCCAGACACAACAGAGTACATAGAGTACGATTCCATTTACATGAAATTCTAGAAAAGGCAAAACTATAGTGACCGCAGATCCGTGGTTGCTAGGAGTCGGGGATCGCAGGGGCCCAGGAGATGATGTCAGGACAGACGTCCTTGTCATGAGCGCGGTGACGTTTTCACAACTGCATATACGCATCAAATCGTACAAGGAGGGAATTTTATTTTATGTAAAGTATACGTGTATAAATCTAATTGTTTTTAAAGTGGGCTCAAAAGGAAGCTGAATAATATTCATACAGAATGTACAGCATAATCTTTCTTTCTCGTCTCTTTTTACGTGACCTTCAAGTAAACCTACGTTCATGGGAAACTCTCGAATGTATTCAAAAAACCAAAATCTCCCATGGGTTGAGGCTTCTTACTGGCCATCTCATTCCTTACCAACCTAACCCTAGCCCCCAGGAAATTTATTTTTCACCGAAGTTCTCTCCATCAGCTGACGAATGTGTGTGACTGTTTATGACAAGAGCGAGGTCCTGGATGCCTGGGGGTGCAAGCCATATGCGAAGAGGCCTGCACTCAAAGTCAGATGACTTTCACTCTTGGCCTGGCCCTTCTGCTTCGCAGCTGTGTGACCTTAGGCAAGTCACTATACCTCTCTGAGCCTAAATTTTCATTTTTATAGAATGGGAATAAAAGTGTCTCTCTTTAAGGGTTTAGGTTTACAACAACTAAATGGACTGATATAAATGAAAGTGCATTCTACTGTAGCATCTATAGTTGAGGTCATAAAACCTAAAATTTTATTAAATTTCTTATTTGTTCTCTCATTGTTCCAAGCACACAACTAGATTCTGAGTAGGGGCCCCATGTATTGTTCACTGTGCCTAGTTACACACATACTCGGTACATTCCATAATGATCTCTGGGTAATTACCAACAGAAGATGATAATAGGGGAAGGGGAAGGTTAGTATATGTAGGTAAAGGTGAATACAAGATAGATTTAAAAATACTATGCACTGAATACTGAGCAAAATGATTTTGTATGGCTATCTGCAAAGTTACTGTATCCAACGTAGTCATTTACTAGATTTAATAGGTAGGACTTTTATCACCCTCTCCCCCAACCACACTCTAAACAGGAAAAGTATTCATTTGAGAGAGGGATGAGGTTAATGGTGGAACAAAGTTTTGCTCTGCAATTATCCCAAATACATCCTTTCAGTTACTCGAGGTCAGACCTTAGGCACTGTAGTTACAAAGAAATCAAATGAAAATATTTTTTAAACGCTGACAAAAGCTTATAGTTTCATTGAGGTGAAAGGCCCCCAACATTTGTAGCATCGAGGCAAGAGTACACAAGAGGCCCACTCACCACACACCTAAATATGCGAGGCTTCTAAATCAGGGTAAGAAACTTACACGCAGTGGGTCCTACCCTCCTTCCTTGACAAATGTACTTCACAACAACCTGGAAGGTCAAGTTGCAGTTCTAGATTCTCGGACTCCTGGGCCTTCCTCACGCAGCCCCCAGCCCTGGCCTTCCTGGCCTCTGTTTCCTGTCACTTGCAGGGGACCGCTCAGCCTGCACATCCCCTCCCCACACAGTGCCCGGCCCACCCCTCAGTCCCAGGGGTGCACCTCGCAAGCAGCACAGCCAGCACTGGGGAGGGCAGACCCAGCCTCTCCAAGTGGGTCAAGGTCGTCTGGACAAGGAATCTCAGGTCCCAGGTACCCACAGCGTGGGCTATACGTGGGGGAGGAGCGTCCACTGGCCCCTTGGACGCCTTGCCCCGGGGAGAGACACACAGCAACAGAAGGGCCGGAACAGGGCCCTCCAAGGCCCAGAACAGGGGCCCCTTTTGCCCATACTGGAGACTAAATGCACAAATAAAATCTTCAGCAGATAAATCAGTATTAATATTCAGACAATATATATTTCTAAAGGTACATATCTATGTGTGTATATATGGTACATGCATACACATATATCTTAGTATATAACTCTGATCTAGCAAGTCACTAATTACATGATACAGACAAGATGTCAAGGAGTTGGAATAGGAAGAGATGCATACCAACTGAAGGGTCAAAAAAAAACACATTTGGGTTGAGGGAACTGAGCTAGGTTTTTAGGAGCAGGTAGGATGTGGGTATGGAGAAGGCTCGAGGGGGACAAATGGCAAATGTCGGGAGCTGAGTGTGCACGCAGAGTGGCAGCTGGGCAGTAGCAAGACCTGTTCCTGGAGATGACCTCCAGGTGACAGCATAGTAGATCCAGGTAAGGGCTGAGCAGATGCCAGCTGTCCCTAATGTAATAAATCTCACCAAAGATACAAGAAGTATACGGGAAGCATGGCCAACTCGAATTCTTTTTGGAATAGGTTATAACAAAGAAGTATGATCAGATTAATAAAGAGTAATTGCCAAAACCTGCAATGGCCCTAATGCACCCCATGCCACAAACCAACTCACTCAACACCGTGTGCAGAGTCTGACCTGCTGAAAAGGTGTCAGCCTTAGCGATGACTTCGTGCTGGTGCATTTGCCGGGAGAAGGATATTAAGTTTGACGTCTTAGTCTCCTAACTATTAAATTCTGGGCATTGGATAGCATTTAGGCTTACACTCTAACCTACCCTCCTCTCTCTCTCTCTCTCTCTCTCTCTGGCTTTTTCCAAACCAGAACCATCTTGCCACAGTTATTTTTTCCCTGCACCTAAATATAGTTTTTAAAAAAACCATTAAAGGCCAGGTATAAGAAAAGTGGAAGGGAGATGTTTTACTTTCAGGCCAGACTCTATGTTAATAGATTTCCCAGATAATTTCTGCAGGACATGGGGCTTAACAGAGCTCTCCACCCCCATTCATGATGCCAGCACCTTTGTGGCACCACCCGCCATGCCCAGGTGGGGAGGGACTCGTCACTCACTGTCAGGGACTATTGGTCCAAAGGGAGGCCTCCTAACGCAAGCCCAAAAAGCATCTTCTGTTGCTTTAAAAATAGAAATTGTTTTGGACAGACAACTGCATGAAATGGAGATGTAACAGGAAGGAGGCAAGACAAATGCACCGGGTTTTCGTCTATTTCTAGTCCATCTTGGTTTGTTTATTTTTAATAAACTATGATGGCCCTTGTGTAATCAAAACTGCTACAAGAAGCCAGTAGCAGAAGATAGAGGTGAAATTAACTCTTAGAATCTTTATATCCCTTTTAGAAACATTCATTTATGACCAGTAATTCAGAGCTACTATTTTCATTTATTATTTTATTATTAAAAATTATATATATAAATTATATATATCAATCATGTGTGCAAGTGTGTATTTGGCAGTGCTAACTCTTCGCAAAGCATCCCTGGGAGCTCCCCGGGGGCCCTCCCCAGCCCCACTCTGTCTGCCTGGTAAGAGTCGCTGCCCTGGACTCCGGCTTCCACAGGGACCCTTCCCATTGGGACCCTGGCTCCCTCTGTGTCGAACCCAACTTCTGGCCACAGGCTCACTTCTGGATGTTGCCTTGGTCATTACATTGATCCTCCTACCTGGCCCCTCCCTAAGCAGGGGACCCTCCTGCACCTGCTCTGGTCTCATCCTCGACTGACTAACTGACTGCCTAGAGGCCGGAAGCACCTGCTGCCCAGCCTCCCCGTGGGGAAATGTCACCCAAGGCTGTCTTCAAACTGTCTTCTGCAACTGAGGCGGGGAAAATATCCCATCTGATGACAAAAACAAAGAAACTGCAACTTGTACTCTGGGATTCTCTTGTTAGTTGCGTTATGCTCACTACCGTGGGTTTCCTTGCAGGTGTGCAGACTGTCCATAATAATATTCTGGAAGTCTGTAATAATAATTTGGAGTCAGATAAATTTAAATTAAGATTTTTCACTCTGTCACTTATTACTGCTTGACTTTGGACAAGTTCCTTAACCTCTCGATCCTCATTTTCCTCATTTATAAAATATAAAGTTCATGAGTTACTGTGAGGAATAAATGAAATAGTATATAAAGACTTAGCACAAAGCCTGGCACACAGAAGACATTTAATAAATGTTATCTGACTCTGAAAAATAATAAAATAATAATGCTGTATTCAGTGATTCGTGCTTATAATATGCTAGGCTCTGTTCTAAATGCTTTATCTGGATTCAGACATTTAACCTCAAACAGAACCCTAAAAGGCAGGCATCTCTACTTTACAGAAGAGGAAAAGTGAGGCTCAGAGAGGTTAAGGCTCTACCCAAAGTCACACAGCTAGTAGGAGGCAGAGCTGGCCAGAGTGTTATCAGACCAACAGGAGCCATAGATATCCGTATGCATCTAATTTACCCCAGCTTTGGGGTGGGAAAATTGACCGTTCATTTTAGAGTTGGACACGTGTTAATCCTCTCCACACAGATCGGTTTTGCCATCGCTGATGGCAGCCACTGCGGGTCATTGATAGAACAGTTCTGGTGGTTCCCTGGCTGCTATCTCTGATTTTATGAAAAGCCCACAGTCCGGTCTCTTCCCAGCCGATGTTCCTGTCCCTCAAATGAATGCCGAGGGAGAAACCTCAGGGACAGCAGCAGAGCCGAGGAGACGGGGTTCGGGACAGGACTGCCCTGGTGTGCTCTCCTTCAGCCTGGCAGCAGGGACCCAGCCTGGGGTGTCTGGGGACAGACAGTTACTCAGTTGGCTTCAAACTAGTGACAGAGGAAATGACTGCCCCGCTTTGCCTAGAGATGTTCTTTGACCAAGTTCTGGGAAATCTTTCTTTGAAGAAGTCTTAGAATTATTGCTTTAACAAACAAACAAACAAACAAACAAACAAACAAAAACCACCAGGACCGCTGCCGGTGGCAGAGGATGCCTCCGAGAGTGCACCTGCCAGTAGGGTCCTGGAAGGAAAGAGCCAATTATTCCCCGGGAGGTTTCCACGCAGGGGGCCTGAGACTGGGCCACCTCGGGCAGGGAGGGGAAAGCACAAGACTGGTGCTCCCCAGGGAATGCTTTCTACAGCAGGATAAAACAGCCCGAGGCAGAATGCCAAGGAAACAATGTACTGCGAACATTTTTTTTCTCTTTAGTTAGTGAAAAGAATATTTACTTTGCCACCAACAAACACGCACACTAGGGGAAAGGGGCTTAGAACCTACCAGTAGTTTTGAAAGCCAGGGAGCAAATGGCTCTTGTGCACTGTGACTGATCTACGCATCTTTCTTTCACTAAGCCAGTGGCATAAATATCATAACAGCCATAGCTCCTAAGTCACCAACGCATGTAGCACGTGGACCTTCACAAATAACTTTAAGAATATAACACATTTCTTCAGCAGAGCACTGTTTCCGTTATTCTGACTGTATCCATTTTACAGTGAATAAAACTGAGGCACCAAGAAGATAAAAGATTGGTATAATGAGTTAACTGAAATACTAAAGCGAAAATACTGTTTCCATGAAACATGGATCTTTTCTGTATGGAAGACACACACGCACGTGCACACACACACACACACACACGGACTAAGGAATTCAAACGTTCCTATTTCTTCTTCTTCTATCCTTTTCTTTTTTGTTCAAGAGCTGTGTCTAGATTTGTACATGTGCTTGTCAGAAATTAACATAGGAAATTTCCCTTCCCGACTCCCACGTAGCACATCTGCCAATCGAACACTTGCAGAAGCCGTGAGCGATGAGGATGCTGCAGCAGCAGAGAACAAATAACTCAATTAACAGAAATTTGGGAATAAGAACAAGGATTTGGCATCTTCCTGGAAACAACTTCCAGCTAAAGAGCTCTCTTCTCAAACGATCAGAAACCTGCCGGGAGACGCCGGAGCATCTGCACAGCCTAGAAAGGTCTGAGCCACAAACGCTCCTTCCGGACAAAACGCTGTCTCTGTTTTCCGTCTGCGCCGTGACCTCCGCCTCCCGAAAGGTGTGGGAGTCCCTTCTTTTCAATTCCTGACTCACTTGCAGACACGAAACTATTGTAGCCACAAAATGGGGACAGAAAAGGGAATGCGACAGGGGTGGGGAACCTGCGGCCTCAGGGCCGTGCATGGCCTCGAGATCCCCAAGCGCAGCCCCTCGACCGAATCCAAACTTCACAGAACAAATCCTTTATTAAAAGGATCTGTCAAAAGGCCGCACTCAAGGATCCCCAAGGCCACACGTGGCCCCGAGGCCGCCTGTTCCCCACCCCCACCGGCAGCGGGGCACAGGGACATTCAGAAATGAGCACCTATTATTCATCATCCAGGAAGCTGCCTTCAAGGAACTTCTGCTAAATATGAACAATATTACTAATCACTCGTTTATTCCACAAACGCATACTGAGCACCTTCTGTACACAGGCCCCATTCTTGATACTGAAGATTCAGGAGAGAATAAAAGTAGAGATTTAAAATTTTTGCCTTTAAGAAGCATACATTCTAGTGGGACGGAAGAGGCAATGAACGAGATAAACAAATAAGACATATATTACATGAGACACATGAAGCCCAATACTATCTCAACCGACCCAGGTGAGAAGGCAGCCTCCCCAGAGCCTCCAGCCATGGTGGGGCCTTGATCTGCCTTCTGCTTTGAAAGACCACTCTTGTCCAAGTTGAGAGCAGGGAAGGAGAAGGGGCGTGGTGTGGAGCAGGCAGAGCCCTCAGGAGGCCACTGCCATGAGGACAGTGGCAGCAGCGGGGGATGGGGGATAATGCCAAATCATGCCACATGCATGTGCCGGATGAAGGTGAGCCCTGGTGAGCACCTTAGGGGATTACCAAGGGCTGTCACTCTCTGCCGCTGGCAATGGAGTTAATCCCTGGATAGACGGTGTGGAGAAGCGGAACAGCCGGAGTGCACATGAGAATCCGTCTCCTGATTTACGAAGCAGGGGCAATCACAGCAGGACCTGCCACCTCCGGGTCAGCCTGGTGACCAGGCCTGCTGACGACCGTGGGCAGCCGCAAAAGCCGCATGAATGGAACGGGGCACTCCAGGCCACCAACCTTCCTCACAGATAGCCTGAGAGCGCGGGGCTCTTTCTGAACGCAAACTCCAAGGGGACTGCTAAGACAAGGCAGCGTCCAACAACAAGGTGCTCTTTAGAGAAAAGCTTGAGCCACAGGAAGAAAAAGGAGAAACCTACAAAGCCAGGGTGAGATCAGTCTGCCTGTCCCCATCTGATGTCTTGGTTCTCCCCAGCCGGGCGGCTAGAACATCCCGGATTGTTTTCACTGCCTTCCTCCAGATGACTTTCCTGTTGCTTGTGATGCTGAGTGACACACCGAGCACAGTATTCTGGTAAGGGTCTGATGAACGGCCAGGGGGGAGGTGATTCCTGAGCTCGCCACATCACCCTGGTATCGATACACCGAAGTGCGTTTACTTCATGGAAACACCGCAATGCTTCATTCCGCCTGGAGAGAGACACCAGATCTTTCTGACAGCAGCCGTCTGTGACCATGCCCGTCTTTCCCCATGCAGGAGTTGTGCTCGCACTAATCCTTGAATATCTTTCAAGATATTAACAAATCCACCAAGTTTGGTGTTATATGAAAATGTTAGAAATACACTCACCTTTACCAAAAATATATTAAATAACACTAGCCATTGCTACATGCTCAAATCCCAGGAAATGTAAAAAGTCTCTCTTACCCTATGTGACCTACAAAACAAAGAAGTGTCCACAGAAGGCTGTATCATAAGAAAAGCTCACCTGTTGTGATCTCTTCTTCCTAGGAGAGGTGTACGGCACACTGGTTAATGTCATGGCCACCTCAGCAGACCACCAACTCTGCTACTTACTTCAAGGTGACCTTGAAAAAGTTGCTCACTCCTTTGACTCAGATTCTCTGTCTTGAAAATGGGAACCACGGGCTGGGCATGGTGGCTCATGCCTGTAATCCTCACACTCTGGGAAGCTGAGGCGGGAGGATCGCTCAAGGTCAGGAGTTTGAAACCAGCCTGAGCAAGAGCGAGACCCCATCTCTACTAAAAATAGAAAGAAATTAATTGGCCAACTAAAAATATATAGAAAAAATTAGCCAGGCATGGTGGCACATGCCTGTAGTCCCAGCTACTCAGGAGGCTGAGGCAGGAGGATCGCTTGAGCCCAGGAGTTTGAGGTTGCTGTGAGCTAGGCTGACGCCACAGCACTCTAGCCCAGGCAACAGAGTGAGACTCTGTCTCGAAAAGAAAAAGAAAATGGGAATCACACTAATATCTACCTCCTAGTGAGGTTCTGAGGATGAGATGAGTTCATACACATAAAATATTTAGTAGAGTACACCCAAACTCAATAAATTTGTATATAGCATAGTCAATAAATTTCTTAGCCTTTGTGGGCCAAGAAAAATGCTAAGCTCTTTGCATACTTTAAAAAAAAAATTTCTTTTGAAATAATAGACTCACAGGAAGTGGCAAAAATAGAACGGAGGGGTCCTGTGTGCCCTTCATCCAGCATCTTACTTAAGCTTTATCTTTTTTCAATCCTCACAATTTAATGAGGTGCACACCGTCATAAGCCCCATTTCATACTGAAACTTCAGAACCCTCAGAGTTACAGCTAGTCTCTTCAGGCCCCTCAATCCACTTGGCGCCAAGATTTGCAGAAGTTCCCTGGGAGAAGCAGGCCCTGAACCCCGAAGCCAAATAAGCTAAACACAGGCCTTCCAGCAATAGGAGCTCTCAGGTAGGTGGGCAGGATTTCCTGGAAATCATTATCAGGTTGCAGAATAAGTATAATTACAGCCGGCATTTACATACCACATACTGTGAGGCAGGCACTTCACATTTATTACCTAATTCAATTCTTCAACATCCCTATTATTATCCCTATTTTAGAGATGGGGAAACTGAGGCACAGAGAGGTTAAACAGCTCACCCCCAAGGTCACACAGCTGGTTAATGGTAGAGCCGGGATTTGAACCCAGGCAGCCTGGCACTAGAGCCCATGCTCGTAAGCACTGCTCATCCCGCCCCTCTGATGGCTGAAAAGAACTAATTCCGAGTAGACTGCTGCTTCTCGCCTTCTGCAAGGCTCTATTGACCCCATAGAACACAGCTTTCGTCTCTTTACTGCTCGTGTATAGATGACTTGTCTTCCAAAATGGCTCCTTGGCTCAGCTGGGAAAGGATCTTTTTTTCACTATTAGTGTCCCTCCACTGGGCTTAATCCAGAAAGGAATGTTTTCTGAGAGGTGATGCTCATGTGACTGTGCTATGAAGACGGCAGTAGGGTGGTACTTCTCTTAGCACCTACATGCAAATGGGTTACTTATCTAATTTGGTTCCTTCTCAAATAAAGCCATAAATCAATACCTACTAGGACTTCTTTTCTTTTTAGCAAAAGAAATCTTAGAATCAGTCCTTCTCCAATATTTAGAAACCTCCCGTATCTTCTACAAATTCTTAAAAATAATTTCACGCACTCTGCAACTGTAGTTGCCATTCTCTTAAGGGCCCGAAGACGTTTTGAGAATGAAGAAAGTAAATATTTAGCAGGAAATAAGAGATGTCACTGGATACACTAGATGGAGAAAATAACAGTGTCTTTGGATGGAGAACTGTACCAAACCTAAGTGACACAGTGTTTTAAAAAAAGTCACTGGATGACCCTCACATTAAATGCAATAAAGACTCTTTGTTGGAAACATGATTCTCTAAGCAGTGAAGTGGCTAACTCAGCATGAACCCTCAATTCTAGATGAATTCAGTTCTTGGAACTCACCGCCATCTGGACGATATCCGAACTTATCACTTAGAAAATACATTTGTCCACAGCTTTCCCTGCTCAATTATTGTTCAGTACATATAACTTTTAACTGGCTTAATCTCTCTTTAGAAAACCAAATAAATTATAAAATAAAGAAAAAGTAGACCTGGATCGATCTCTCTCTCTCTTTCTTTCTTTCACTCTACCATTCCACAGAAGTACTAAGGTAATAAATGTAACCAACTTGTGATTTCCCTTTTTCTGCAAAAATCTGACCTACAGGATCACATAATTTCATATGAGGAAGAATGAATCATAGTATGTACAGGACTATTTTTCTCAGTTTTAAATATATAAATTTATTATCCCATCGCAATCAATTAATATAGTGGCATAGAAGAGTTAGTAGCCTTCAATAATAAATATCTGGAGTCTAATTTACCCTGGCACGGAGGGCCGTTTTATCAGGAATAAGAAAATGCTAAAGCTGCGCCTTTAAGGGAAAGATCTTAAACTGGGGTCTTCAGGGGGTTCCTGATGCTGAATGGATTCGAGGGCTGCCTATGGGCATATGAAGGAATTTTCCTGTGCATAGAGCTCATTACTTCCTTCTAAAAATATTAAGAACCCAAATCTCGCTACAAAGACAAACCTGCTTGAGGCTGGAGAAGGAAGGTGAAGAGGCTCCTGGGACGCTGGCGCGGCGCCCGCCAGCCGCTCACCTGCACGCGCGACTATAAAGAGAATCTAGGTGTCCTCTGGAGGGGAAGTGGCCTCCTTACCAGAGGAAGCATCCATTAACCTAATTTGGGATTCCTGCATCACCTCTGCAGGTGTCCTCTAAAGACGAACGCGTGTGTACAGCACAAAGCTTCTTGGGACCAGAGAACAATGAGACTTGGGCAAAAGGCGCTTGGAGGTGCTCGTGCTGCAGAGCCCAGGCTTGCTGCCCTTCTGTGGGCCACGGCGACAATGGGAAAGGCCTGAGCTGCATTGGGAAGATCTGTGGCCACAGGGTAGAGCCACTGAAGCAGGGCCAGTTGTTGTCACCATGTCACGTGCACAACTACAGCTCTCTGCCCTTTCTGAGCGGCTGCTGGGTCTCAGGACCAAGTCCATCTCGGGGACAAAGTCCTGCTCTGCAACCCCGCTGCCCGCTGCCCTCACCCCAGGCCCTCAGACTGGCTCTCTGTGCTCTCTCCGGACACTTTGTGCAGATGATCTCCCTCCTCACCCTCTGGCCTCGACCTCCCTCCAGAGTTCTAGGGTGGCATTTTCCAGCACTCTGGAACTTCCACCTCTGGAAATTCCACAGGCACTGCACAATTCATACGCCCCAAACTGAACTCAACATCCTCCCAAAGCAAACGCCCCTGGCTTCCCTCTTTCCATGAATAGTGTCATCATTCCTCGAGAGACTCAGATTCAAACCTTCCTCCCTCATCTTTACGTAGCTGCCAAGTCCCACAGACCTCTACAAGGTCTCTGACACCTGTACCCACCATTACATTCTTCCCACAAACCCCACTTCAAGTCCTCTTTACCTCTCACCTGGGCCACACCAGCACCTACTAACCCACCCTGGGTGTCCTGCGGGGTCTCAGCCTCCACCCCAAACCAGCACACTGCGACCCCATTGACTGACCTAAAAGCCCAGCCCCTACAGGAAAGCAACACTCTGCCACTGTCTGCCGAATTCAGGATAACAATAATAGCTAACCGTCACGAAGCACTTACTGGGCAGTAAGCATTTGACAGCTCTTACGTTATTTAATCTCCCAGACAACCTCATATCTCCATTTGGACCCTCATTACCTCCATTTTATGAATAAAGAAGAAAGGGAGGATCAGAAACATTAAATAAGTCATCCAAGCTTCCACAGCTACCCGCTGGCAGGACTCTGAGAACTGGCCTCTCCCTAGACTCCTCATCCTCTCCCACAGCACGTGCAGCCCACCTGCCTCACCTCATCGGCCTCTGCTCGATGTCCCCTCCTTGCCCAAGTCAAAATAAACTACACCCTGCCCCAGTTCTTCACACCACGCCATGCCATTTTCTCTGCCTGACATATCCTCCTTGTCTGTCCCAACCCTCCCTTCAAACGCAGAGAGAGCACACGCCCACCACACGCCGGGCTCTCTGCCAGGGCCTTGGGGTACAGTCAAGGGATGAGGGAGGAAGGGGGTTCCCTGTCCTACTGAGCTTAGAGGCTGATGCAGAGACAGCCATTCACCAAGAGGCTCATAACTATGCACGTACGTCCTGCCTTTCTTCAAGGTTCATGCCAGCATCACCGACGCCATGAAGACCTTCTGCAACACCCCCTCTCCTCCCCTCCCCTCTCTCACTCACATCTCCAGCGTGCCAGCACTTCTGGGCACTCCCTGCTCTTGCCTTTCGCCCAGATTTTTTTACATCTTGAACCTTCTCTCCCTAGACGAGAAGGCAAGGTTTCCCTGGGCAGAAATAGGTAATCAAATCCTAGTCCTACTTCCTGCCCGGTAACTTCACAGAGCCTCGGTTTCCCCATCTGAAAAGCTCTTAAGAATGATATGAGTATTAAGTGGGATAAACATGTGCAAAGAACCCCCTAGGAGCTGATACGGCAATTTCTTCCAGTATGAAAACAATCTTCTACGAGCACAATGACAGAGACCTTCTGTGTTCAGCGATGGGATGAATAATGTGCATTATGTCTTTGTGCAAAGGTCAAAATAAATAAGCCTGCCTAGAGAAATGCAGGGAGCTCACTCTCCAAAGGCCCTGCTGGCAGTCCAGGAAGAGAAACCCTGAGCAGGTCCCCTCTCCCGAGACCACAGCCAACCCAGGCGGGGCTATTACAAAACCTGTCACGCAAAGATTCTCTCTGTCGTGGAAAGGGTCCAGTTTCATTAAGCAAATAGTTCCATGGACACTATAAATGAAAGGCGGAGAGCACAGCCGCCTGTTCAGTTTTGGCCGGGCTCTGCCCTGCAGTGTGAGCTTCCTGAGTGCTCACCTGCATGCGGCCCAGTCACCGGATAGAACTTGGATAAACTGAAGAAAACCAGGGCAAAAGATCCCATGTGAAAGTATCTAAAGGGTAGTAATAGGAAGCTCTATTGCAGCTCTTACTGTGGCCTAAATGATTCATGGAATTGTGTTTTCAACGACCCAAATAAAATGTTTAAGGGCACTTAGGAACTAGTAGGAAGTGGCCACCAAGCTGAAATGGCTTTATCAGATAAAGTCCTCACAGGGACCTATGGGGTAAAGGCCACACAAGGCCACTCCAGCCACAGTTTGGGCTGACAGGAGACCCTACCTGCCCGAGGTACTCGTGGCCAGCTGGTAGGGCCCCAACTCTGCACTCACCCGGCCTTAGTCTATTCAGAACGTCAGGATGGCTCAGTGACCCTGAGCACAGAATATAGTAGAATCATCACAGGTATATAAGTCATAAATATATACTTTATAAGCTAGCTTCTCTTTTTTTAGATTATTAGCAATTAATATGTCAGGTCTAATACTGTTTTTCTTCAAAGCAAGATGTTGGCTGATAAAAATAATAAAAATTTTTGTTTTAAAAAATATTGTTTTTCTTTTTTATTTTCTTTTTGTTGTGGGAGGTTGTGCAATCCTGGAGCTGGATTTTTCTCAGATCCTTTAGCATATATCTCAGGGGTGTCAAGAACCACATACTAAGCCATTGTCTCTGGCATCTCGCGGGCTGATGGCTACCTAAGATGCGCACTTGGCTAAGTCCCACACTGACACCAGGGACGCAGTGTGTGCATGGAGGGAGCAGCTCTTTTTCCTAGTCACTGTGATTTCCTTTACCCCAAAGCCCAGGGCTCCCTCAGGAAAGATGTGAGCCCGACAGCTGGGGGACAGCAGTCCCCATTTTCACAGCACATGCCATGTCACAGTTTGTTAATGTCTCCATTTGCAAAGGTCACTGTCAAGGCCAACAAGGGCCGCCAGCTGTGCTGTGGCTCACCCTGGGGCTCACCCACTCTGTCCTGCTGCCATCACCAAACCTGCCCTCCAGAGCAGCGCAGTCACGCAATCAGAGAGTTTTTAGAGCTGAAAAGGCCCTGGAGGTCACCTGGTTGATGCCTCCCATCATAACTAGGACAAAACTGTCCCGTGGAGGGTGAGTGGCTTGCGCGGGAGTCTGCAGGCAGACAGCTGTTTCTGAACGTCACATCCAAGGAATAACCTCTCAGGGCCTCAAGCCTCTGGTTTTGTCTTGGTCACTACTTTTGCAATTTTTTTCCTCCTTTATTTGGCGAACATCTATACGTTTCTGCCTTTAGGCAAATGAAAAGCATTATCCATGAGGGGGCTACAATTAAAAAAAAAAAAAAGTCAACAAACTACCCTTCTTCCAATATCAGAAAAGACACACAGTGGTATTTGGTATTTAGCCTGCAAACACATGCCCACATAATCAGAATTAAAGCAATTAGCTATAAGGGCCAACTTAATTCAATTAGAAATTCTTATTACCCAAATAAGTCTCAAAAAATAGAGTGACCGTGCCAACATTGTGCTAGACTTCATGCCCAAATGCAAACCTGCCATCTGCTAAGGCACATGACAAGTTTTCAAAGAAAAGTGACCACAGGCCATTTAAAACCTTCACCAGACACAGCCCAACAGGAGTAGAGCCGCCCCACACAGTGGATTTCAACGCAGAAGGAAACTTTTTTCTTTACTTCCCACTTGATCAGCAGAGACAGCGCTCCTTTTGGAACAACCATCTGGATTCAAAAACATAAAATTGGTCCCCCAAAATTGCACATGTCTAAATGTCAACAGTATACAGAAACTTCCAGAAGAACAGAAAGCTGTTTTCCTGCTACATTTCTTTGGTATTACTTTATCAGTCACCATAGGTCAAAACAGGTGGCCGGTGTCAGTGGTTTATACAGCACAAAAGCCATTTTGCCATTCATAAAATCATGTGGAAATAGCTCTAATTAGATTTCTAGTACGAAACCGGTCTGCCTGTAAGCAATCTTAACACCATTTATTCTCTCGCGCAGGAAGTCAGATTTTAAATTAAATTATAATGTGAGTGATCCAAGGCGCGACCTCCTATTGGAAAGCTCCCAGACGAAGAAAATAACTTGCTCAGGAAAAGCGGTGATGCGGGCCGATGGCCATTGACTTACGACCTCTCCCAAAGCTTCACGTCTTCCCTGCAGTATTACACTAATCCTCCGAAAGCAGCAGCAGGCAAAGCACCTGCTAGACAGGAGGCTTCCCGAAGTAAGGGCTCCGCCCTGTTCTCTGTGATCCCACACAGCCTCTGACTCAAATGCTATTTTCTTAATAAAGGAATGAATAATATGATTATTCACTCGACCCAGTTGCTGGGCACCCACTCCATCAAGCACTAGAGATACAAAGATGAACAAGACAAGGTTTTTTTTTTTTTTTTTTACTGGAAATGTTTTCCATTTATTTTAAAAATCGAATACACACAGCATATGAGGCCTCAAACTGCGCCGTCTGCAAATTCCGCCACAAACATAAAGAAACTGCGCATGAACTCTGCATGCCTTCCCTCGGCCTTCCCCGAGGCCGACCCGGGAGCCCCTTTATTTCAGTAGATTGGTACTGGCTGAGCACTTCCAAAGGTCCGAGAGGAAAATATTAAAGCAACATTTCTTTTAAAAGCCAAAGGGAAAATGTCGGGTCACCCATTTGGTTTATTGTGACTACTGGTTCAGACCACATTTCCTAAGAAGTTCCGGTAACCCCGGACGCCCTCAACAGTTAAGAGACTTCAACATAAACCTCGTGACTGGGTGGGGTGGTCACACCTGTCGTCCCCACTACTTTGGAGGCTGAGGTGGAAGGATGGCCTGAGCCCAGGAGTCTGAGGTTGCTGTGAGCTGACTGCGCCACTGCACTCTACCCAGGCAACAGAGCGAGACCCTGTCTCAAAGAAAAAACAGAATCCGCACTAGCAGTAATGTAGACACTTGCCCACAACCCCACCAGATACACACAGGTCATCAATCCCCAGCGGCCAACACAGATCCTCAGCCAGCTCCTTCTCCCTTTCCCAGCACGATGCACTCCTTGCCCTGGGTGGAGCACACAGTGTTAATGCTGTCGCCCCTGCTGTGGACGGGGGTGATCTGAGTCCACAGCTGGCCAACAAAGAAAGATTCTTATCCAGCGCTAGGAGCCTGGCACTGAGCTCCCCACGCCGTGTGGTTTCTGGAGGGGGGGACATTGGGGCCTGAGCCACTTGCACTGGTCGAGTGATCTGTCTGGATGGAGGGCGAGCCTCCCTTCACCTCGGTCATCTCCAGACAGAGACGCTCACGGCATCTACTTCACACGGGTGTTCTGAAGACTAAATTCAAAACTATTGTGCCCGGAGCCTGATGCGGGTGCTTGGTCACATCTGCCCACACTCACACTCCTTACACCCTGCGTCCCACATACAACCCGGCAGAGGCAGGTGGGGGTGGGTGAGCCACATGAAGACAGGTGCTATTTGCAGACGACTTCACCGAGCAGATCAGCAATACAACAACAGGTCTGAAAAAGTGTCAGACAAGCGTATCTATCATCACCTGGCTGCACAACTAACCCGGCCAAACCAGGTGTCAGATCAGCCTTTCTCCTGGGAAGACTACCCAGCCCGGTGGAAAAAGAACCACGTATCACATCCATGAGATGCACAAAGCACGCACGGCCAGCCCTGCTGTACTCCACACAGATACGAAAGCCTTGACAGGGGCCACCAGTGACTGGTGATCTTAAAGTAAGCCACATATGGTAGGCAGAAGAGTGGCCTCGCAGAGATGTCCACGTCCTAATCCCCAGAACCTGTGAACAGGTTAAGTGACGTGGCAAAGGGGAATTAAGGCTGCAGATGGAAGCAAGATTGCTAATCAGGGGACATTAGAATAGGCAGATTGTCCTCGGTTATCCCAGTGGACCCAATGTAATCACAAGGGTCCTCACAAGTTGGAAAAGAGAACCAGAGAGATGGCAGCAGAAGAACACAGACCGTCATTGTTGGCTTTGGAAATGGAGGAAGGGGCCACAAGCCAAGGAATGGGGGCAGCGTCTAGAAGCCAGAAAGGGCAGGGAACAGATGCTCCCCTAGAGCCTCCAGGGGAAGTGTGGCCCTGCCTACATCCTGATTTGAGACCAGTGAGACCCCCTTTGGACTTCTGACCTCCATAACAGTAAGCTATTAATAATAAATATGTGTTGTTTTAAGCCCCTAAGTTGGTGAAAATTTGTTACAGCTGCAATAGGAAACTAACACGGCATGTTACCCAACCAAGACCTCTCAGACAGAGATTACATGAACCCCAGCGCTCCTGAGCAAAATCAACTTCCTCAGACATCCTCCTTGACTCCTGAAGACTCTGCTACTCTGAGCTCTGGCTTTTTGGTTTGGAGCTGATGACCTCCATCCATCCTATGGGGACTTTCCTGACTCACCTTCCAAATCACTCAGGAAGAGGTTTTGAAAAGAGAGAAGAAAGATGGTTGCCGAGATCCTGGAATGGTATTAGGGAATGGAGGAGGATTCCCAGATTTGCCTTACCCAGCCCTTCCAGACCATGAAATCAGACCTCCCTCTCTCTTTCCTTCCTTCCTTCTTTCCTCCTTCCTCCCCCACTTTCCTTCCTTCCTTTTCTTCCACCCTTCCTTCCACAAACAGCTATTGAGCACCTAATATATGTTACACACTTCCTTTTGTAAAGGAATACAAAAATGAGTAAATAATCCTCAATATATATCCAAGGAGCTCATCAATGAAAGATTTCCCATCCATCTAGAACAGTGATTTTCAGCTATTTTGGACCATTAACCATAGCAATGGATGCCTTTTTTTATATCACAGTCTACCATACACATAAAACTAAAACAAAAATTTCACAAAACAATATTTACCCTTACCAAAGGAGAGGTACTCTATTTTCTGTTCTATTTTTATTTCTATTTCTATTCCATTTTATTCTTCATTCTGATCAGCAGCCTAGTAAGTTGATTTCATGACCTAGTAATGGATCCCATCTCTCAGCTGGGAAAATGCTGACCTCCAAGTCTCCACACCTTCGCCTACACAGACCCACGAAACCTGTCCCTCGAGAGCGTATCCAAAGAGACCCCACATCCCATGCAGGGTGAGTGGCCTCAGGCTCACAGGTCCCAGTCCTCTCAATGAAAACAATCTCCCCCCAACACACAGTCTCATCCCCCACCCCGTGAAGGGAAGGAACCAGAGGTGCTGAGTGCGGAAAACCGTGACTCGCTGTTCCTGCCAACCAGGTACCTGGCTATAAATGTCACTCAGGTGACATCACAGCAGAGGGCTCAGAGCCTTCAGCAACAGCCCCCGAGGAGCCGGAGCTGGGAGCTGAGACCTCGGACTGCCCAGAACAAAACAAGGAGACGAAACTTTACGTAAACAGAAACAACCAAATACCTCAACTGACTGACAATGTGCCATAACTGACCTAGTTATCAATAATCGCCCGCCCTGTGCCGGGAGGGCTCGTGGAGAACGTGCGAGTGGTGGGCCTGGCCCTGGCCAGCCTCGCCCCGAGGGTCCCGCTGAACGGGAATGCGCCCCTCCAGGGTGCCCCTCCACGGGGGTGCGGCAGGCCACCGCTTCAGAGGACGCCACTATAAAAAGCAGCGGAAAAAGTCACAGTACCCTTTTATGTAAGAGGGCCTTATTTGCACAGAGATTTTTAAAAATGGGAATTTTCACTCTCAATTGCTTGTCATTCCACCTAATGACATATATTAAAGCTTATCTTTTCACAGGCTAATTTTAGACTGATAGCAGTTCCCAGATCACTGGTTTAGAAAGACATTACCCGGCTTTGCAAATCTAGTCCTCCCTCCCCAGAGGGTTCCTGTGGCGGAGGAGCTGGCAAGGTCAGAGGCTTTGCAGGGTGGGAGCGGGCAGGGTCCCTGCGGCTGTGTACAGCCCCTTCCCTTCCCGTGGTGTTGGTGCCACCCACACAAACACCAAAGGGCCTGTTTCAGGGTCTAGGTCACGTTAGATCCTCGCCTGCGCAGAGCTCTCTTAGTCTTCTCAACTGTTTTTCTGGCAGAAAATATTGAGGTTGAACATAGTGCTGAAAATAGCTCATATCAGCCCCCAAGGAACTCAGTGTTCCCTCATTACAACCCCCCCAGGGGGGTTTTTTAGATTCACCCTTTATGCTACTACCGAGCAGAAATGAAGACTAGCACCCTACCTGGTGTTCTTCTCCCCTCAGGAGCCCTGTGGGCACCCCAGATTCAACCAGTCGGCTCCGTGGAGTGGGGCCGTGGTGCTCTGCGGGTCACACTGGACCGGGAGCCTCAGGCAGGGCCTGGCACACTGTAGGAATCCCATAAATGGCTGCCGAGTGAATGTCCCAAACCAAAGGCACTGCTTTTGCCCTCAAACCGGCTTCTCTTCTCAGAATCCTCACCCTAGCAAGTGACACCATCCAGTCATGCACGAAGAATCCCCAATCATCCTGGCTGTCCCTTTACCGCCCTCGTCCACATGCACTCAGCGGTCAGCCGTGTAGCTTTCACCTCCATAGAGTCTCTCGTGCCAGCCCCCTCCTGCCCAACCCCGGAGCCACCACCTGCTGACAGGCTCCCATCATGTGGACATGAACCAGCATGACAGCCTCCTTCAGCCCTCCCACCCCTGGTCTGACCACCTGGGACTCACATCCACCCAAGGCTCCTCACGCTCTGCCCCTGTCTGCCTCTCTAGGAAGAATGCAGAGGACCAGGTGGGGATCCTGTGCTCGGGGGGATCCAGGAGGCTCCCATGAGGAGGTGCCCATCGAGGTGACCCATGCAAGACAGCAGGAGGTGGCCAGGCTAAGAAATCTGAGGGTGGGGGCAGGGCAGTGAGCATTACAGGCAAAAGGAACAGGTGTCCAAGGGCTCCAAGGTGGGGAGGGGCATGGCATGCTCTGGAGCTACAGGCAGCTGGTGTGGCTGGAGCCCCAGCAGCAAATGGAGCATCTGGCCAGATGAGGCTGGTGAGGACCAGGGACCAGATGGCCCAGGGCCTAGGGTGCAGGTGAGGATTTTAGTTTCTCCTTCAGAGCACTGGGAAGCAGGAGAGTGGCATGGTCACATCTGCCTTTTAAACAGATCCCTCTGCAAGTGCTTAGCTAATGAAGTAACAACGGATACTTTCCTAACATGATAAAATACAACCATCTCACTCCCAAACTCAGCATCTAGAAAGGGAACCCTACTTCCCTCCTCAGGAACAAGACAAAATGTCCACTATCATTGTTCTTTGAGGAGCTGGCCAACACACGTGGGTGAGAGAAAGATAAGAGAGAATTAAAAATCAGTAAGAAGATGGCCGGGCGCAGTGGTTCACGCCTGTAATCCTAGCACTCTGGGAGGCCGAGGCGGGAGGATCGCTCAAGGTCAGGAGTTCAAAACCAGCCTGATCAAGAGTGAGACCCCGTCTCTACTAAAAATAGAAATAAATTAATTGGCCTACTAAAAATATATAGAAAAAATTAGCCGGGCATGGTGGCGCATGCCTGTAGTCCCAGCTACTCAGGAGGCTGAGGCAGAAGGATCGCTTGAGCCCAGGAGTTTGAGGTTGCTGTGAGCTAGGCTGACGCCACGGCACTCACTCTAGCCTGGGCAACAGAGTGAGACTCTGTCTCAAAAAAAAAAAAAAAAAAATCAGTAAGAGGTAAAATTATCACTATACGCTTATGTTATGCTCATATAGCTAAAAACCTCAAAAGAATCCACTAAGAAGCTATGCAAACCATAGGAGAATTCAGAAAGATAGTAGCAGCAAATTAACATGTAGAAATAAAAAACTTGCTTGTATATAGACAATAACCAGTAAGAAGAGGTATTAGAAGAAACGGCCTCCATTTATGATGGAAACAAGAGAGTGACATTTGTAAGAATAAATGTAACAAGAATTGTACAACATCCTTATGAAAGGAATTTAAATTAACCCGAGAGACAATGAAGAAGACATTAAGTCTATTCCTGGACAGGAACATTCAACAACGTAACAATGTCAATTCTTCCTAAATTAATCTATACACGTGAGGCAACCCCAATAAAAACAGAAATGGGATTTTTTTAAAAAATCAGAACAATCTGATTTAGAGAAGCCCCCCTGGCTACAGCGTGGCTGTGGGTGCAGGGTGAGCTGGGAGACCCGGCAGAACCCAGGAAGAGGCTGGGCCCTGGCTGCAATGAAGGGAGGGATTTGAGAAAGATTTCCCTGGAGAAAGTCACAGGAGGTGGTGACTGGACGTGGGAGGTGAGAAAGAGACGTCAAACAGGGACTCCTGGTTTCGGGTAGTCCACTTAATAATTAATCAAATCTCCTGAAAATGGATGCCCGAGTTTCTGAAATCACTGCTCCTGCCAGGGTTTCTGGGCCCTCGAGAAAGGCTTTTTAACTAGTTGTTTGTTCGTAGTCAAGTGAAGCACTGCTCTTGCTTTCTGACTTTGCTAATTAGATGTTCTGCTTAGGGCTTTGGTGGACAGGATGGTCTCAGCCTCAGAAAGGATCTAGTTCTTTCCCTATCTGTGCTATTTTCCCCCCTTTTGATTCAAAATTGTGCTAGAGGAAAAAAAAAAATAGGGCAGTGAAAATGTGTTTCAGTTTGACCTAATCAGATCCAATGTCTACTTTAGCTATGGTTCGACAACATCTCCATAATATCTTTCCTCTTCTTTAATAAATAAGTAAGTCCTTAGGGCACAACAAAATTTCTCTCCACCACTGGCCTTCTCACTTTATCGGTAGCAATATCCCTTTAAGGTTTGCCTTTTTTCCCCCCTGTTCAGAATTCTTTTCAACACATTTTCAAACAGAACAAAGTGAGTTTAAATATATCACACAGTGGTTGCCTCTCAAACATCTACAGAAATCATTTCAGTGAATATGTTGTTTGATATGAAAAAAGAAGTGCATTTGATTTGGGTACAAACAGACTGTTATGCAAAGCATGTGTCTGTTGAAACTCAGGTGAATGAGCCTTCAGATGAATGATGCCCAGCTTCCCTCAAGTGTCTGCCAGGTTAGGCTTCCTTTGGGGACTACATGAGGTGCTAATGAGCTGCCTGAATCAGTGCCCGGAACCTCCCCAGTGCACACACAATCATCGCCTGGAGGGTCTTGCTCAAGGCAGAGTCAGCGCCTGCAGGTGGGGTGGCGCCTGAGATTCTGCCTTTCCAGTGAGCTCCTAGGAGGTGCCTTCCCACAAAGTGGCCCTTGGAGTAGCAAGAGTGCAAACAGACTCAGCAAGTTGGAAGCCACACAAAACAGGTTTTCCCACTGTCTCATGTCTCGGATAGAACAAGTGGGGATGTTTTAAAGTCTCTGTGGACTGTGAGTAGTATCTGCAGGTCAGAAGAGCCCCTCCCAATCCAACCTAAATGTTACACTTGCTAAAAACCCATACCTAGAAAATCCTGCAATATTTAGTAAAGCCTCACCAGTTTGGATTAAATAAAACTTAAACCTTATTCACGGAATTTAAAACATACAACCTGGCTTATTACTTTCAATTCCACAAGCTACACAAGCTTGAGGTGTTCGAGAAAGCAGTAATTCATATACTTCCCCCGAGGATGATGTTTGTCCTACTTCATTTGCACTAAGGAGAAAAGGAAAGTCTAGGTCTTCCCAGCCACCCCCCAGATGAAAAACCGCAAATTCCAAATAAAAGGAAAAGGAATTTCAAAAGTCTTCCTGCATTTAAAATAAAAAGGCCCCTAAAACCTACAGTATCTGTGTCAGTTCCTTCAGTTGTAACCACTCCTGTCAGTGGGGCTTCCTTTAACCCATTTTTGAGGTGGAAAAACTAAAGCCTAAAGTCAGTAGAACTCAAGGTCAATGCCATGGGGGACCTTATTAAGCTCAGGAATGCCAACGACAATAGATTTTACCCACTCAAGTGCCAGCTGCCTTGAGGGAAGGTGTGTGTCTCCTGACAAGCTCACAGTTTCAGCCCAGCTTGTTTGGCCTTGGAAAACATTTTCCTTATCGACTGAAAAGTAGAATGCATAAAAAGAGTAAATTAACTGCTTTTTATAAAGAGAGGAAGTAAAGTGAGTAAACTGCACATTTTTAAGCTATTTCTACAACTACACAGACCTGTGCTCCTGCATACGGAAGGCCATCAGGGTACATAAGAAGCAGCCACTCTGTTTTGCAAAGTGTGCAAAATACAAAAGGTACAACAGGTACAAAATGCAAAAAGACAAAATACAGATAGAAAAGGCACAAAAAGGGTCTCTGCCAACACCTTCTGCACACTATGACTGTCCCGTCCTGTCCTTCTGCTGGTCATCACAAATAGGGCTTACCCCGCCCAGCCTGATGGGGGCCCGGGGGGGAAGAAACCTTGAAAACATGGGACATCTTTAAGAACCATTCACTGGAAATAAAGCACACAGTATGTCCGTACAATTAACTTGGGTTCAACTAAACTAGTAACCTTCCACCGTGCACCTTCCCAGATACAATCAGAGCTGACCGCTGCCGGGTAACACTACACCAGAGGCTGCTGAGTTTAGCTCTGCTACAGCAGCCTGGTCACTTCTATTCCTTTAAATCTGGGATGGGTAGGATGGAGGTACAGAATCCAGGACTGGAGATGGAATTAAAAAGAAATCTGGAATATTCACTGGACAGGTATGGGAAACATCTGGCAGAAGAAAAAATACAAAGTTTGCATTACTTCTCTGACGGTGGTAACCCTTGGGCCGATGTCCACATTTATCTTCATACACAGAGTTCTCTGACATTCCACCCTCAACCCTCCTTCCTGTGCTACTGTTATCTCTTAGTTAATAAAGCTAAACTAACTGCATCCAGAGAGGAGCCTCAGTAAATGCTCTGGAAAATGCTACAGGGCAGTGGCTGGAAAGGGCTCTGGACTGAGCCCCAGACCCAGGGTTTGAGCTACTCCCCATGCTCCTCAGTCCTCTCACCTGCAAAATGGAGCTACGTTACCTGCCCCCGAGGGTTATGAGGCTCCTGAAGCCTAGAAAGGGTCCTTACGTGCTGAATTAATGAATACATTTTCAGATGAGATAATGACGTGAAACACAATCTAAATGTTAGTTATTATTATTCTTTTAAAATCTGTCCATTAAGGCTCTCAAAGCATATAACATTCAAATAATTCACAGTTCACTGAACAGGCAGTTTGCTTGTGTCTTGGTTTATAGGAAACTTTCAGGCCCCAAGTTCTTGGGATAAAGTGTGCCTTGTTTCAATTCTGGGTTCTGCCATGACAATAGCACCAACTTTTACTGACGGTGCCCTTTTATAATAAACACTGAGAATTTGATACAGAAAGAAAGTGACATGCTTTACTAAAGAAGAGATTATATTAGTTACGATATGTTCTGCAAAGCATCAGAAAACCCAAGCCATGCCAGCTTAACCAACGAGGTGGGGCCATCTGAGACCTCAGGCTGCTCCTGAGGCCTGCACAAGGCTCTGTTGCCAAGGAACAAGAGGGAAAGTTTGGTGGGTGGGCAACCAACAAGGCCCATTGCAGAGAACTAACAGGACATCTGTCCACCCAAGCAGTGGCTCCCACTCCATCTTTCATGTTGTCTCCTCTTTTGAGCCATTCACTCCTACCCGACTAAAATGTGGCTAATTTCTGACCCACACGTGCAGAGAGCAGACTACTTATAGAGCGAAGGACAGGAAGAATGACTGAGATGTGCTCAAGTGGACGGAGGCCACTCAGTTAGGCTGGTAATGAATCTCAGCCTCAGATGCCCGGCCTGCTGCTTCAATGACTGTAACTTCTCTTCCTCTCTCATTCATGTCTCTGTTTTGCTTTCCTAGGGTGAAGGTTTTCTTGCGACACTGGAGACATTAAAATAACTTGGAGATACGGCAAATAAGCACATGAAAAGATGCTCCATACCATATGCCATTGGGGAATTAAAAATTAAAACAGCCATAAGATTACTACACACCTATTAGAATAGCTAAAGTCCAAAACACTAACAACCCTAAATGCTGACAAGGATGTGGAGTAACAGGAACTTTCACTCATTGCTGGTGAGAATGAAAATGGTACAGCCACCTTGGAACACAATTTGACAGTTTCTTACAAAGCTCCACATATTCTTATCATTTGACCCAGCAATTGTGTTCCTTGCTATTTACCCAGATGAGTTGAAAACTTAGGTCCACACAAAAACCTGTCCATGAATATTTATGGAAGTTTTATTCATAATTGCCAAAAATTGGAAGCAACCAAGATGACCTTCAGTAGGTGATGAATAAACAAATGGTGGTATATCCACACAATGGAATATTATTCAGCAATATAAAGAAATCAGCTATCAAGCCACAGAAAGATACAGAGGAACCTTTAATGCACATGGTTAAGTGAAACCATGGATGCACATGGTTAAGCCAATCGGAAAAGGCTACACACCGCATGTGTCCAACTATATGACAGTCTGGAAAAGACAAAAATCTTAGAGACAGTAAAAAGGTCAGTGGTTGTCAGATTTTGGGTGAGGGGCAGGGAGGAGGCACAGAGAATGTATAGGGCAGTGAAACTATGCTGTGCGACACTGTCATGGTAAGTACATGGCATTATGCATAACACAAATCCATAGAACATACAAAAACAAAGAGTGAACCCTATGTATTATTAAACTATGGACTTTAGTTAATAACAATGAATCAGTATGGTTAATAATAATAAGCAATTGTAACAAATGTAGCGCACTATCGTCATGGCCAAAGACTGGAGGGACAGCCTAAGAGGAAGAAGACAGAAAATTAAAGCTCCTTATTTTTGCCGACACGGGGAGCCCACAGTCCCTACAGCAGAGAAACACTTGCATTTCCCAGCCCTTTTCCAAGACTGCTGCTCCACAAATGGTCTCCCAGCCTGTGAATGCATTTTAAATTTATCACAAGGACTACAATGCATATGACACTCTAGCATTTCATAGCTCGATAGTCCAGCATAATTCTTCCATAGTCCAATATAATAACCGAGTCAGTAAAGGTTCCCCTGGCATTTTCTTCTCCATTATTTACTCTCTGTAGCCCTTGTCTTGGACCATAGGTGTGGGGCACTGGCAAACTAGGACAGGTATACCTGATGAATTGTTTGGAGATAGATATATGTGAAGAAGTCTGGCAGGACATTCACTTGATAAAATGTTTCTGGAATACTAAACTGGGAGGTGGGGAATCGGGTGGGGAAAGTAGAACACAGTTACCTGTTTTTCATTGTGTAGTGAAAAAGCACACTCAAAGTCATGAAGCAATTAAATAACTTAAAGGCCTCTTTCCATTCTCAAAATATGAACAATATTTTGTCCTCCTTGTCCACCCATGTTTCCAGACCTACATTTTTTTAAACCTATAGTTTTCCCCCACTGCTTTGGACATGCTTTCTAGATAAAGGGTGCACTCGTCTGACAATGGACAGTTAAATAAAAACATGTTATGTTTCATACATCCTGCAAAAAAGCAAAGTGCAACACACCCAGCTGTATAGACCACTTCTTGAATAACTGTTTAACCCTTATTCATGCCTATTGGAGTATAAATTGGTGCCACATCATCGCAAGTCAATTTAGGAATTTTCTGCAAAATTTTAAAGTTAGGTTTAAAAATGCTAACCCATTCTACTCATGGGACTTCATCCTTTCAGCAAGAATGAAAATTGACCTCTCAATACACATTCCACCCTGGCCTGTGATGGATTTGAGAATGGGTCAGGGGATGGGGCTTCCTCATTTCTGGGAAGGACACACCGAAGTAATGGCCTCACCTTTTCCTGGAGGTGTCCCTTGGAATCAGTGCAGCCATCCTGGCTCCAGCAGAGGTGAGTGGGGAGGGTGAAGGGCCTGGGCCCCGAGACATCCCTGAGCAGATGACCCAACACTTCCTGGAGCCTGTCTGACCCTGGGCTTCTTTCTTATAGAGATCACAAATGTGTGGACCAGACAAGCCAACACAAGTCATCACTTTCTGTAACTTACAGCTGAAAACCATTGGACACAATCCAACAAAGTCACACATATGTGCCAAACTGTATGTATAAGAATTTTTACTGCCATCTGGTTAATGAAAACTAAAAACTGGAAACTCAAAAGTCCATCCTGGCTAAGTAAATTATGTTCCATATTACAGAATGCTATGCAGCCCCTAAAAAGAGAGAGGGGCTTCTGTATGTGCTGATATGGAAAAATACCCAAGATGTGTGATTAGTTGACCAAAAAAAAACCAGGGTACAGAACAGTATATATGGTATGATCTCATTTGTGCAAAATATATACATATACTTACATGCTTCCATATACATGCACATGCACACACACACACACACATACAATTTTAGAAGGATACCATAAACTTGCCAACAATGGTTACAACTGCAGGTGGAGGCAGCAAATGGGAGGGAAGTGGTTTTCATTTAATGGTCTCTGTACTGATTGGATTTTTTATAATAGCATATACTACTTTCATAGTTTCTTAAATCAAGTGAAAAATATTTTAAAATGGTCAAAGGATTCTGTTATGACAATTCACAGACATTCAAATGGCAAATATACATATAAAAATTACTGCCTAGAAATTTATTCAAATCAGACTTTACTATCTATGCCTACTAAGGTTAGCCATAGAAAAATATTGGTTTTGGGCCAGGTCTGGTGGTTCCTGCCTATGATCCCAAGAAGGGAGAATTACTAGGCCAGGAGTTTAAAACCAGCTTAGGCAACACGGCAAGACTCCATCTCTAAAAAAATAAGAAAAATTAGCCAGACATGATGGCAGGTGCCTATAGTCCCAGCTACTTGGGAGTCTGAGGCAGGAGGATCACTTGAGCCCAGGAGTTTGAGGCTAAAGTGAGCTATGATGATGCCACAGCACTCTAGCCCGGGCAACAGAGCAAGACCTTGTTTCTAAATAAGAGAAAAAAGAAAAATGTTAGTTTTTAAGCCCTCTTTCTCTGTCTACAACCTTTCTAGCTACGTACAGTCAGTATGTATTAGGGAGCTACAAATTAATTTTAATATAGCCTAAGTAAGAGAAAATTTAAAAGACACTCTCCAAATGTGCACATGTGCACTCCAAAGCCAAATAACTCTTTCTAATGATCCATGCCGCTGTTATCCTCCATGGAGCAAGAGCTGCCTATAATATTTAATACCTGAAGAATAATTTTAAGAAGATCCAGGTTGTACTTGGGTTTCCAGACTTACCTTTCAAGCCGAACCTGGACACAGGGCACTTCTAAGTTCGTTCACTCAGTACAGACACCAATTTTGAATTATGCTCCAGTGTAGTTATCTTTTTAAAAAATAATCCCTGTCCCAATGTGCAAGAACATTTCCAGAGATGCCATGCTTCCCGAGGCTGTGGTCCCCACTTTTCAGGGAATTTCCCTGACTGAGACTTTCCCATCAGCCTCTTGGATGACCAAGAATTCCACTCATCTCTTTCCAGCTCCATGACACCCACAGTGCCCAGAATTTTACTCCATGCCTTCCCCCCACCCAGAAGCCTCTAGCAGAACCCCCTAAGCCAGCTCTCTCTAGCGGTGCAGCTGCTCACGTGTCTGCCTCTCCCTCCCCTTCCTCTCCCCCTACACTGCTCCACTGGGGGCAGCGACCTCTTTGGTTCCCTGTGGCATCCCCGGAACTGGCACTGTGGCATTTTGGAGAGAGAGAAATCTGCAACAGAATCCTGATTTCACCCAACACATGCCTGAGTAACTTCAGAGGAGCTCCCTGGGGACTCTTTGAGCCTGAGTGTCCTCATCTGCCTAGTGGAGGTCACCATACACTGTCTGCAGGTGATCCTAGTGGCGGTGGCAGTGGTGGTAGTAAAGGTAATAATGATAATAATATATGCTTGAATAGATTAGTCTGAGTAGCTCACTCGAGCACACAGTAGCAGCATGCAAACACGTAGTTCGGTCTGAAGATTCCTTAAGCAAATGGCCCTGGCGCTACAGAACAAAACCAGATAAGGTAAACGAATCACTGCCCAGCGACGCTGAAAGTTCTAAGTTCTGCACAGCACATGTTCTCTCAGGCGCAACTCCCGCCGGCTGCAGAGAGCGGGAAGGAAGGCGCCACTGAGACCCCCCCAGATCCCTGGAGAACTTCCACCGGGCCATGCAGTTGTGTGGGCATGGGGCTCACAGCAGTGTTTATTTATTTGATTGTTTGTTTGTTTATTTGTTTTTATTGGTTTTATGGCCAAAATCCTGGCAGAGGAAAATCGTTTCTCTAGCATCAAAGAATTGTGCACGGGCCTCAAAGAGAGCTCTTTGTTTGTTTGTTTGAGACGGGACCTCGCCGCTGTCTGGGCTGCAGTGCCCTGGAAGAGTGCTCCCTTGGAAGAGGACAAGCTCCAGCCCCCAAGCCTTCCTCGTTCCCATGATGCTTCCTCCCGGCTCCCATTTAAGTGGAATTATTTAACTTACAGGATTTTTGAAAACAGAAGGAAAAGTCCTTAAAACTCTGCCCGGGTCCTTCAGGGTGAATTATTCCCATAACCGAGAAGAGGCAGGCAGAGCTGCACCCGATAGCTCCAGTGTGACCCACCTTAAGGCTTTATCCAGGTTCACTGGACAAGGTGCTGACCTGAACCCCTCGCAACACTCTTTGCGTGACTCAAGAAAAACAACGTTTTGAATATTTAAAAATGTGGGGCCAAATATATTCACAGGAAAAAAAAAAGCCTTCCAAGGAAACAACACTGTTTTGAATGTTAAAGAGGGGGAAGAGAAATTGGAAAGAGTAAAAAGAAATAGCAAAATGCACTTTTTATTTTAACCATGGCACCTGCTTTGGCAAGGCCGGCGGTTTCAACCTGCGCCCAGAGCTTCCCGTCTCACAGATGGCCGCCCCACTGCGTCAGAGTCGCCCAGTGAGCCAGTGTGTCGTCTTGGGTATTCTCTCTGGTTGAAAAATTATACCTCCTTTGGAGTTCTTTTTGCCACCAACTTAATCCGCCCTTCTAAAGCATTCAGGATAGAAAAAAAAAATGGATATCATTTTATTTGCGACAAGTTCTTTTCTGATAAAGTTTTCTCTCATGAAGCACATCCCACCTGTTCTATAAAAGTCCTAAATAATAGCCAATTTCCATTCTTTATCAATAAGCATGTTGGACGCCTCTCTTCATCCTTTGAAATAACACTCCCCTGTCCTTCCTGCCTCTACCAATCCATCTGAGAGTGCTGATTTTTAAAAATACTTTCCTATCCCTTGCAAAGCTCTTTGATAAACTGGCAATAAAGACAGTATCAATAAATTGTTATGATGATCTTAGTTACAATATTACTTAACAGCTATTTAGAGCCTGGCACAGCCCAGAACATCAAAGGCACCTTAAAGACAAAAGGATAACAATTCATTGGTTTATTGACGATGTACTCATTGAAAAGCTGGAAGAGTCGAAAATATTACCGACCCAGCACCCCATCTTTCCCGCCAATGTACCAGGATCCTCTCTGTGAAGTCCGGCCCTTTAAGCCCTTCGATCCTCACAAGGGTGACTTTAGAGTTGGAGAGCCAATCAAATATTATTAAAATATCTAGAAAACCTGTGGTTGAGACAGGCAGGAAGAATGAAAAGAATTCACAATTTAATAAGGCAGGGAAGAGATTTGAGGGGAAAAAAGCTGTAAACCTGTACTAGAGGGTACAGAATTCATTCTACCCAAATAGCACATTAAAAATGGAGAGAAGTGGTGAAAGAATGTCACAAGGCTGTCACCTGAAATCAGGG
The DNA here is from genome assembly GCA_008086735.1 of Cheirogaleus medius. Taxonomy (NCBI): domain Eukaryota; kingdom Metazoa; phylum Chordata; class Mammalia; order Primates; family Cheirogaleidae; genus Cheirogaleus; species Cheirogaleus medius. Next base: position 99,385,119 of record VBSM01000361.1, on the reverse strand, counting down.
ACAACACCAGCAACTGTATGGGAGGTATGTTGAATACTCCCCAACAGCACAAAGACTGCACACAGGGCTCCATGTGCCTTTGGTGGCCTGGCAGGACGGTCCTGCACACAGGTCTCTCTGCCCAGACAAAAGTCTCTGGCCGCAGCCCCAGCCCACAGAGATGGCCAGCACCTCACAGTCACATACTGTCCTCCCGGTAACCCCAAACAACGCCCGCCAACCCTTCCTCAGGACTCCCTTCCTCCCACACAGCACGGGCCAAGGCCGCGCGTTCGTCCTGGCTCCATTTCAAAGGTGGGAAGGGAAGGACGGCGCCATGGTTTTCATAATCAAGGAAGCCGGGCAGCCTGGTTTTATATGAATAGATGTCAGGCCATCGGGGCTGGAGAGAAGCTCAGAGGCCATTCGGTATTTTCTAGAGATGATGAAAGTGAGGCAAAGGGAGGTGGCCGCGGGCACAGAGCTGGCCAGAGCTAGAGCTAGAACAAGGACTCGGTGCTCTTCCCGTGCACCTGTGAGGTTGCGAACGACCCAGTGACTAAAGCAGCTTTAGATTTTATTCTTAGAGAAGCAAGCCCAACGTGAAATGTTCCATGCACATCGCCTGCCTGCCTTCCCAACCCATGGAATAATTTCCAGACCTTTCCCCTTACTTTGGAAGGAAGGGCCGGAAGTGCGGCTCAGAGTTCTGAGCTGCGAACATGCCCAGGTCTCCAGTTCTTGGAAAGTAACGGGCTGTCCAAGGGAAGCAGCTATTTCAGGGGGTGACTTTTCCTCACGCAGCCAAGACAGACCAGGCAAACAAGAGAACCGGCTCGGTTTCCATCAAGAAGGTCCTGCCAAAGGCAGGTGAAGGCGCCTGCAGAGAATTCATTCACAGAGAAGAACTTCAGCCTCCGCCCCAGGTTCACTGAAAACCCAACAGTGACGCCCACCTGCGGGCTCTGCTCCCGTGACACCCGGCTGGTGGGGAGAAGGGTCCCTGCGGGAAAAGTCGTTTGTCGCTCCACCGCGCTTCTGCTCTCGGCTCTGGCCTATCATCTGAAGTCGCTGAGCATGCTGCGTTTTTCCTCCTTCTTTCCGCTTTCCCTTCCCTAGGCTCTGCTAGCATTCAGTGTTTAGATAAAGACACGGCTTTAGGGTCTGAGGCTGTCCCACGCATGGCCGCCCATGTTAAATGCTCCAGGAAACACTGTTTATTTATAGAAGCCCCCAAAAAGCACAGGACAATTTCCTCATGTGCAGTGGAGTCCACGGTACTAAACAGGAAACGTCAACATCCTCCAGGCGGAAAACCAAGGTAAATACACTGTGTCAGGCAAGACAAACGAGCAGCACCATGAGAATTTTAACGTAAACTCTGACCGCTGTCAGATGCACTCTGGACTTCCGTATTTAGTATCTGCCTCTCTGCAAGTCTTTTCCCCTGGGGGTACGTGGAAAAGTGTCCCTCGCCCCAAGGCCAAGGCCTCCACCCAGGCTTTGGATGCTGCCAAATAAACCAACTCTTACTCTTAGAGTCAACTGATGTCGGTAAGTTTATTCAAGTCTCTACCATTAAAAAAAAAAAGCCTCCCAGCCTCATGTCCCCTTCCAGACCCTGGCCTTTTGCTGGTCTCCAAACTCGAGAGTTTGTTTCTTCCTGCCTCCCACTGAGTCCTCAGCCCACTGCAATCTGGTACCTCCACCATCGTTCCGCCAAAGCAGCTCTCGTTAAGGTCACCAATGACCTGAGTGTCACCAAACACAGCCGTTGTCTTGGCAGCGGCCTTTGATTCCACCGAGCATGCCCTCTCCCGAAATGCCGCAGTGGCCTCTCCTCGGCCTCCCCTCCCTCTCTGCCCTCCCTCGGCAGGCCACGGTGCCTCTCCCCGTGTTAAACTGACCCCTTAGATGAGGTCATCACCTGTCACACGCAGGTAACTCACAGTCAGACAAAGCATCTCAAACTCCGTATGTCAAACCTTCCCTCTCTCCCTCTCTCTCTCCCCCTCCCCATAGCCGGTCCAAGTACAATCAACTATTCCAAGATGCCCCACATCGACCCACTTCTCTCCGCCAGCCTTGCCAGCCAGGCCCACAGCCCTGCTGCGCCCCCCAGCAGTCCCCTTCCTGACACCCACCCGCCGCCCTCTCTGTCAGCCCCACACTTAACCAGAGTCATCACTCCAAAGCCCGCCCTGCAACTGCTCTGCCCCCCAGAACACCTGCGTGGCCCACCTTGTCTCAGATCCTCAAAAGTGCCAGGAGGGAAGCTCCGCCTGGAAAGTGGCCCCCTCCCTCCCCGACTTAGTTAAGTAGTTAGCTCCTTCTCATTCTTTAGACCTCAGCTCCAGGGGAAGCCTTCCCGGGCCTGTCACCCCCAGGCTAGGTTAGATGGCTCCATGACACTGTCCTCCCACTGTATCCTCTACCTTCACAGAGCTCACGTCACCACGGCGCTGATCCTACGCTCTTTGTGTGATTTGGGGTCAGTGTCTTTGCCCGTCCCCACTCCGAGGGCAGCCTTGAGGTTGCACCTCCCAGACCGCCCGTCACAGGGAGCGTAACGGACCGCGGGCCCCGGTTCCTTAATAAAATCCTTGCACGTTCAATCCCTTTGCATTGCTTCTCTGAGGACCCAGACGAACACACCCCTTCAACTCTAAGCCCCATGAGCACAAAGGCCTTGTCTGTTTGGGTTGCCAGTTAATTCCCAAGGCCTAGTGCAGTAATTCTGAACACGTATGCATAGAATTAACGAATCAATCACTGTATCATTTCTGAAGGAGCCTGGAACACAAACACCCAGAATCTCACGTTGCTTTTATGCCCTTTTCTTGATGCCACGTGAGTCTACGCAAACCACTGAGCAAACTCTCCAGGCTGTCACTGGGCTAGGGCAAGTCCCCGAGTAACTGGCAGAGCCACAGCGGAGCCCAGTCCCTCCCTCCCACTGCAACGCCAGTGATGCCTTAACCTCTGCAAACGGTAAGTACGGAAAGGGACGCGTCGGCCACCTTTGCGGTGCGGTCCACAAAGCCAGCACGTCCCTGCCCGTGTGGGAGGAAGGAGTGCGGCGGCATTCAACAGACAGGAACCTGTGACTCCCAGCGCTGTCCCCGAGAGGCCCCCGCTCATGGCTCCCGAGTACGGGCACACATTTTCTGGAGAAAGAAAAGAATAAGTTGTGGGTAGAGAAGAGTTTTGAGGCTCCATGGAGACAGGCTTCAGACGGGAGAAAAGACATTTTAGAAAATGCAGTGTAGCGAGCTTCTCAGCTCCCACACACCCTTCCCACTACGTCTCTGGATGTGAGAAATTTTTGGCTGCCTTCTGACTTTAAAAAAAAAGGCTTTAACTCAGAGATACCTTAAAAAGAAAAAAAAATCATTCTGAAAGAAGATTATCTGCTATTTCAGGTAATTTTAAAACTATGAGATAAGAAATCCCCCTTCCTGAGATGAATCGTCCACGGCGGTGACACCGCGCCGCTGGGGAAAAGGGAATCAGAGAAACTGCAGCCAACCACGCCCCCCCCACCCCCACCCCCACCAGACACCACGGGACGAGACAAGAACAGGAGCTGCTCGTCACTTATCTCCCCACAGATAAGTCCTCGGTGGCATCTCATGAGCAACCCTGCTGCGCTGTAGACAGTCGTCCCCAGCTGGCTGATGCTGCAAAGACGAGGTCTTGACCTAAGAGGCAGAGAACCAGGAGCCCCCGGCCACCCCCCGCCTCCCTGCACAGCCACTGCTTCTGCCAGTGTCGAATGCCAGTCTGCCCGCCCCAGGCTCTGTTCTCGGCACTGGAACACTCCTACAGAAGGGGGTGATGCTGCCGCCCCCGTTCCCTTCCTCCCTCACTTCCAAGGACTTGGTTCCTGGAGTCTCCCTTCCACCCGTCACTGGGTAGTGTGAACTGCTCCCTTCCACTTTGGTGTCCACCCAAACGGCTAAGTCCCCTGGCCCGGTAAAACACATGCACTTGAAAACCTTTGCATCTGTGACCTCTGGGCCAAAAGACACTGATTCTATAATCTTTTTTATTCCCCATGAACCTTATTTTTCAACCTTACATGCTCACTGGTGGTGTCCTTCAAACCTATTCCCCGAACGTCACGTCCACAACTGTACACACAGTTCTGTGCCGATTCTAACCCGGGCGTGTGCCGAGCTGGATGCTTCCCCTTCCCCAGGTGCTCACGGCGCTCTTGTTCTTAGGCCACTTCGCTCTCCACTTCACCAAAGTCACTGCAGTTGTATCATCATTTCCACCGGAATTTGGAAAGTAATAGCCACTGACGTAACATTCAACAACACTCAGACCCAAGGCTGATCCTTCCACCTCCCCCCCGATGTCACCTAACTCGCCGACAGGCACCAATTGCACAGGTACCCAACGACTGCGTGGTCTAAACCGGGGGTGGCACATCTGGAAATCTCTTTTTGACTTTTGACTTTGAAATAACTATAGACTCACAAGAAGTTGCAAAGAGAGTGCACAGAGTAGTCAACCTTTCAATTTCTCCCTTCCTTTTCTTGTTTTCCTTAACCATAACCTTCTTTTCAGAAAGCTTATTTTCCATGTAGGAAAGTACCCATCACCCAACTCCCCCAGCAGTGACATCCTACGTAAGTGAAGGAAGCTGGCTGGCACAGCATCAAAACTAGACACAGACCCTACTCTGAGGGCACCGTTTCTTGCATGTACTCATTTATCTGATTTATCTTTGTGTAGAATTTTACATTGTATCACACATGTAGACCAGTCAAGACACAGAAGCATCCCATTCACACAAAGGGTCTCTCCATGCTGTGCCTTGTGGTCTTCCCTCCCCCATTCCCTAATCCCTGGCAACCACTTGTCCCTTCTCCATTTCTATAATGTCACTGTGAAAATGTTACGTAAATGGCATAATACAGTATACGACCTTTTGAGACTGGCATTTTTTTTTTTCACTCATTGAGAGCTCTGAATAAGTCACATTTCCTGGAGTGTTATCACTACCCCCACTGCCCACCCCAACCCAAGCCCCAGGATTCTGAATCAGCAGGTCCAAGGTGGGACCCAGAAGATGGCATTTTTAAAGGCATCCCGGGGTAGCCTTAGTACTGTCATTTATGGGCTGCCAGCCTGGACCATTTCCTCCGGCTAATGGATGTCTGTGGTGTTAAAGATGGAATCAAGTGTCTTGCTAAAGGCAGGTAACATTACACCTGTCACCTCCTTCCTCTGCCACATCCTACAGGGCTTCCAGGGGAACTGGATCCCTCTGACGTGACTACTCCTTTATGAAATCGCATTCGTTTTACCTCGAAGCCTATTCTTTCTGAGGTGCCTGACAATTGAGTTGGTGATGAGTTGTTGGTTTTCTTTCAAATCTATTTCTGACTCAGAGGTCTGCAAGCCTTTATAGGTACTTTTTCATTCAGAAATCATTTTTTCTAAACAAAATGCACCGCAACAAATCCGGTCAATTTTGCAAGTCTCCCCGATACCCAAATAGCAACTAACATGACATAGCACTTTCCATCCAGATTTATTTTTCCTACCTTCCACGGAAGGTGATTACAAAGTAAGTACAATACACATTTCGACTGCAGTTTGGCTGACCTTGAGGACACAGAGAATCCATGAAAAATAAATGGCACTAGGTATGGGCAGGCTGCCGGTCACAGACGGGCGCCGCCAGGAAGGGCCAGTTTGGGAGTCCCTGGCAAGCTAACCTGTGGGCGTCTCTCCACGGGCAGCTGGACGTCTCTTAGAACAGGTGCCAGGGAGGCCGAAGACCAACCTCTCCTCACATCCTTACAGGAAATAGAAAACCACACAGAAACGCTTTCATGGGATGACAGTGAAGGTGAAGGAGAGGAAGGAAGAAATGACACAATTGCGTGCAATTCATTCATTCATTCTTTCATTCAATCAATGTCACCTCCTCCATGAGGGCAGAAGTTTGGTGTGGTATGTTGTGCTCCCTGCTGGAGTGCTTGACTCATGGTTGGTGCTCCACAAATATCTATCGTGTAACATACTTACCCAGCACGTAAGGGCGTGGTCAGGCCCACGTCCAGCTCCTCACCAGAAGAGAGAAGAGGTCACCTAAAAGAACACTACCTACACGGCTTCTCCCTAAGAGAGAGGAAAGCAATGCTAACTGCAGAATCCTCAAAGGTGGGTGAGCCACGCTGCCTCGGCCTCTGGACAGCAGCATCCAATCAGAAAACCTGATGAGCTGTCACATAAATGCCGCAGGGGCTCACCTGATGTCCCATCCAGTGCAGCCTCAGATGCCAGTACCCCTCCTACCCCAGGGTGGGTCCAACACACCCATCTCCCCTGGGACATGGGCGCAGAAAGCACTGGTTGTTCCTCGATATCTGTTTGCCTTTTCTTCCATGGTAATGGAAGACTTGGAGGAGCACAGGTCAGGAGCACAGGACAAAGTCTCACTTCCCGACCGTCCTTGCAGCTAGCTAGGGCCCAGTGACTACGACCTCGCAAAGGGGATTCAAGTGGGGATGGTGTGCAGCAGCTCTAAGGAACATCTGAGGGTCCCTCTTGCCCCTCCTTCTTCTCTTTTCCATGCTGGTGCCTGGAACCCAGATGCAATAGCCAGAGCTCTGGCTGCCACCTTGCACCACAGAACAAGGGTCACATCCTAGGGGTAAGGAAATGATGAGCAGGGAGGAGCTTGGGTCCTGGAAAATCTTGTGGACAAAGCCACTGGGCCAGCCTGGACTGCACACCTCTGACATTTCATGAGAGAGAAAAATAAGCTTTTATACTGTTATGTGGGGGATTTCTATTATTTACAGCCAAATCTAATCCTAGCTAACACTCATGTATAAAACAGAGATATATCCCACATGTCACATCCCGCCAACAAAATGACTCCTTAAAGATTTATCATCACTGATACATCCAACTCCTGGAGCCTACTTCCGCATTTGGCCTTTGTCATTTCTCGAGGGCAGAGAGTTTCACATTTCCTGGCAATACAGCAGAACTTACAAGAGTACAGAGGACTCACGTTTATAAACCTGCTTCCTGATCATTTGATTTCTGAGAGGTAAATGGTGAGTTTACTTAGCCAGGTAACCCAACAACCAAAGTTAATTCTGTTCCAAGTCCACACACGATGCTAATCAACCTGGTAATTAGAGGACACGGGGACAGGCAAGCAAGAAGTGTCCATCCCATCAGACCCATCAGACTATAATGAAATGAACACAGAGGCACCCACTTCTGCCCTTCTTGACAGAGGTGCACCCGTTTCTTTACCATCACATGGCTAAAGCATCAACAGCCATTTTCAAAGACACCTACCTTCTCCCCCCCCTTTTTATTTTTGAGACAGGGTCTCCCTCTATTGCCCAGGCTAGAGTACAGTGGTGTCATCATAGCTCACTGCAGCCTCAAACTCCTAGGCTCAAGAAATCCTCCCACCTTAGCCTCCCAAGTAGCTGGGACTACAGGCACGAGCCACCACACCTGGCTAATTCTTCTATTTTTAGTAGAGATGGGGTCTCACTCCTACTCAGGCTGGCCTCGAACTCCTGGCCTCAAGCAATCCTGCCGCCTCAGCCTCCCAAAGTGCTGGGATTACAGGCGCATACCACCGCACCCAGCCTCTTTTTACTTTAGAGCTGAGACAGCTCTTGTGTCTTCTCAGATGAAAAGTGGCTTGGTCTGGGCAGTCTACAATAATTATTTGGGGAATTTTATTTGATAATAGGAAGAATACTAAGAGTTAGTTTTCCTTCTAGAAAACTGCTGGGAAGTTTTCATGAGTCTAGTAAATTTTAGCTTAACAAAGGAAGTTCAGGTCAGCAAAACCTAGGAAGAATATAAAACCGCTGGGCCCTTTATCCCCAGTGACTCCTAGAAGGCAGAGGGCTCCCCTGTCCCAAACCACCTCTGTGCTGCTGTCTGTACCCATCAGCCGTGCAGGAAAGGGGAGGGCAAGGCCCTGCCCTAGGACCAGAGGTGGGGCTACTGGGCCACTTGGTGTGGACATCCACCAGGGATGAAACCAACTCTGCAGCCCAGTGACCTGAGTCCATATCACAGCTCTGCCACTCACCAGCTGGGTGGCTGTGGGCTAGTCACCCACCCTCTTTGAGTCACAGAACTGCCTCCATTATAGGGTCATTTGTTGTAAGGACTAGTGATATGTATGAAAATTCCTAGCCCATAATGGGCACCCATTACATTTATGGAAATGCTATTATATATCCAGAGCACTTCTAATCCAAGGTTGAGAATGGCACTGCTAAAATGAAAAGCCAGTGCACGCCTGATACCTGGGTGCCCAACAGGCGGGACTCTAGCTCTCTTCTTCTCCCTGCCTCCCTTTCTGACCTGCAGACAGGCACAGGCTCTTCTGCATGTCAGGCAAGTCCCCTTGATGGGGACTCAGCATTGCTGAAAAAATAGCGAGAGGGGAGCGACTGGGGAAAAAGGAAGCAGGACTGCATGTTCAGTTGCACAATCTGTACACTGAACAAGGGCATTACAATTAGGGGCACCATTTACACTGTAGACATCACAGAATTATATCTTTATTTTGAAAATTTTCCAGCAGAGATAAACATCTTGTTTTAATGAAAATAGTACATAATGATAATTTTCTGACAGCTGGAAATAAACCATTTTGAAGAGGGAGTGACTTTCTCAAATTTACATAAAGGTGCCATGTAAGTTATTGATGGAGCAGTCAGGACTCTGCTGGGGACCCCTGGCTTTAAGCATATTCCTTCTAAGGCTGAGCATACTCCCTCCATTATCTCAGCAAGCCAAATTCCACCCAACCCTTCGAGCTAAATTTTTCTGAAATCATATTCAACCAAAGGCATAATTCAATGTCCTAATCTGTCAGCATCATAGATTCAACATGATAATTATGATCCTACTTACAGCAACACCTGAGGAGCCAGCCCAGGTGCAGATGCATGGATCCCTTCGACTCTCAAATCCTTCTGACCTTCTTTCTCCTTCCTGTGCACCTGTCAGCGTCCCTCCCTCCCGGCCCCTCGTCTCTGCACCGTCCCTCTCCTCCCCAGGAGCAGCTCCCCCGGTTAAACCCCAGGCCTGGTGAGAGAGCGATAAGCTAATCCACACTCTGGAGCTGGCATGATACAAACTTAATGTATTACCTCTCCAGCTGGGAATTAATATTTAAAAGAGCTTGCCCTCAAAAGGACAAGGCTTAACTCAAACAAATGATTGCCAAGGGTGGCTTTATCTTATTTGGAAAAGAGAACAAAGAGGGAAAATTGGGTGGTCAGAGTAAGGATGGGGCTGGCGAATAATCACCTGGAATCTCCGTCTATGCCCATCTGAGACTTAATCGTCATGTCGGCGCAACCCCCACAGCACTGAGTTATTACAGAATCGTGACGAAACTTCTTTGCTTGTGCAGCACTTTATTTTAAGGCCCCTCATCATATCTAAGCACTGACTACAGCCTCACTTGTAAAGTGACAAGCATTGTTAGGCAGTTATGATAAAGAATCATTTGTACTCGCGCAAATCATTGCTCAGAATTCAGTGCCTTATGCCAATAGGCACTGTGATGATTATTAACAGCACAGCACACTGTCCGCATCGTCACCATTACTATTAATACGGACCCTTGGGCAGGCTTTCTGACCGAACTTCCACACTACAAGAGGAACATGAAATTTAATAAAAAAACAAAAAACACCATTTCTGAGTCTACCTAGGGAAGGTTTTCCACTGGATGGATCTTGGTGGTGCAAAAAAATTCCCAGGTGCGTTTCCTTTTCACGTTTCCGGGTTCAGATCCTAACATAAAATATCTCTGAGCTACTTTGAATATACATATATATATTTTTTAATGATCAGAAAAATAAATAAATACAACAGAGGAGACTCGGCTCCGTTGCTCTTCGCCCACCACAGCGGAAATCTGCCACTCGTGCAGGTAAGGGTGAAAACGCTCTGCACCGGCTCACCTGGCAGAACTGCTTTGTTCACCCACTGCTTCTAATTTACTTGTATTATCTTTTTTTCCTGAAATGTTAGTAGTGCATGAGGAATCCATTCATTAACTCTTAATTAGAAAACAAGAAAATATATCAATGGCTCAAGAATATATGAGGAAGAACTGAAATATGAACAAGCAAACTAAAAAGTTATGTAATACTATTTTTGACATGTTTCTGTGGATCTAAAATCGAAAATATTCTAAAATAAAAAATGTATTTAGAAACAAGCCATCCAACCAATCTCCATGTAGTGTCTGTGAGCCAGCCACCTGCTCCAGGTACACTCTCTCCCTGAATCATGGCTGGGAAACTGCTGAAAGCTATTTTTATCCCCATTGCAATGGGCACTTTCGAGGAAAACGAAGAGACCCTCTCAGTAAAGCAGCTCACAGGCATGCCTGAAGGCTTCCGTCAGCACTGGGAGTCTTACGAAAGCAACGGATATTTAATAATGGCCCTACAGATCAGCTGAAGACACAAACTTTTTTTTAGAAAAATAGCCATTTTGCCACTTTCGACCCAGACTATTTTTTATGTACAATGGGCTCCAGTGACAAACGACCCACTCTGTTTTCTCACCTGTAAAATGGGGCTAATAACAGTAGCTGCTATCAGGGTGGTGTGCTGATTAAGACAGACAATAGCCCTTAGCTGGCCCCTGGGAAATGTCCTGCTGGAGAGCCCGCCCTGCCGGTCACCTGTCCAGGTGCATGCTGGCACTGGCTCAGCAGCCGCCGCCCCACCGGGAGGTCTGCCCTCCTGCAGGCGGGTCCCCCCGGCCTGTCACCTTCCTGGCAGCCTTTCATTCTTCCCAGCACTGGTGGGTGAGCCTGTCTGTGTTATGGTGTCACATTAGCTAATGAGATCAAACTTGCTAAACTAAGCTAAGCTAATGAGCTCCACTTAGCTAATCAGCTCCGGAGAAATGAGCTTTCTTTTTTTGTGAATAGGCAGCCCCCAAAGTTAATTTGTAGCTTGGTCGTTGGAAACTGGGAATGTGTTTTCCCACAGAAACAATGTGACAAATGAAGCCGGAGTTCTCAGGCCAGTCCCAAACCCTTTTTTAATCCTTAAGAAAGAGAATAATAGTGGGTTTTAGGGGCTGTGAGTCCATGATGCAGGAAAGAAAGAAACTGTCATCCCCTTTCCCAAGTGCATACGCCGGGTATGGGTTAGAGAGGGAAAAAAATAAATAAATAAGTAAAGTAAACCTCAGTGACTATTTCATCCCAACCCAACTAAATGACCACAAATTTCACAAAATATATGCTTTGGTTCACAACCTAGTAGGTTAGTTACTTTTGTGACAGCACGTGACACATTAAAATGGTATTTGCTGAAGTGACAAAACAAAGAAATTTTGTTTAAAAGCCCTTTCCCATCCAAGAGTGCTTACTAGGTATCCTATCTGTATTTCCTTTCATGTGCTGATGATTTTAATGAAATCCGATACTCTAAAAGAAAGCCAAATCTACGAACTCAGGTAAAGACTGGCGTGATTTTCATTGTACAATGCAACAAGTCCTGTTCAGACAGCAACAGCAGATGCATCGCCAGCCTGAGTGTATTAGTATCTTCACACAAGGGCTAAAACGACGGCCAGCCCATCTCTTTTCCCAAGAAAGAAATATAAGCTCAAAACAAAAAATTTCACATTGAAGACACGTTTTGCCGACAGGAGGATGGGGCACGTCACGCTGCCCTTTGTTCCTTCATCGCACCAATTAGGGAGGGTGAGCGGAGGAGGCCCCGGACTGGCAACCCGCAGAAGTGCATCCCACGCCTGCGCCGCCTAGCCTCGGCGGCCTCAGTTTCTTCATCTGTAAAATGGGGGGATTTTTGCCAGTTCTACCCTTATATGATCAGGAGTAAAGGAAAATGATTCCCATGTATACCTGGTAAAATTCTAGAACTAAGTTTTACCAAGAGATTGACTACGGCCAACACTAAACAAGGTAAAAAGTATTATTTTGAAAAGCACCTATTTTCACACATTTGTATGCTTCTAAAAAGGTTTTTAGACATCCATTATTTGAAACAACAACGTTTCCATTTATCTTTGAACGCTACATCTAAACACTGGGTTACTGATAACACTCATTCCAGTGCTTCCTGTGGAAAGGCATTAGCATCTGATGAATAAATAACGAACGCCGCAAACGCTACATACATGGAAACCTTGAAATGGATGCACTTGAGTTTAAAAGCAAATTTTGGCCGGCTCCTCCACTCAAGGGCAGTATTGCTCCTAATGCAGTTCTGGAAACATCCATTCAGTGCCTACGGTGGGCCACACACTAGCACCGGACGCACAGGAGAGCAGGATCCGTGAGACAGGGCCCTGCCCTGGGCTGGGTGGGCTTGTGGCCGGGGCATGGGGAACGCAAGCTCTGCGAGCCGTTGGCCGTAAGAGCCGAAGTCACAGGAATAAAGTGGCACCTGCGGGAACACCGCTGCCTTCCTGCCAGGGGTGTCAAGTGCGGGAGTAGGACCAGGAAAGACAGCTGTTTTCATTTCACAGGTTCATGGCAGAAAGAGCTCGGGGCAGAGGACACCGCAGGGGGGAAGTCGGCACGTGGGACAGACAACCTGACAGCCGCGGCAGCAGTGAGCGACGTGGGGTGCAGTGTTGCTCAGGTTGCAGGTTGTGGGTCATGCAATCAAGTTAGAGGGTCGAGAAGCGTTATTTAAGTGAAATACTCTAGAACAAAACAACAGAACAGAAGGCACTGCACACGCTGTTTCGTGAACTTTGCATCTCCGTGTGTGCCTGTGTGTGCGTGCATGGGTCCTGGCTCTCAGGGACGCATTGCTCAGCGTAGGTCACCCTCCACAAGTGTGAAGGGCACTGTTCAGGGGAGTAGGGCACACGGGGGCTCCTCCAGCCACCAAGCCCACTGCCACCTTCCCAGGAACAGAGCACAGTGGAGGAGCAGCTCTCAAGACGACAGCAGCCTTCCTCGCACTGGGGGAGGACCGTTTCCGAGCAGGATCACAGAAAAGGCCTGGGAGGCTGCGGCCGCCAGTTGGACTCTCTCCCAACCAGTGTCTATGAGGGAGACCCCCACCGAATTGCCCGCACACCACCACGGTCTAGGGCAGCAGTAAGGAAAGGGGTATGGGGGAAAAAAGGTTCAGAATTTTGCAGTTGGAAAAAGTTAAAAATTTTATGTTTTACCGTTTATTTTTGTATATAAATTGCATGTGGTAATGGAGAAGGGGGCTGGCTACATAAACTTCTCAGTGTTGATGGCTTTTGAAAGGCTTTAATCCAGCCCTGATGGCGACAACACAAACAATTCTGAGCAAAACGCTCCTTGCCCCAAATGTCATCATCCCTGTCCTCTTTCAAAGTAGTCCGACCAGTCCTCGTCCAGGGCCTGGCGACAGGACCAGGGCCACCCAGACAGCCTGGTGTCTGGGAAGGGGTCCACGGAGAATGGGGAGATCACGCGTGGACTCCCAAAAGTTGTGATGTGCAACGGAATGTGCAGGTGGGACAGCCACTGCCAGGGTTGGCCCCAGCCCGGCAGGGACGCCCTGCCCAGCAGCGGAAAGTATACCAAAAGGAGAGACCCTGGCTCCAGAGCTTTCTTCTTCAGTAACCCATTAGCCTTCTGGGGTTCTGTTTTCTTCACATCATTCACAATAACAACTGCTTTTGTACCTTTGAAACCAGAATCTATCAAGTGCAAAGGCACAAATTACGAGAAGAGAGCTAAGCCTATCTGCAGAAAGAGCACATATATACAACTACACATGTCAGACGAGGCAAATGCCTTTATTTCTTATTTCATGGCACGGTGCTTATTCAAACACTCAGAAAACAATGACGCTGGCCCTGGCAACAGACAACAGCACCCGATGTACCTGGCAATGAGGTGTCTTACAGGCACTGACTGTAACTCCAGTACATACGGCCTATGCTCAGCATGCGATCATACTCAGCAAATATTTCTTCACACATAGACCAAGAAATACTAACAAAGAGTGAAAAATTTATGAAGAAAGATATGGGGGGAAATGTTGGAAAAAATAGGTGGTCTGGAAGAAGCGGAAATGAGGCACCTGTGCAGAGGGATGAATTTATCCATCTGCCTAAGTGCAGCTAATCAGGAAAGCAAGGCCTGCTCAACCCAGTCTGGAAGGCAGAGTCATCTGGGTCCCCTCTAGACAATTGCAGAGGTTTGTAAATGTCTTAATTATTTTGATCAATGTGTTAAACCAGACACTTCCAGTAAAATCACTTTTCCCTGTAGGCTGAATTAACTCCAACCTCCAGATGACTGTGGATACTGAGGAAATGAGCAGGCTCTTGGCCAAAGCCCCGTTTAATGTTTGTTGTGCAGACACACAGTCAGAGCTTTCCCTCTTCTGTCGTGCTGGTCGGCGTAGATGCCAAGAGCAACCTTGCTTGTAGAGCAATCGTTATAACTACAGAATTCCTTTCTCTAGGAATCATTATAACCACAGAATGCATTTCTCCAGGCAACAAATGGAAAACAACTAAGAATGGCAATATTTATTCTAAGATAAAGAAGAAACATTTTAATTTGATACAGTCTACTGTGTTCTTATAAAACTGTGGTCCCCAACCCCTGGGCAGCCACACCTATTAGGACCCAGGCCGCACAGCAGGAGGTGAGTGGCGGGGAGGGAGCAAAGCTTCACCTGTATTGACAGCTGCTCCCCATCGCTCACACCACCGCCTGAGCTCTGCCTCCCCCCCACCCCAGCCCATGGAAAAATTGTCCTCCACGAAACTGGTCCCTGGTGCCAAAAATGTTGGGGACCGCTGTTATAAAACATCTTCACAGGCTTCCTAGCACAGAGGAAAGAGTACTTCTTCAAGTGTTTTCTAGAGAGCATCAGTAACTATTCCCACTATTCTGTCTTAGCCAGGGGAGGGGACAATGAAATATTTAAAGATCTTCTGGGGGGGGGGAAGGCCTGTCGTACACTGAGGGGAAATTGAACTGTATGTCACATCAGCCTAGCTGCCAGCCTCTGCTTCGCTCTTCTCTCAGCAGATGAAGGCTGGCTCAGCAGGCCCTCGATTTAGACCCACAGGGGACAGAGCAGAGATGGCCCTACATCCCTACCTGACTCTTCCCCTGCCACCAGGCTGCTGCCCCATGATGACACCATGCCCAGGGTTAGTAGCCATGTCCCGCCCTGACTTTGTCACATCCCCTGAGCTTGAGGCCCTGCTCTGCGGCCCTCCAGAACCACAGCTTGGCCTGGCACTTTCCGACCCACCCATTTTTGTCGGCAAAAGCTTCTTGTCCAAACTGGGACCCTGCTCTCTACTGACACACTTCCCTGTTTCCAAACTCAATCAACTCAACTCACTGTCCACTCACTTCTGCCTCCTCTGCTCCAGGCTCCGCTTACCTGGGGCCATCCCCATCCCTAATCCTACCTGCTGCCTGCCAGGCTGGACTCCTCCCCTCCTGCAGTTGGGTTTGTCGCCCCAAAGCCTGTGTCATCCCAGGGGGCAGCTGACTCATCTGCAACAGGCAAGTGTCATTAACTATGGTGGACACTGTGGTCAGCCAGATAATCCCCTCCCCCCACCTGTTCCTTCAGGACTGAAACACTCGTCCCCAGCCGTGGGCGATGTTGGCATGTGCCAGCTTTCAGCTGCATCCCTCTCAGGAGACTGCCCGTGACTAAAGAGCATCACCTCCCCTTTGCCCTGTCCCTGGCCCCACAAGATGGCAGGAGACTCTGCTGTGGTGACATCTGCCCAGCCCTGCCCCCCTCACTCCCCCACAGGTATCAAGCCGAAAGCACACCCTGGAAAACGTCCTACAGGCAAAGCCGTCCCAGGGTCGGCTTCCTGGGATCCTCCCTGTGACATTAACCAGGCAAGCCAAGTCCAGTCCCTGAGATGCTCTGCCTCATTTCCTGAATCCCTGGAATTCCACAGAGAACCAAGAAGGCCATTCTGTGTGTCCATCTCATGACAATTAATATAATTAACAAGCCCTTCTCCAAAGGATGTATAAAAGTCTGCAGAATTTCAAGTCCAGCTTAACATGGGGTGCAATAAGGACTGGAGTGTGGAACTAGTATCAGACTCCTGACCTACACATTGTAAGAACAATTTGTGTTGTTTCAAGCCACTAAGTTTGTGGTAATTTGTTATGGCAGCAAAAGAAATCTGATTCTAGGGGAAGAGAGAACGGAGAGTAAGGAGAACGAGTCTTCACTCCTTCCCGCACTTTAACTTTCCCCCTTGTATGCCTGACTGGAGCTGCCCTTCAGGAACGCCGGCGTCTGTGTCGACTGTGCCATCTAGGGTCAACTCCAGGTGACACGGACAAACCCACACAACTCTCTACAGGAGAGTAAGGAAGAATCTTAATCTCATGTTCCAGGAGACGACACTGCCCTGATAGATCATCACCCTGTCTCATTACCACGTCCGGGGCCAAGAGACAGAAGAGCTTAGTTACAAATGAATGGGCCTCCCTGTCACCTCTTCAACTCCTAAATAAAAAAAGGGAATGTTAATAGTTTCCTAGCTCGATAAAGACATACAGCTTGAAAATAATACTTCCCACCTTTATTTTTTTAATTTTGAGCCTACGAAGGGAGTTTCTGTATAAAACATTGTTAATCCCGACTACATAATAATTTTATGATGAAAAGAGTGAGCTTCTATATATTCAGTATTTACTGTTAAAAAGACAAGAGCACACTTTTTGAAATATCTGTGCAAAATATGCTTGTAGCTAATGGAAAAAGAACACAAACACCAACTCAGCATGTTTCCGAAACAGAGTAGTAACCACCGTTTGTGTGTGCTGGGACCATCCTGAGATTTAATTTACATGGGTTGCAATCTTAAAGGGAAGGAGGAGAATGTATATCAAGCTTGTGAGATAATCTGAGTAAAGAATTCTTCTCCTTGCTTCAAAAGACAAATAAACCATATATAGTTGTAGGATTTAACTTGAATTTGGCTTTTAGGTTCAAAAATGCCCTTATCTGCCATCAAGAATGTGTGTGTGGGAAACTCATGGCATTAAAAGACCCCAAAATAGGAGCATTCAAGATGATAAATTGCTTTGATTATATAATTCTGAGGCCCACTGGAAAGCTCAGCCTACTGGGGAGTCATTAGTTGCCTGACTGTCTGCCTGTAGGACAGCGTGGCTCTGCGGACCACAGGGCCACCATAGGCTATTACTGGAAAGGGACCAGTATGTCATAAGCACAATGGGCAGGTAACCCAGGGAAGAGTGAACATCCTAGTACACAAGAGTGACAAAGAGGTGTCCCTACCAGAGCTGTGTTTCTATATTCAACCTTCTCCAAAATCAACAGACCGGACTGCCATACACTGAGATCTTAGTGAACGGAGACTCATCCAGCAAGCTTAATAAATTGTGAGGAAAAATAGAAAGGCCTAGAATGCCAGGTTTAAACAGTTTTGCATGGATTTAGTTTCCTACACAATAGGTGTATAGGTCTATCACTGTACATATACCAAGCACAGTAGGGTAGGGAATTCAGGGGTTTTGAGGCTAGAGCAAGGGAATAACAGAGACAGCGAGAGAGGACGCTGGCAGTACCATCCAGGTGTGGGGTGGGCAGGGCCCAGAGCCCTGGTTCTCAAGCTACTTTCCTACCAGGACATGTGAGATGAAGGACAACTTCTCCCAAGGGAGGACTGGGATTGGCACAATTACCGGTGCATGAACTAGCTGCAACTCCGTTCTCTCCTTCTCAAGGAAGCATATTGGAATACAAGTGGGAAGAGCTGACCCTGAATCTGCCATAATTTTTTAAATATTCTCAAGCTTCAGCACTGTAAGTTTAGTGTTGCTGGTTACCCATTAATTGCTACACACCCCAAATCAATCCTGGCGCTTCACTTGAGAACTTCTGTTAGTTAAGTTTTCCAGCTACTATGGCTGTATAATAACACCCCCCACTCCCAAAACACAGTGGCTTAAAACAATGACAACTTTATTTTGTTCATCATTCTGCCATTTGGGCAGAGCTCAGCAGGACTTGCTCATATCTGCTCCTCTTGGCTTCACTGGGATGGCTCACGAGGTGGGCATGGGGGGCTGGAGCGGTGTGAAGGCTCATGCACTCAGCTGCGGGCTCCACAGTCACCTCTGCCCCTCCACGTGGTCTCTGTATCATAGGGGTGTCCAAGTAGCTGGACTTTTTATACGGCAGCTCAGGGCTCCAAAGGTGCATGTCCCGAGTGAGAGAGAGAGCGGCAGCTGGGAGCTCTATCAGGCTGTCTAATCTAGCCTCCAAAATCACACAGCAGCACTTTGGAAATGTTCTATTCTTCACAGGTGGGCAGGCCCATAGTCAAGAGAAGAGGAATTAGACTCTACCTTTTTTGGGGAAAACTGTCAAAAAATTTGTGAAAATGTTTGAAAACCAGCACATTCAGTATGGAAACAGAGAAGAAGAATGCAGTCTAAGAGATATTAAAGAAAAGGTTTAGTGGAGTGTGATGACTGAAGATAGTATGAGAAAGGGTGAAAATGAGAACAACTCTGGGCTGCAGTTCTGGGGCCCAGGACAGTGTTCCCTACAGAGAGTGGTGGGGCCCCATGGAATGTCTACTCAGAAGAAACTGCAAGGCATTCGGTATGCAGTGACATGCTTTCTGAGAGTCAGAGGACACCTGGGCAGAGATCTCTACAGGCAAAAGGAAATGCAAGACCAGAGGGCAGGTGCTCTAGACAGGAGACAGAGACAGACAGAAGAATGTCACATCTGAAAAGGCTGGAGTAACAACCATGACAAGGCAAACTTGCTTGAGAAAGTAAGAAACACAGAAGAGGAAGGAACAGAGTTCATTAAGGGAAAGAAGGAAAGGAGAGATGCAACCAGGAGAACAAGAAATAACTAAAGGTAGGTAGGAAGATGAACATCCTAGAAGCTAAAGGAAGAAAAACTTTCAAAAAAGAGAAAGCGGTCACAATATCTCATACCACTGACAGAAAGGGAAAAGTGAAAACTGAAAAAAGGGACACTAGATTTTGTCAAGGAAGTAGACAGAAAAACACATTTTAGCGACCTATTTTATTTCTCTGATCAGTACCAGGAGAGAAAATCATTTCTCAGCAAGTAGAACTAATGACTCAAATAGATGCTGGTATTTTGTGTTAAAATAAGCTGTTGCCCTGTATTCAGGAGAAGATGAGAAGTGCCTGAAAACCACCAAAAGATAGCAGACTTATGGGGCTTAAATTCCCTCCTGAGAGAGCTAGATGCAGTTCCTGCACTGATAAGACTATCTCAGGGCAGGCCATATCCAGCCCTAGGAGGGCGTTGACTACATCCTCCACTATCAACCACCTTGTTGAGCCCTGTCACACTCTGATGGCCCTCCATAGCCACATAGGAACTGAAGTCAGCAGTTTTTAAAATCTACTTTGAAGATGTACAGAAATTATTATATTCCTGTTTTTAAATGGTGTGCTATAACGTGTTTAAATTGTTCTAAAATTTAAAAAGTCCCATTATAGTTGAAAAGCAAACCTACCTCAAAAGTCTCTAGAGGGGCACAGGGAAGTCTATTCCAATGGTACATTAGCTCCAATGGCACAAGCCAGATTAGCTACAAAAGCATAATTTTTAAAATCTGTCAGGGAGCTGAGAATGCAAAGGAGACTAAACATGTTGACTCCCACCCCCTGCCCCAAGAGAAAAGGCCAACAGCTGCTTCCTTCCCTACAAAAGAAATGGGAAGAACAGGAAACCAAAATAGATAGGAATGAGGAGAAAGCAGCTAAATTTTTTTTTGGAGACAGGGTCTCAATCTGTCACCCAGGCTGGAGTGCAGTGGCACCATCACAGCTCACTGCAACCTCAAACTCCTAGGCTTAAGTGATTCTCCTGACTTAGTCTCCTGAGGAGCTAGGACTACAGGCATGTGCCACCATGCCCGGCTAGTTTTTTCTATTTTTTTTATAGAGACGGGGTCTCACTCTTGCTCAGCCTGGCATTGAATTCTTGGCCTCAAGCAATCCTCCTGCCTTGGCCTCCCAGAATATCCAGCTATATTTTTAACCAACATTAATGGCCACATATGTACAGCCATATGGATTAGAACTCCAAAGAGCCTCAGCCACAGAGTAAGTCTTTACCACCAGCCAACTCTTTCCCATTGATCTTCACCAAACACACAAGACTACATCAAAGGCTGGGGGTGGGGCAGGAGTTGAGAGACATCTGCCCTGAGGCCTATGGAACCTACCCCCAGGGTATAGCATAAAAGGGTCAGAGCATAAAAACTGAAAAAATCACTCTGAAAAAGTCCAGGCCACTGTGGTAGCACTCCACAAAGCTGAGGCAGAGCAGCTGAGCAGAGGAGATGTCCCTAGGTGTAAAAAGCTGGATCAAGACTGAACACAAAGCTAACTCCCGAGTGACCCAGAAAGCTAGCAGTCAGGTTGAAAAACAGAGAGGAATCTTCCATAGTTTGCTAAGCTGGTGATGAGCTGTAAAGCATAAAGAAATCTTCAGAGTTTTGCCAGGACTCAGACTTTAAGCCTTGCTAAAGGGAAAGTCTTCTTAATTCTGCTCTCAACACATTTGAAGTTAGTGATGAAATGAATCTAACTAAAGCTTCTCCAAAGCCCACACTTATTTCAGTTACAAATTAGATTGACTCAGCAGACACACCAGTGGTCTGAAAAAATAATATAAATTACTACAGCCTTTATAATTCTTTTACATGCAATGTCTGGCATGCAATCAATAATTACAAGGTATGCAAAGAAGGAAGAAAATATAACCCACAGTCAAGAGAAGAAATAGGCAAAAGAAGCATATTCAGAGATGATACAGATGTTGAAATTATTAGGCAAGCACTTTAAAATAACTACCAAAAAGTATGTTAAAGGCTCTAGCGGAAAATATGAACATGAACATGAACAGATGGAGAATTTCAGCAGAAGAATGGAAACTATAAAAAAACCTTTTTAAAAAAAAGGTAGAAATGCTCAAAATAAAAAATAAGATTTCAAAAATGGCTTAATATAGAAAGAAGAATCAGTAAATTTGAAGACAGACTAATAGGAATTATCCAAACTAAAACAAAAAAGAGCAAAAAATAGAAAAAAATGTAATAAAGTAAGATGTACAAGACTATATAAAATGGTATTATATATAAGTAATTTGAGTTCCAAGAAAGGAAAGAAAGGGGAACAAAATAAATATTTGAAGAAGTAGTGGATGAAAAATTTCCAAAACTGATGAAAGATATCAGTCCACAGATCCAAGAAACTCAGCAAACCCCAAGCAGAATAAATACAGGAAAAAACACATGTAGTCCTGTCATATTTTACCTACAGATAAAAAAGATAAAGAGAAAATCAGCTGGAGGAATATCACATATTACATATGGGGGGAAATGCTAAAAAATAACAGTTCACTTCTCGTCAGAAATAAAAGAGGCTGGAAGACAACAGGCCAACATCATCAAAAGTCTGATAGGAAAAAAGAAAATAAAATCTCTCAACCTAGAAATTTATACCCAGTGTAAATATCCTTTAAAAATGAAAGCCAAATAAACTTTTTCAGAAAAAGCAAAAACTAAGAGAATTTGTCACCAGCAGACCTGCATGTAAGAAATGCTAAAAGAAATACTTTAAGCCAAAGGGAAATGATACAGATGGAAGAAATGAAGAATACCAGAAATGGTAAATAAACTTGTGGATAGATATAAAAATCCATTTTGAATTATGTCTATTTTATATATGTACACATGTATATATGTTCTATATTTTATATATGTACACAGGTAGTTGCGGGTTATGGACAACCCAACTTACAACGTTCCATACTTACAAACTGGTTCCAAAGGCTCCCCATATGGATAATTTATAATTAAATAATTAAATTAAATTAATAACTCAGGAACTAGCTTCTTCCACGTATGTAAACAAACCCGCAATGCATAGGCAGTTCATTGGTGCAGCACCTTTACGCTAAGGGCTAGTCTCATAGATAGAGAAGCACCTGACAGAAACACAAGAACATGAAGAATCAGAAGATCCAGAGCCAAGAAAGTTCACAACAAAATAATGAGCTGAAGCTTTTCATCTCATTGAAGCAGGATTTGCTGAGCTTGAGGAGCAAGATCCTAACATTGAGGAGTTTATGAAGGTTAACCGTGCAGTTAGAGAGAACAGCAGCTGCTATGAAGCCATTTATGGTGAAAAACAGAAAACAGCTGTGCAAACAACCCGAGATACCTTTTTCAAGAAACCGACTTCAGTGGTAAGCTCCTTGCTCCAGCAACAGAATCAAACCCTGATTCCCCGGCTCCCGCTCTAGCCTCCAGCACCATCTTCTGATTAATGTCAGCTTCCTTCTTGCCTCAAAAATGCCCCTTCTAGCGAGCAAGACATTGATGCAACATTAGGTGAGTGTTAACCTTTAATATTATTTTTTGAAATTTCTCCTATCTCCTATCTAAACTTTTTGTATGAGTTTGTTTTTATGTTTGAACATAAAAATTCAATTATTTGAATTAAAAGAAAGAGCACAACAGTTTCTATAACTTATATTATTATAGTACAGGGGTATTATTGTTATTATTACAGCATTACACTGTATTATTATTACTACATATGAACCATTATAGTATTGTTGTTATTATTATTATTACCATATATGTGCTATTCATCAGAGATCCGAGTTACATACAAATCCAACCTAAAGATGTTCTCAGGAACGTATCTCGTCTGTAACCCAGGGACTACCTTTATATGTTTTGTTTTAAGATATCTTTATTTTATATATTTTATATATATATATATTTCTTTTAAACACAACATTACTGGGTTTATAGCATAGATATATAGTATATGACAACAACAATACAAAAGTGGGAGGAATAAGTGGAATTATACTGTTTAAAGTTTCTTGTGTTATTTGTGAAGTACAACACTTTTATTTGGAGGCAGACTATAATAGGCTAAAGATGCATATTGTAATCTCTTAAGCAACTACTAAAAATAGCACACAGAAACATAGCCTAAACATTTTTTGAAGATAAAATGGAATATTAAAAATATGCAATTCATCTAAAAGAAGGCAGAAGGTGGAGAAGAGAAACAAAATACAGTTTAGATAAATAGAAAACAAATACCAAGAAAACAAATATCAAGGAAGTTATTTTCCAAAGTGTTCCATTATTACCATTACTTCCTTAAACAGCAAATGCTATGCACCAGGTACTATTCTAAACCTAACAATATTGGTACAATTGGCAAAATTTGAATATGGACTATTATATCCATGTTGTTTCCTAAAATGAATATAACAATATTGGTACAATTGGCAAAATTTGAATATGGACTATTATATCCATGTTGTTTCCTAAAATGAATACTATTTACTGTACTTATATTAGAGAACATTCTTTTTCTTCTTAAGAATTACATGCAGAAATATTTGGATATAAAGGGACATGATATC
Source organism: Cheirogaleus medius (assembly GCA_008086735.1). Taxonomy (NCBI): domain Eukaryota; kingdom Metazoa; phylum Chordata; class Mammalia; order Primates; family Cheirogaleidae; genus Cheirogaleus; species Cheirogaleus medius. The sequence goes on along the minus strand of VBSM01000361.1, from coordinate 99,361,651 downwards.
TGCAACTTACTCTTCAAAGGTTTAGGGGCAAAAATATACCAGAGAGCAAGATTGAGGGAGATAAGGAAAGAGAGCAATAATTATGGAAATCAGTTAACAATTGATGAATGTGTATAAAGAGTATACAGAGTTCTTGAAATTATTCTTGACGCTCTTCTGGAAGTTTGAAATCATTTGAAAATAAAGTTATGCCATCTGCAGAATTAAATGTGTTCATGAACAGACCGTCTTAAATATGATTCTGTGAAGCTGTGTGATGTTAAATACATATTAAGTCAATGTCATCATTTTTTAAAAACATTACATATGGCATGATACCATATTTATAAAGAAAAATAAACCAAACTAAACAACCTATTCTTTGGGAATGCATGCATTCAAACTCCTTGACGGGGGAAAAAAAGGCAAGGCACTGATAATGACCAACTCAGGCTGTGATGGCCTCAGGAAGGGGCAGGGGACCAGGCTACAGCAGGGGACAGCAACAGATTCAACAGCATTGGCATTGATGTGGTTCTTGAGTTGGGTGGTAGTTTCATGGGTGCTTTCTATAGTATTTTATTTCAGTCTTTCTCCACTTGTGGAGACTGACCCATTCCACTCTTTGTGGAATGTGAAAAAAAAGAAAAAGAAAAAAATATATATAGTATTTTATTTCAAATCTTGCACATGTTACATATAATCTTCTGTATGAATCTAATATTACATGTTTTAAAAGGTGGAAATCAAGGAGATGGAAGATCATCTTAAAAAATAAGTTTGAACTGGGACCAACCTTTATATTTAGTGAAAAACTAAGTATAATCATTAAGTTCATCCCCAACCCTTACTTGAAGCAACTGACATTTTATTAGATCTAAATTCCTGGATATAACTCATTCTATTGATAAGTATCTATTGACTACTACTGCTTTCTCTTTTCTAACAACTTCAGCTACAAAAGAACAAATGTATTTCCTTGAAACCCTTAATTTAAATTCTCTTGCTAAGATATAACTCTACCATGAATAAATTATGTGCAACACTGTACTGCAAAAGAAAAAAAATCTCCATGATATGTAGATATGGTCCATTAAATAATTAACTATCACTTTCCTATTGTAGGAACCTACAAGAGTCCTTTCTGCATAATTTGGTATCACTGCTCATTAACTGAGAAAAAAACACAATAAAACAAAAGGAGTTAATAGTATCATTAAGAGCTTTACTAAATAAATTTAAGTGTCCAAAGTGAAGAATCTATATAATAGGAAACTATTCTAGGTGGTTGTTAGGTAACATTCATATATATCACAAAATGCTTTATTTGCTTAAAGCATTTATTCAAAATTAAAGAAATACTAGAAAGAAGTCTCGGTTAGCCAAGAGAACATCCCAACTCTATCCCTCATTCTCTAAGTGACCAAGAAAATCTTCTTTCTCTGCCTCAATTTAACACATTTGAAAAGAGATGATACTCAATTCTGAATTCAGAAGAATTACATCAAATAATCAAAGTTTCTGAGGCAAATGTGTTCTAAAGACATTATTAATTATAAATTGTATTGATGTACACAGCTTTACAAAATGCAAAAATTGAAGCACAAGGAAGTTATTTTTCAAAGTGTTCTGGTATTACATTGCTTCATTAAACAGCGAATGCTATGGACCAGGTACTATGCTAAGTTCTGGGATCCAGCAGTGAACAAAGCAGATGGAGTGCCCACCCTTCATGGGACTGCGTGTGTGGATCATGTACACAAATGAATGGGTTAGTGCTTTCATGTCATGAAGCCATCAATAAGGTTTTGAAGTCACCTAAAATTCCTGAGGAACCACAGTGGGTTATAAATGTCCTTGGCCACATCTGTGATAACAGGTTAACAAGGAACATTCAGTGGTAAGGTCCCAGCAGCCATCTACTATTATCCGTATCAGCCCCATGGTGTTCTATGATGCACAACATGACCAGCATTTGGACAAAAACAGATGGGTCCTTTGCAGATGTTTTCTGAGACGGTGGAGACCTCGATGCAGTTCCCTATAGGAGGATTGAGAAAAACTGGGGTCCTGTGTGTTATAAAGGCAGCACCTTCTACTAGAAAATAAGTTATCCCATTTATGACAGAGACATTATTATTATTGGAAATAGCACATTTTTTTTTACAAGTGACAGCCCCAAGTTCCATCTTCAAGGCAAACATGACCCAAGTTCTACTGACTCCCAATTATTTATTCATCATTTACTTCAGAGGGGATTTGCTAAATTAAAAAGAAGAAAGGGAGGAGGGAAGGAAGGAGGGAGGGGGGAAAAGAAGGAAGGAGAAAGGGAGGGAAGGAAAGAAAGAAAGAAGAAAACATATAGCTTTCTTAAAAAAAATCATCAATGGACTTCTAGTGATGAGAAATTTGAGGATGTTCCCACATTCTCAAGCATGCGAACCCCAGAAACACCTCCAAACCTGTCCGTGCGGACAGCACAGAACCGGGAGACAGTCACGCCCAGACCTGCGCAGACCTCCCCTCCCCACATGTGATGCTGTGAAAACGTGAGCCTCGCCCAGCCCCCCAGTGCGGTCCCTCTTTCTGCCCCTGTGATCGAGAGAATGAAATTTTAATATTAATAATTTAGGACTGAAGACTTTTTATTTTCAGAATTTCAACTGTAAACAAAAGCAGGCTGTATGCGTGTGTATGCCAGAGAGAAAAAGAGAAGGAAACTGCTCATGTTCACTGATCTTTTGAAATTCCACTTCTGGGGATGTGAGAATGACGACATTGCATAGAGAGTCTTTGATGAGACTCTTAATAACTGCAAGGAGCAGCGAGATGTCTCGACAGCACTGCCATCAGCTCTGCTCCCTGCTCACGCACAGCTACGAAACGATGTCACTTCTCATCAGTCCTCCACACACCGCGTGAGATGCCGGCAGATAAGCAGCCCCTCCCTGCTTGGAAAATGGGACAGTGTTGTATATGGCGTTGTAACAGCTTTCTTTACTGTCTTTACCGTTCTAGGATGGTGGCTCCAACAACAGAAATGAAATCTGGGGTCTGGACAAGGCTGGGTCCCCAGGCATCCCTGCGGGATCCCATTCTGAAGGGGCAGGATCAAGGTCACAGCTTCACTCAGGCTCTTCCAACTCATAAAGGTCTTTATTTTAATGGCAGACGGCACAATTGTGCAATTTTTCAGCTCTAATATGCTTTCATGGTCACACCTGCTTATTAATCTACATACTGTCTTTCTCAAAATGCTCTAAGAAAGTGACCAGGGTCCTTGGAAGACTACTTCTAAGGTTTACTCTAATGGCAAGTGCCATTTATTGAGCACTTGCTATGTATAGGACACTGTACTAAGTACACTTTTTTCCATTTAATCTTTACAACATTTAAAGGTAGATATCATTAACCTCATTTTACACAATAGGAAATGGAGGCTTAAAAAAGACAAATCATTTGCCCAAGGTCATAGTGCTAGTAAGAACCTTGGGGCCTGTCCTTCCAAAATCCATGCCTTTAACCGTATTCTATACTTGGAGGGAGAGCAGCATGGTTCTCCGGAAGGAGCAGGCCTTTGCAGTCAGAGCCTTCCCACTAATTAGCTGTGTGTCCTTAGGTGACCATTTAACCTCACGAAGGTTCTGTCACTTTGTCTTCAATACAGGAATCATAATGTCTGCCCTACCTTTCTCCAGGGGTTAAGACAGTAACAACACCTGTTGCTGAGTTCTAATTAAGTTCATTTCTCATGGAAAATGTCCCTGTCCATCTGTTCAAGATCAGGAACAGGCAGAGGGATGGTGGGGTGAGAGAAGAGCCGCAGACAAAGGAGGTCTAAAGCTAGATGTAGACGTTATATGTGTTTCTTTTCTCATTTTTTATTTGCTCTTGTGTAACTCTATGGGGAAACATGGATTCTAATGTTTGACAACGAATTCTACTAACATTAAAAAGCTATCTGGACTTGAAATTAAACAATCAAAATAGGGAACGTCAGGGTATGCGCTCAGTAAGTAAGTAAGGGAAGGCCACAAGCAGGGCAGTCTGGGGCAGACAAAGCCCACATTTCCTCTGGATCTCACTTAGTGATTAGCCTGTTGATGTTTCATTTCCCATGCACGGGGCTAATTAGTTCTTTGAGTCTCTAGCAAATTAATTTGGTCAATTATTTCATTTCACTCTGTCAGTGATGACTAAAAAACTTAAAACCAATGCAGTGACACTCTTAGCCAAACCGTAATATTTATAGGTTGAACAGCTTTCTAATTTTTCTCAACTGAGGCAGTATGCTAAGATGGGCCTCTTATTTTCTTGAAATTTCTAATTGCCTAGTTGATGCAACACCCATGGAAACCAAACACACACATACACACACACACTCCTGCAGAGCTGATAGAAAAATGATGCTGCAAATAGTAGCTAATAAAATCCCAGCGCACACGTTTCTTTCTACCATCATCAATTAACGCAGCACTGACGCAGAAAAAGATCCCTAACAACGTGCTAGTGAGGACTTTGGGGAACTCTCTGAAAACACACACACAGAGATCAAGAAATGAAAATGAATTTATGATGGTTTGGTTAAAAGCTATGTTTGAATGAAGAAAATAAAAGAGGCTAAGTAATAACTGGGGGATCCCTAATCATACAGTGGGGATTTGGGTATATATAGAAAATGAAATATTCATCATCCTACATGAAACACACTTGTGGCTGAAGCTCTGCAACAGAATCACAAAACTAACCAATTTTTTTCCACTCTTAATTATCACTAAAAAGAGCCCAAATGCCAATGTGGATCTGTTCCAAACTTTTTTTAACATTAGGAACATAGTGAATACTCTCCAACTAGAGGACCACTTGTAACTAAAGCCACCATTAGAGAGATGGCATTTCTGTTAAACCACACGGCATCCTCACTGGAGTTTATGCTGACTTAGAATGCAAATGGACCTGGAACCTCTGTGCCCCGTCCTCCAGTTTCAAGGGGTCTGTACGGACAAGAGCCTGGCGCTAGATGGGGACCCACGGGAAACGCAACAGCATGATAGAGCATGCCTCCTTGCCATTCTGAACACCTGTTCACACTCTTCCTCTCCCACCCCCAGGTCCCCCAACAGACTCCACCAACAAGTCTCAAACATGCACAAAAGCTAAATTTCTAGGAGAAACCAGAGAAATTCACGCACAGTCAGAATGGGGGAGAGTTGTGCATGAGAAAGACTAGAGGGGATTAGCTTGAATCTGAGATCTTTCTCCTAGCCTTTCTCAGTCCTGTTAAAATTGTTCATCATAGCAGTGTTAGAAATGTTTCCCCTCCAAGAGTCAGAGGGCTTTGAGTAAAAAGTATTACATTGTCAAGAGATCATTCATTCCCAATTGAGGGAATTTCAAAGAGCAAAGGCCAGGCACAAAATCGGGGCCTATTAATACTAATCAGAAATATTTGCTTTGGTTATCAGAAACTAAAGTAAATTTAAATGAAGCCTACCCACAGAAGCAGGTGGAGACTGAAAGAGTATCATGTCCCATAATAACCAGGATATGGGAAGCTCAAAAAACTCCCTAAAAATACATTGCTTTCTTTTAAATGGGGGGGTGGGGGGGTAAGTAACAACTTTCATTGAGCATAGGATATTGGGAATTACATAAAGAGTTGCATTCCAAATGCTGGACCCAGTAAGAGCAATGGAAACGGATTTGGAATGTGGTTAAATAGCTTTATCTAATGACTATTAATAAATAAGAAGCCCTTTCATTAGTTGGCAGGAGGACAGTTGCTACTGGCCAATCTGATTTTCCTGAAAACGGTGAAGACTCCCATGCACTTTTTTCCCAAATACAATCCCTAAAGTCCAAAAGTATTGTTTCTGGAATCAGAAATTGCCATGTAGTGTCATCCTTTTCTGTAAAGGCCTAAGGTCTCCTTTCACCTGTTCCCAAATTGTTTGTTTTGGACATTTTTTACTGAAACCTTTTTGAGAGTGAAGAGTTCAGAAACCTGAAGGTAAATAAGAAGTTGTCAATCAAGAAGGAACATGTAAGGAGAGTGAAAAATGAAATTATCCACCCAAGGCACATTGGGTAGCTGACACTTTTAAACCTAAAATAACCAAGATTTCCCAGCATTACTCAAAGTTGTACAGAAGATTTAGTCAAGTGAGCTTCAGAAGATGCCCTAAATCTTGTCAGAAAAAAAATAAATAAATAACCAAGTCAATTCCATCTATCCCTGACTTAGAAAAATACCCCACCCCGCCTTCCCATTGTAGGCTACCTCTGGGCTGATTTGCTGGTTCCCCAAACTCAGTAGAGAGAGCGACCGAGGACCAGCCACGACGGCACCACCTGCTAGGTCCCACCCAACGCTCCGGAGCAGCAAGGCCGGGCACACCTTACACGTGTCCCCACTTCCCTCTCCACTCTGAGGAGCCCAGCCCAGAACTGCGTTATCTCTAGTGACTTAAAACCAAACAGACCTTTAAAAGAAAAAGAGGGAGAGCGGGCTGGTATTATATAACAATGTACAGTGGGGACGGCTTCAAGAAAATGAAAGTAGCCAAAGGAGGGGCAGGGGCAGGGAGGCGAGGGGAGCCGGCGCGGCCACTTACTCGAAGGCGAAGAAGAGTCCGCTCGTGACCAGGATGAGGATGAGCGTCAGGTAGAAGACGCCCGTCTGCCGGGCCATCATGATCCTCCCGTTGCAGAAGAACTTGTTCCGTCCCGGGAACACCTCCCATTTCCTCCGGGCCGCGATTTTCTTCTTCTTGTGGGGCGACTCCATGGGGGAGGAGCTGTGGGTGCTGATCTGGCTGTACTCGCAGTCTTTCATGGGCCCGCCGCCGCCGGGAGGCATCCACGAGGGCAGCCGGCTGGGGGCGCACACCCCCAGGAGCCCCCCGGCCGCGCGGGCCCCGCCGAG
>VBSM01000361.1:99296864-99349168 GCA_008086735.1 Cheirogaleus medius | reverse complement strand
AAAAAAAGAATTTTAAGAAATGCCTATTGCTATTTCTAAACTAAAGCTAGTCAGTGAAATAACTTGTTTCATTTTTATTTATTCTTTGAATACATGGAACCCAGATCCAAGGACAACCTTTTCTTGGCATCCTTTTTGCCGTTTCTGGAGAATAAAGACCTCATTGGAATGAATAACTGAAACTGCCTATCTCAAAGGTTGGTTGTGAGATCAAAAAATATATATGAAAGTGCCTTGTAAATAGTAAATTCATGTGCAGATATTAATTGTATTCTTATTATTTTCCCTTTCCTCAGTTAGCAGTTTTCACTATTTAATATTGGTTCCTTTCAAAAAGTAATTGAGATCTTTACAAGAGTGTTTACTTATGAGGATTTCTACGGGGGAATCAATAGCCTGATTGCTAAATTCGGTTTGGGGAGGGGGAAGTGTGTATCCTTATTCTCCCACTAACATTTGTTTAACTAGACATTCGTAACATCTGAAGATTATGCCTATTTTGGGTGTAAAAAGTCAGGAATATTCTTGATTATAAAAGATTCAATAAGATAAAGAGTGCAAATACATTTTCTAAAAATTTTCATGTTTATATCTTTCTGTTGCTCCTATATTATTTCACCTTAAGAGACATTTAATTTGTTCTAATACAGACTTATTTCTGGGTATAAATTATTTCAGAACATAACATAGGATCTTACACGTTAGCTATCTTAACATCTTTTCTGGAACAATATAGATACACTTTTTTTAATAGACTATGATTATTCTCAACCTTTTATTTTGCTCATGTAGATACTTTGGGGGGAAGAAATCAGGTTATGTATTTTTGGTAGGAGGATCAATGAAATAATGTTGTGTTTTTCTCAGTATCATGTCAAAAGATATATGATGGTGGTTTGTCCCAATATTGATGATGTTTATTTTGATTATTAGGGCAAGATGGCTCCACCAGACTTTTTTCAGTATAAAATTACTATTTTACCTTTGTAATTAAGAATTACAGAGACAGAGACTGTATAACCATCTTGTTCTTCATCAAACTTTCACCCCTAATTTTAGCATTCATGGATGATTTTCTAATTCTTCCTTTTTCTCGTTTTTATCATTTTTTCTTTCTTTCCCTTCCTTCATTCGTTCCTTCCTTCCTCCATCTCTTTTTCTCCTTCTGTTTCTACCCTCCTCCCTCTCTTCCTCTTCCTCTCTCCTTTTCTCCTTCTCTTCTTTCCTTCTCTCTCTCTCTTTCTTGGCATTTTATGGTAAGGAAGCACTTTCTCTTCTTCCCCATTTATGTATCTATTCATTCTATACATATTGGTATATTTACACCAGTATGACCTTATAGATACTTATTTTATTCAATGCGTTATAATCTATTATAGATTTTATATTGTTCCACATTTGGCTAGGGAGAGCCCCTTAAACTAACTCCTGTGTAATCTGACATTCCTTGAGCACTTGCTTCCTTATTCTCTGATTCAGTCAAAAGTTCTAGGCTCATCTCGTACTTTCCCTGTCCCAACCCTGCAATCTGTCATCTCTCCAAGGGGTCCTAGTTCCTTTTAGTAGAAAATATATATGTGTTTGTGTAACTCTATTTTTATCTTTATAAAAACACAGACACACATACATGTATATATACTTATGTTCTTCAATATTAAAAATCATATGTTCAAACTGATTCATGCAATTCCAATTTAAAACTACAGGCTATATTCCCTTTTTATTTTCCGTATTTGTAGCATCGTCCTCGTATGGTCCTCAATATATTTACTCATTTCCTCAAGCTTAGAATACATACAAGGTTTCAGAATTGCTCACCCATGCCACCACAAAAAACAAGCCAGCAAACTAGAGTTAAATACTTATTTACAGTTCTTTTTTATTTTAGAAAAATTTAAAAAATAAGATAGTAGATATCTGTCATAGTTCCTATTGTTATAGTTTCCAATTTGGTCTTGAGGTCTCTCCCGAGAGTGTTCATAAGGCAAGGTCAGCACTCTCTAGAACTCTAACTGCAGGAAGTTAGGTTTGGGTGCCTCAGTCAAGAGAGATAGAAAAAGGAAGTAAACCCAAAAGGCATGAAACAGAAGAAATTTTTTACTCACAGGTCCCAAAGAGGTTCTGGGTGCCTCTGCAGGTGGTAGGGAGCACAACCAGAAGGGGAGAGAAAAAAAGACAGAGGGGGGTGGGCCCTCTGGGACTTTGTCTATACTAAGCGCCGTGGGCATGCTCCCTTAGGCTTTCCTGCAGGGGGTGTGGACTAGCGAGTTTAAAGAAAATACACACAAAGGGGGGGCACTTATGGACATGATCTAGTGTTGACCGTTAGGTTTCATAGTGGTCAGCAGCTGTGGGATGTATTGAGTGTTAAGTTAATGAGAAGAAAAAAACAAGTGGGCTACATCAAAGACAGCCACATGGGGAGGGGAAGCTTTAACTAGGACGAAGGTGACAGGGTATGACTGGGTTTTAAACAACTTATATCAGATCTAAAAATGGATGAGTTTCCCTTTCTCGTTGAGTTTTGTCCATCTGTCAATTGATTGTGATCATATTTTCCTTTAAGCGCTAATTGTCCTTGTAAGTATACTTTTGAAGTCCTTATCTGCTAATTCTAACATCTGAGCTAACTCATGATTGACTCCTATTCATTGATTTTTTTCTTCTTGTTTATGGGTCACATTTTCCTGCGTCTTCGTATGTCTAGTAATCTTTTATTAGCAATGTTGGTCATTGAGGTTTAAGCAAAATATGGGAGCTGTCAAGCGCAGGTTAGAAGGAATACCTGGAAAAGAAGAAACGCATGCTTAATGCTCTGGGAAGGAGCATGCAGGGTGAAGTGCTAAGTTACACCCCAACACTGCCGGGCCCCCCAACGGTTCTGTCCATACATAACACCATCACCACTAGAAAAACGCACAGTATTACTTGATCTCAGTCAGCTCCTCTCCACTAAATATTTATTATCCTCCTGGAAAAAGGGAAAGTGGGTAATAAAAATTCCATTTTCTTAGTTTTGTTGTCTTAACAGTGCAAGAAATCTAGCTATCTAGATTAACACAGATGTTCAGTGAGTTTGAGGCAAAGCTCTGAAAAATCTGTTTAGACTGAAAATCTATTTATGGAAGGGGAGAACCAAGAAGAAAAAGAAACAAAAGAAGCCTAAATGACATGAAAAATGTAAGGTTGAACCTTAAAAGTGCTGGGTACCCAAGGTAAATGTGGGTAATGTTGGTGAACTTCATCCGTCCAGAGTGCCAGACTCAGGCCATAGTCCATGGGGACACAGAGGTGGGTAAGGACCCGTCTCTCACACTAGGGTGATGACAAAAGTGTAGCTAAGGACTCTCTCTCCCACAGGGCAGAGTGGAATAACTGCCACAATGACTGTGCACACAGGAGAGCATAGTGTCACCGCTAAAGGAATGACTGTTTGTGGTCGGTTCCACAGGGGAAGCTGGCATTTGGCCTTTACTGAAACTCTATTCATCATCAATCAAACAGATGAAAAGAAAATTCCAAAACTAAGGATAAAAACCACTATTGTGGTATTATTCAAATGACTGTGAATAAAGAACTGCTTTTAAAAGTGTATGTGCTGGCCAGGCATGGTGGCTCATGCCTGTAATTCCAGCACTTTGGGGGCTGAGGCAGGAGGATCACTTGGGTCCAGGAGTTTGATACCAGCCTGGGCACCATAGCGAGACCCTGTCTCTAAAAAAGAAAAAAAAAAATAGCCAGTGTGGTGGCACGTGCCTGTAGTCCCAGCTATTCAGAAAGCTGAGGCAGGAGGATCGCTTGAGCCCAGGAGTTCAAGGCTGCAGTGAGCTATGATAATGTCACTGCACTGGGTGACAGAGCGAGACTCTGTTTCAAAATATATATACATGTGTGCATGTGTGCACACACACCCATGCACTATGGGCTGAATTATGCCCCAACCCCAGATTCGTAAGTTGAAGTCCCTACCCTCAGTACCTCAGAATGTGACTGTATTTGGAGCTGGGGCCTTTAGAGAAGATGGGCCCTGATCCAATATCTCAGACAAGCAGAGAGGGAAGACGGTATGAAGACGCTGAGAAGATGACCATCTACCAGCTGAGAGAGAGACCTCAGAAGAAATCAACCCTGTTGAAACCTTGATGTCAGGCTTCTAGCCTCTAAACTTGTGAGAAAATAAATTTCTGTGGTTTAAGCCATCTTGTCTGTAAGACTTCGCTATGGCAGTCCTAGCAGATGAATACAACATGGTACACTTGAAAAGATGATAAAAATCCTGTATTGACCTATAAGTGCATTCAAACCATACTGTCGAATTTTTAAAAATCAGGCTACTAAACATGTAGAGAATGATCCCATTTTTATAAAATTATGCAACTGTATGCATAAATATAGCTAGAAAGATGACAAAATGTTTATGTCTAGAAGTTTGTGTGACATTTTGTACTTTTTTCACTAGACTTTTCTGCATTGGTTGGCCCATTATTTTAATAAGCACATGAGTGGGTTGATTCATGTGGGAATAAATATATAGAGCAAGAAAAAAAATGTAGCTCAGGGCAGAACCTTGGGGAATGCTGATATTTAAGGGACAAAGGTCGGAGCCAGCAAAGGTGACAAAGAAGGATCCGTCTAAGAGGAGGAAAACCCAGAGTATAATTCCAGAGGAGCCAATAAGGGCAGGGTTTTGAAAGGAACAGGTGCTACGCAGTGTTCAGCGCTGCAGAGAGGGCTGCACGGACGTCTGGCAGGAGAGTGCTGCATTTGGAGACTAGGAGTGCATGCTGTCGGCTGAGAGAGTGGCCTGAGCACGTGGGGAGGCCAGTGTGTAAGTGTTCGCTAAAAGAATGGCAGTGAGGAGGGGAGGAAGGAAAGCCACAAATGGTGGGAAGAATTAGAGACCTTCAGGCATTGAAGCAGACTGTTCATCCTGAACACAAATCCAAGGATGTTGAGATGAGAGTTACCCTAGAAACCCAGAAAGAGGTACCCTGGCAACACGTGCCAAGCTGCCTGAGTCTGCACTGCACTGAAGATGTTCCCGGACCCATTCTAGTGTCATCTGTCAACTAGCCTGTAGCCTTTGCTTAGTGGGAGAGAAACCCACTATAAACCCAGGGCCTTGGCAGTGAAATCACTTAGCAGCCCCTCTAAGTGACAGCCACAGCCAGCACAATTTGCTATTAGAAAGGCTCCACCACGTGACAAGAAAGCTTTATAAACTCATTTGGCTACTGGGCAACATGCTTTCTTATCTAGTTTCACTACCTCTTAGGCAGGTTCCCTTAGGAGGAGGACACAGTAAAAGGTAAACACTGTAGTCAGAGAGAGAAGAAGAGAGAAGGAGGATATTTGTTTAGAAAATGTGCCGGGCACTGCTTGTTCCTCGTTCATCCTAGCCAGGGAGCCCTGGGATGGTATAACATCAGCATTTATATATATAGATGTGTGCATATATATGGATATAGATATAAGTATATATATTTCATATATAATATATATAAATTTGCCCATGTGCAGTATTTGTGTATCATTATGTGCCAAGCAGCATACTACAGTTTACTTGAGCTATTTTATTTAATCTTTACACAACCCCAGTTAGGTAGATACTATTATTATCCTCTTTTTATAGATGAGCAAACTGGGGCCTAGGAAAGTTATGTGATTTGCTTGAGATCGCTACTTGATTTTAGGTCATTTCCAGGGTGCTATGTAGGCCACCAGGTGGCCGTAGACATCAGATTCCCATTGAGGAACTTGCACCCTGGAAGTACAAATTCGGCACAGGTGGAGCTCGCCACACCTGAGAGCAGCATAGAGGTGCTGCCCGAGAGGAGCCAGGTGTTTGCTCCTGGCTGGGACAACCAGAAGATTTCTGAAAAGAGGTCACTTTAAAATTCCACTTTGATAGATGGGAAGATTCCGTTCACCATGAAATCAGAACCACATCTATGTTTCCTACCTTTTTTTCTTCGCATTACCATTCCTCATCTCTTTTCAAGCTATCCCTAAATATAAAGGCATCACTAATGCCACTATCTTTTTATTCCCATCATCTTTTATTTCCTTCGGGATGTTGAAATTCCTTAGCAATAACAGACAGAGCTGGAGGTGTTCAGCTGCCAAAGCAGCTTCAATTGCTCAACAGCATTGGTAAGGGTGACCTGGTGATAGGGACTCATTAAAGGACAGTAGCCCCTTTCCTTTGGATAGGTGTCTCTGAGTGCTGTGTGTCTCCAGCTTCTAGCGGAGACATCTTCTTAGACGTTCAGAATTCACCCTGGAGGCATTTCTGAGCACAGCTCTGTCCCAAGATAGAGATGCTATTTGAATTCACCTTTCACTGCTATCTGTTAAATAAAATGTAAAACTCTTTGTCTCTCTAAATTTGGAAAATAGAGGGATCGTGTGTTCAACGTCAGATCTGTGAGCAGGTAGCTCAGTGCGCCACCTGAGCCGAGCATGGATGGGAAGGTCCATCGGACTAGGCGTTCTCCAGCGCTCCCCAGCGCCCACAGATGACACCGCTTCCTCTAACGCTGTCTCTAGTGGGCTGAGTTGCTCCACCGTACGCAGAAATTAATTGTTAGAATAAATTAGTCTTTACAATATTAAAAACACTTTTTGCATCGCTCACACTCAAATGTCTGTATTTCCGCAGTCTGAATGATGCCATAATCAGAAGGCAGGAGACATGTTTTCAAAAGGTTCTTTAAGCAAGGAGCAATTTCTGAATACCTACAGAAAACAAGTAAAATACATTTTTTTAATTGAAAAGAGTCATTTGTTCTTATCAAAGCCACATTTTGTCTTATAAGAACAAAAGCTCATGATGGCTGATAACTCCATCTGCTGAAAGAAACCTCAACAATTTAAGACAAGCTCTCAATAGACAAAAAATGGAAACACCTGACTGCAGGGCCAGAATTGTACATTTTGGACCTACAGAAAAGATGAAAATGTTTTCATACCTCTTTCGAGCACATGCGGGAAATGAGAAACTACCTCTTCTCCATTTCTTCAGAATAGGAGAAATGCAGCAAGGAGTGCTGTAAAACCAAAATAGCTGAATCTTCAAACATTTCCTCTGCTATCTCAGAGTATTTTAAAATCTGGATACCAAAGTGTCATTCCTCCTCCGTTTAAAAATAATACTATTTTTATTATGGTGTCCTGTGGAAACTATTTCCCTAGGCATGGCAACAACCATATCTTAATAGCGAATTATTTATTTGAGCCCATTTCCCTTATGAGTTTTGGATGACACAAACCCATATTTTATCCCAGTGGATTCTTCAAGGCTAACCCCTGCCCACTCTTAGAGAATTATCTAATGCTGCCATAGCCACGCTCCCAGCTGCTAAGCGGCCAAAGAAAATCATTCTGTTCCCAAGAGATCAGTTTGAGAAACTTCAGGTCCTCAGGGACTGAGGGAAATTTACAGAATCTGTGACCAAATGGTCAGAAATCTCCAAATCTGTTTAAGGTCAAATATCAAATAAAGCAATGAGGCTGAGAAGACACAGAAGCATCACAAGCAGCCTTCCAGCCGTGCACAGGAGAGATTGTTTCCTTTGCATAATGCAGACCTCTGACAACATATTATTATTCTATAAAAATTAAGAAATGGGAAACTTCTGCTTCCACCTATGAATGGGTAGCTTGTATCAGACTAACTCTCCCATTAAAACAACCATAAGGGCAGGATAAAGCAATCCTCCTCCAAACAGAGATTAAAAACAGCTATAAAAACAACACAGAGTAATCAAAGATACCTGTACTTAATTATTGAGTCAAGATCCTGGAGAGAAATGAAATGCATTGAGGTGAGCCAGATAACTGCCACTGCTATTTTCCACAAGGAGCTTTCTGTGCCATAGAGGCCAAATACATAAATAAGATGACCTAGGGCTGTATGACTCTCACTGAGCTGGGGAGATGAAAAGCAGAATTCAGGGCATCAAACTGAAAGGATTTGAGGAGCCAGTATCCTAAAGAAGTGGGCCCCACATTCTCTATATAATTACCCTTCAAGGCATTGCTCTAATTCTAGACTAAGCATGCACAGTCCAAGAGGCAAGAAACCAGGCACCCACACAACAAATAGCTTGTTAACTAGAGATTTTAGTGGTCTCATGGTCCCAGGAAGACAAAACTTACAGTTCAGGACCCTCCAGAAAAGAGGATTCCTTGTAACACTCCAGACTTTTAATTGAGACCCGTAAAGGGCCACACACCAGGAGCAAGATTAAATAAGAAATAAAATAGCCCTCACAAAACCTGATACTTGGCCAGGCATGGTGGCTCATGCCTGTAATCCTAGCACTCTGGGAGGCCGAAGTGGGAGGATCACTTGAGGTCAGGAGTTCGAGACCAGCCTGAGCAAGAGTGAGACCCCTGTCTCTACCCAAAATAGAAAAAATTAGCCAGGCGTGGTGGTGTGCACCTGTAGTCCTAACTACTCGAGAGGCTCAACCAGGAGGATCACTTGAGCCCAAGAGTTTGAGGTTGCAATGAGCTATGATGACGTCACTGCACTCTAGCTGGGGTGACAGAGCAAGACTCTGTCTCAAAAAAACAAAAACAAACAAATAAACAAACAAACAAACAAAACCCCTGAAACTCAGTACCCATCAGCTCAATTTCTGATTTGATTAAGGTGAGCTGCTGCCAAAATAAAATTAAATTCTCTTTATAGGAAGGCAATCATCATTTAGACCCTGTATAATTTTTTATATGCAATGTCCAGCATTCAATCCAAAATTACCAGGCATACCAGAAAATATGACCAATGGCCAAAATTTAAGAGAGAAATAAAAACCCCAAGATAATAGAAAAAGAAACATATTTGATCCAGATATTAAGTTTATCAGACTCAAACTTTCAAATAACTGTATTGAAATGGTCATAAAAATATATTTTAAAATATGAAGGCTTTCACTGAGAACTAGAATCTATAAAAAATTAAATGGAAATTCTATAGCTGAACAATACAATATCAGAATTGATAACTCAAAACCTGGACTCAAATAAATAACTTGCTATTAAGATATGGCTGCTGCCATGCCTAGGGAAATAGTTTCCACAGGACACCATAATAAAAATCACATTATTTTTAAACTGAGAAGGAATGGCACTTAGGTATCCAGATTTTAAAATACTCTGAGATAGCAGAGGAAATGTTTGAAGATTCAGCTATTTTGGTTTTACAGCACTCCTTGCTGCATTCCTGCTATTCTGAAGAAATGGAGAAGAGGTAGTTTCTCATTTCCCGCATGTGCTCGAAAGAGGTATGGAAACATTTTCATCTTTTCTGTAGGTCCAAAGTGTACAATTCTGGCCCTGCAGTCAGGTGTTTCCATTTTTTGTCTATTGAGAGCTTTTCTCAAAAGATTTCTCTCTAATATGTGATGCTGTTCAATAGCATTTTACCTGCAGTAGAATTTCTTTTGAAATTGGAGTCAATCCTCTCAACCTTGCTGCTACTTTATCAACTATGTTTATGGAATGTTCTAAATACTTTGTTGTCATTTCCACAATGTTCACAGCATCTTCACCAGAAATAGATTCCATCTCAAGGAACAACTTTTTTTGCTCTTCCATAAGAAGGAACTTCTTATCTGTTAATGTTTTCTCACAAGATTGCAGTGATTCAGTCCCATCTTTAGGCTCCTCTTCTAATTCTGGTTCCTTTGCTGTTTCCACCACATCTGCAGTTACTTCCTCCACTGAAGTCTAGAACCCCTCAAAGTCATCCATGAAGATTGAAATCAATTTCTTCTAAACTCCTGTGAATGTCGATATTTTGCCCTCTTCCCATGAATCATGAATGTATTTCATGGTATCTAGAATGATGAATCCTTTCCATTTACTTAGCCCAGATTCATAAAAGGAATCACTATCTATAGCAGCTATAGCATTACTAAATGTGTTTCTTAAATACTAAGACTTGAGAGTCAAAATCACTCCCTGATCCATGGGCCGCAGAATGGATGTTATGTTGGCAGGCATGAAAACAACATTCATCTCCTTGCACGTCTCCATCAGAGCTCTTGGGTGAGCAGGTGCATTGCCAATGAGCAGAATATTTTGAAAGGAATCTTTTTTTCTGAGTAGTAGGTCCCAACAGTGGGCTTAAAATATTCAGTAAACCATGCTGCAAACAGATGTGCTATCATCTGGCCTTTCTTGTTCCATTTATAGAACACAGACAGAGTAGATTTAGTACAATTCTTAAAGGCCCTGGGATTCTCAGAATGGTAAATGAGCACTGACTTCAACTTAAATTCACCAGCTGCATTACCCCTCATGAGAAAGTCAGCCTGTCCTTTGAAGCTTTGAACACAGGCATTGACTTCTCTCTTGCTGTGAAAGTCCCAGATGGCATCTTCCTCCAAGACAAGGCTGTTTTGTCTACATTGAAAATCTGTTTTTTAGTGTAGCCACCTTCATCTGTGATTTTAGCTAGATCTTCTGGATAACTTGCTGCAGCTTCTACATCAGCACTTGCTGCTTCACCTTGCACTGTTATGTTATAGAGACAGCTTCTTTCCTTTAACCCTATGAACCAACCTCTGCTAGCTTCACACTTTTCTTCTGCAGCTTCCTCTCCTCTCTCAGCCTTCACAGAATTGAAGAGATTAGGGCCTTGCTCTGGATCAGGCTTTGGCTTAAGGAACTTTTATAGCTGGTTTGATCTTCTATCCAGACTGCTAAAACTTTCTCCATATCAGCAATAAGCCTGTTTCACTTTCTTATCATTCATGTGTTCACTGGAGTAGCACTTTTTCCTTTGCATTCATGACTTGGCTAAAGAGGCCTCGCTTTCAGCCTATCTTGGTTTTCAACATGCCTTCTATGCCCAGCTTAATGATTTCTAGCTTTCGATTTAAAGTGAGAGCCATGCGATTCTGCCTTTCACTTGAACACTTAGAGGCCTTTGTAGGGTCACCAACTGGCCTCATGTCAATACTGTTGCATCTCAGGGAATAGGGAGGCCTGAGGAGAGGGAGAGAGACAAGGGGACAGCCAGTCAGTGGAGCAGTCAGAACATACACAGCATGTATTGATTACTTACCCGTCTTATATGGGTGTGGTACATGGTGCCCCAAACAATTACAATGGTAATGTCAAAGATCACTGATCACAGATCATAATAATAGCTACAATAATAATGAAAAAGTTTGAAATATTGCAAAAATTACCAAAATGTGACACAGAGACTGGAAGTGAGCCCATGCTGTTGGAAACATGGTGCCATAGATGTCCTCCACGTAGCATTGCCACAAAATTTCAACTGGTGAATACCGCAGTATCTGTGAAGCACAATAAAGCAGAGCTCAATAAAACAAGGTGTGTCTGTATATGGGGAAAAATGAAGCTTGATCTCCTACCTCACACCCCAAAATCAATTCCACATGGATCATAGACCTGGATGGGAAAAGTGAAGTAACGCAGTTTCTAAAAGATAACACAGGACAGTATCTCCATCATCTCGGAGTACGCAAAGGGCTCCTAGATAGGACAAAAAAGGCACTAAATGTAAAGGAGAATGTGAAAAAATGGACTTTATTAAAATTAAGAACTTCTGTTTATTAGAGTCACCATTAAAATGATGAAAATACTGAAAAAGCAAGCAACAAGTTGTGAAAATACCTAAATAATGAATATATATGCATACGTGTGTGTGTCCTATAAATAATTGAGAAGGCAGGTAATCCAATTAGAGAATAGATGAAAGGCTTGGATAGGTCTTCAAGAAACAGTTTATCCAAATGGACAATAAGCGCAAAAGGCGTTTGATATCATTAGTCATCAGGAAAATGAAAATTAAAAGCACAATAAGATGTTACCACTCACCCAGCAGATTGGCTAAAATGAAAGGACGGATAGTACCAAGTATTTGTGAGGATAAGAACAAGTGGATCTTTTGTCACTGCTAGCAGAAGCGTACATCAGTACAAAATATTGTGGCAAATTTTTAAATGGCCACAAATTCCTCCCATCTGTCTATGTATTTGCAATTAACACATACAATTTGTGGCTGACTTTGCAGTTTCTCCCTCGGAAGGTCTACTTCTCCTTTCCTTGGATCTGGGCCATGTGACATGCTTTGGCGGATGGGACATTAACAAATGTGACACAAAAAGAAGCTTGAGAAGAGCTGGTGTGTTGGAATTTGCTCTTTTTTGCTGGCCTTGGGTACCCTGCACCACCACCATGAGAATGAACCCAGACCAGCGTGCCAGATGACAAGTGGCCCACGGCTCCATCGCTCTTCATGACAACCTGTTAGACATGTGAATGAGGACACCAATGGCCAGCTGACTACAGATGCAGGATGGAACCCAGCTGACATAGATGGAGCACAAATGAACCACTCCAGATTAATCCAGCTCACTACACTGACCCAGAGAAATGTGAGTTAATTGTTTCAAGCCACTGCGTTTTCAGGTGGTGTGTTTTGTCATGCAGCAAAAGCTAACAGTCAAAACCACTTTGGAAAATTGTTTGGCAGAATCTGCCGTGCACCTATCCTACTACCCAGCAATCCCACTCCTAGATGTATACCCAAGAGAAATGCATCAAAACATAGGTGCAAGAACAATGTACATTGTAGCACTATTCATAATAGCCCCAGACTGAAAATAACACAAATATCTATCAATGGGAGAATACGTAAATAAATTGTGGAACAGTCATGCGATGGAATACTACACAGAATGAAAATCAACAAACTACTGGTAGCCGTGCAACATGAATGAATCCCAAAAATAATATATTGAGTGGAAAAAACAGACCCACACACACAAAACCAATTACAGCAAAAATAACACCTACTGCATTGTTTCTTTTATACAAAGTTAAAAAACAAGGAAGATCTATGGTGACAGCAGTGACAATAGTGGTTACCTTTGGAAGGGTTTTAACGGGGCGGGAGGTGTGGGGAGGTTTCTGGGGGCTGGTAAAGTTTCATAGCTTGATCTGGGTGGGGCTGACTTAATTGTGTTTACTCTAAAAATTCATTGAACTGAGTACCTAAGATGTGTGCCCTTTCCTGTATATATGGTATATTTCCATTTTAAGAGTATAAAAGAAATGGTTCTCAGTCCAAGTCTCCTCTCCTTCCAGAAGCCTATCTATCCTCGTAGTATACTTGCATTACTAGATTTTTGCTGTTGACTCTTAAATCTCTATCACCTTCCCCTACCACTCTCTGGTCCTTCCCTAGACATCTGTACTGATGTGACCCATTAACCTTGCAAACGCAGAGTCTAGGCAGAACGAACCTCAGCCACCCTGCATATGTGGGCTGCTGGCACCTCTCGGTTCCAAGTACCTTCTCTGGCACCTCTCGTTGTCTTATGTCCCTTGTTCCCTACGTCACATTGTCAAGGCCTGCAAACCTTCCTCTCAACTTTCACCTGGGTCCTTTTCTCCTTTCTGTGACATCAGTCAGGGTCCAAAGGCAGCAGACGGAACCACTCTAGTGATTTTTATGCACGAAGAGATTTAACACGGAGAATTCATGGCCTATAAAATTGTTGGGAGGCTGGAGTTGCTTTTCTCAGGATGATGGCCAGGAATGACCACCAAACTGGATCTCCAGTGGAGCTGGTTCTTCAGTCAGGCAGGTGGAGTGCCGGAGGCTGCCGGTGGAAGCGGTGAGTTAAAAACAGCCCATCCCAGCTGCAATCCAGATACCAAGGAGCCACCTAGACACCCCATAAGGACACTGAAAATGTATTACACTAGTGAAGGGACACTTTGGACTAAACCCAATGTCTCCATGACCTTGTTGGCCAGCAGCCACAACCAAGGTGGGAGAGGTGGCCCCATGTCACTTTCCACTTCCAAACCTCAGGAAAGCACATCTTATTGGCAGAGCCCAACCCACATATAGGACGCTGGCTGCATGGGAGTCTGGAAAGGTGGCATTCGGCTTTCTAGCCTCTGCAGGACAGGGAGGCCCCAGGAAGGAGACGGAAGCAATGGCTGAGCGTCGCTCCGCCAAGTCCACAGCACGCTCTCTCCTTCCGTCTGACACAAGCCGGTCACTCTCACACCGGGACCATTCACCGAGTCAGCCAGCGACGAGCAGTAAACATCCACTCAGTCTCTGCTGGGTACCTGGTACTTTGCTAGGTGCTGGGAATGCAAGAAAGACAGTTCCTGCCTTCAAGGAGCTCTTATTCTAGAAGAGAGAACAAAGCAAGCAGTGATCACAAGCTGGTGTGGGGGAAGGGTGGTGCTAAATATGTGTGCTTGGAGAGCAAGGAGCGGGCAGTTCTGTGTTAGTCTGGGCACAAAGAGGCTTCACCAGAAGAGGCAAAGACAGATTCCTGAGTCTTAGATGGCATCGTTTCCTTTGTCTCAAATAACCTCCCCATTCTCTCTTACCAGACATTTTGTGAAACAGCTAGCTTGTGAGCCTTAGCAGATAAAGGTCAATTTTCATTCAGAAAAAATGGTCTTACCAATAGACTTTTTTTTGCTGTCATTTCAGTTTTAACAAATTAAGCTAACAATTGGAAATCTTTAGATTGCCTTTGAAAATTAACAGGGCTGTGTGTGTGTGCGTGTGTATTCCATATCAGTTACTGCAAGGTGGTGCTTCTAAAGGATATGGGAAAGTCTGTTCCTATGCATATTAATTATTCCACTCCTATTTTGTTTACACAGTTGGTCTAGAATAAATTATACCATCTATAGAAAAGAGAATCTTTTACTCCCTGTCTTATTTAATTGGAACCCATACAATTTAGGTTTTGCCTCAGCTAAACTTAACTAAAACCACTGTACAGAGGGAATTAAAATTGAGCATTTGAGATTGTTGTCTTCGCTTCATCTCTAGCCAGCTCTGAGACGGCAGGTGTGTCCCCTACGTGTCTGTGCATGTCTACAGATTCTCACTGGGTCTCTATCACATCGATGCCCTGCTCGTGCTTCTCTGTCCTGTGTTGGGACTCTATTTGGACAAGCTGTCTGTAGTTTATGTATGCGGTATGCACATAGCTGAAGGTTCCAGTGGAGAACTGAGACATAGCCAGGGGTGTATCATTCTTATAGTACTGTCTCTTCCCTTAGGGGACTGCTTAATTCCTTGGCTCCAAACATTTCCACTCCATTTCTAATTACTGCCAGCCAGATAAGTGCACCTTCTCTTATGTCCTGTCAGGCTCCAGATCTATGCATTATTGAAAGCTGAGTAATGCTCACTATCTTTAAAATAAGAATTATAGTCCCTTTAGACCAGCTTCCATCTCAAACTGACACAGAGGTAAGTGGTAATGGTGTCTGTATAGCACTGGACAAATAGTAATAGCTGATATCCCTCTAGGACAGGGTTGTGGGCAGGCAGAAGCGAGAAGCGGGCATGTGTGGGGAGAGGGCACTCAGGCTCTGTCTGGCCCTGTGCTGAGAATATCTCTTTTTAGGAAGTGTGTGCAAGCTTTATGCAGTGCATCTGCCTCCAGAGGCAAAGCCAGATCTCCTTTCCACCCTGCAAGCAGTCTCAGTCCCTGACCCTCGTAGAGAGGCGGTGGTGGCACATCTCACCACTTGTCCCAAAGGCTTCATGGGCAGCCTCCCTCCCCACCAATACCATAAAGCTCAGGGACCCCTGAGCCTCTTGGGCAAAGTCTGAAGGGAACTGGAAAGGAGAAAGGACGTGCCAAATTTTAAAACCTAGTTTTTCTTGAGCCACTGAGTTCAAATTACAACTCTTAGCCTATTTATACATCTAGTAAAATAAGAATAATTAATTTCAGCAATGACTGATTATATCAAGTTGAACAGACTAAACTGCCTTAAGCAGTCATTCCTATTTGCATTGTGGTTAATTAAATTCCCTTGAATATGTTAAAGTGCAGTTATAAATTTAATATATTCAATTTTCCTTTGAACTAATTCAAATGTGTATCCTAAGTAGCAAAGCCACTCCAAGTACTTAAACAATGGTATTAAATCTAATAAATTAAACCTAAAAATATAATGACTTTTAAATTCACTTAAACATTCCAATACTGGTTATAAGTTTAATTAAATTTTAAATTAAACTTAAGATCATGTCTAAAATCAATGACTTAATTACACATTTTAAGTGGAATCAGAAGGCTGAGCTGTCTTTGTTCTAACGTGTCCAATTCTTTTATTACAAACACATACAATCCAAGTACACCCAGACTGTCTCAATGATTTCAAATGTATTTTTGATCTCCACACAAAAATATGAACATTATAGTTTGGTTTATGTCAGCATCTCCATTTCTAATTCTAAACTTTTGTAGGGCTAGAAACCCAGTTCACCCATTGAGGAAACAATTTCATCATCCCCCCAAAACCTGGATGGTCTTCTCAAGGTGTTTGACTAACTTACTGGCCAGGCAGCCAAGTCCTAGAAGAGACTCCATCCTGAGCCTGCACCTGTCCCAGGCAATCCTACCTGCAGCAGTAACACACCAGTGACAGACACATACCAATTAATTTCTGACATAGATGCCAAGAACACACAATGGGGAAAGGACTGTCTCTTCAACAAATAACTCAAAAATGAATTAAAAGCTTAAATGTAAGAACTGAAACTGTAAAACTCCATGATGTTGGTCTGGGCAATGATTTTTTTTTGGATATGACCCCAAAGCACAAGCAACATAAACAAAAATAGACAAATGAAACTACATCAAACTAAAAAGTGTCTGCACAGCAAAGGAAACAACAACAGAGTGAAGAGACAACCTACAGAATGGGAGAAAGTATTTGCAAACCATAAACGTGATAAAGGGCTAATATCTAAAATATATAAGGAACTCAAACAACTCAACCTCAAGAAAACAAATAACCAGATTTTAAAAATGGGCAATAGACCTGAATAGATATTTATCTAAAGAAGACATACAAATGGCCAACAGATATATGAAAAGAACTTCAACATCATTAATCATCAGGGAAATGGAAATTACAATCCCAACGAGATATCACCTTATGGTTGTTAGTATGGCTATTATCAAAAAGATGAAAGGTAACAAGTGCTGGTGAGGATATGGAGAAAAGAGAACCCTTGCATGCTGTTGATGGGAATGAAATTAGTACATCCATTGAGGAAAACAGTATAGAGATTTCTCAAAAAATTAAAAATAAAACTGCCATATAATCCAGCAATTCCTACTATTGGCTATATATCCCAAGGAAATTAAATCAGTATATTGAAGAGATATCTGCACTTCCATATTCATCGCAGCATTATTCACAATAGCCAAGATACAGAAACAATCTAAATGTCTATTGACGGATGAGTGGATAAAGAAAATGACCATGTATGCACACAATGGAATACTATTTAGCCTCAAAAATTAGAAAATCCTGTCATTTAGGACAACATGGATGAATCTGGAAGACATTGTGTTAAGTGAAGTAAGTTAGGCAAAGAAAGAGAAATACCACAAAATCTCACTTATATATGGAATCTACAAGAGTGGAACTTAGATAAGCAGAGAGTAGAATGGTACCAGGGGATGGGAGAGGGGGTTGGGGAGATGCTGTCAAAGGACAGAAAGTTTCAGTTAAGCAGGAGTACGTTCAAGCGATCTATTGTACATCATGGTGACTTTAGTCAATAACAATATATTGTATTCTTGAAAACTGCTGAGAGTAGATTTTAAGTGTTCTCACCACAAACAAGAGGTAAGTACGTGAGGTAATGCATATGTTAAATAGCTTGATTTAGTCATTCCATAAGGTATACATATTTCCAAACGTCATTCTGTACACCATAAATATATGCAATTTTTGCTACTTAAAAATAAATAAATAAAAGTCTTGTGCTGAGGAAGTGTGTGCTCCAACAAGTCCAGCAAGTTGGGGAGGGCGAGAGCCGTGTGCCCTGGACGTGGTCACATACTTAGCTGAACTCCACTTCTCTTCCCCGTTCCCATGACCTGCCCCTGAACCGATCTCATTTTTCCCTCGGCCAGGCACCCTGAATTAAGTACAGAGTGCCCACTCTATCCCATCGTTTGTATCACTTCGTCACTTCTATCAGTGTCCAGAGCATTTTATTTCATGTGCTTACTTCCACTTGGCTCAGAACACAGTATTGCATGAGACTGTGGCGTTTGGAAAAGAAAGTTCAAATTGCCCATCTGGCTTCGTTCTTGAAATGATCACATGGGTTCAGCTTTTCCTTATGTAAAGGAAAAAATATATGTGGATTGATGGCAATAGGGGCAAAAAGTCCTCACCCTGCACTGGTGTTAACCTTGAAGCCAGCGTGCCTGGGTTCAAGTGACAGCATTGCCTAATCTTCCACAACTTCTTTGGGCATTACTTCCTGGTACGGGCTGATAGACACCTGCCACCTGCACCCCCACTTAGGTTTCAGTTAACTTCACTACCCGTTAGACCTTGAATTCTTTTCCTCTTCCTGTATGACGAGGCCACAACTCTCACAGACCTTTAAATGGTATCTGGCATGTCCTGCACATGCATGTGCTGTTCCACTGTGGCTCTGTCACCACGCTGACAGTGCCGGCCCCACTGCAGTGCCCTCTCCCACACCCTGCTCTGGCGGGCTCTTAGTGACCCAGACCAGAAAGAAGTAGCAACCAGTTTCTGGGCCCAGGTACACCTCCCAACCACCGATTAAAAGCAAACATTTCAGTACGTTTCTTCCTGCTGGAGGTGATTTTTGCACAGCCACAAAGTCATCGGGTGAAAACAATGTAAGTTACAAACGTTCATTCTAGCAGGTGCCTGTCACGTATTCACTTAGCAAACACATTGAGCGCTTGCTGCATGCCAGGAAGTCAGGACATACATGTGAACAAGACCAACCAGGTTGCTACTGTCTGCCCGGCAGGAGAAGCCAGTTGATAAGCAAGTAATGCCCTTGAACCCCCAGTCATCTCCCACACAGCCCCCAGCCCTCCTGTGGCTGAGGATGGACCCCATTGCCCCCTCCACTCCAGGCATTTAGACTGTAGCATCCAGTTAGTGGCAGCATTTGCCACCGGTGACAGCAGCCAGAGACAGAGGCTTCCTCCCTGGCTGGCTATGTGACTTGGGGGGAGGGATGGACAAGTCCTTGGATAACCGTTTCCTCCTATGTCAAATGGGGCTAACGGTGTCTGCCCCACAGGTACGGAGAGCAAATGAGCCAGGCAGGTAAAGCACTTGGCCCAGTGCCTGGCCCCAGGCGTGTGCCTGATAAATGATAGCTAGCACAGACTCCAATACATGCATGTTCAATTTTAGGTATGTATCTTAGTCAGCTAGGGCTGCCGTAACAAAATGCCATAGACTAGGTGGCTTAAAACACAGAATGTATTTCTCACTGTTCTGGAGGCTGGAAGTCTGAGATCAGGGTGCCAGCACCGCTGATTTCGGGTGAGGGCTCCCTTCCTCACTTGCAGACAGCCATCTGCTCGCTGTGTCTTAACATGGTGAAGACAGCACACGAGCTCTCTGGTGTCTCTTCTTGTAAGGACACTAATTGCATTATGAGGACCCCACCTTCCTGACCTCATCTAAACCTAATAGCTCCCACAGGCCCTGTCTCCAAATACCCCACACTGGGGATTAAGGCTTCAACATATGAATTTGGGAGCGACACACACATGGAGTTTATAACAGTATATTTCTCCGGGGTTCCACTGGGCTTGATTTCTTTCAGTATCTCTTAAAAATTATAAACCTGAAACCACACATAGCTGAGCCTTAAAGAAGCCCAGGTAAGCACTGCCAAAATTTTGCTCATCTCTTTTCAAGAAACAAAACATTCCTTCAGAGGGTGAGCTGTTCATTCTCCACTTGTGCCCTCAGATCTGTTCCTCACCCTCTCGGCCTGTCCCTGTCCCAGAGAGCTCTCACGGGGTCCCTTTCAGCTGATTTCTGCTAGGATTTGGCCAGGGGGAGGCAGGAGGCCAGGCAGTTTTGCCCTGTTCCCCTCACACTTTGGTGCCTGGTCCCGTGGGTGGTGACATCCTCCATGACTACATCCGGAGATTACCTTCTGCCTGGCTCTGCTGAATCCCTGGGCTTCAAAACACCCACCCCAGCCCCACTCCATCTCCCTGTGGGCCCAGGGTGTATCACAGCTGGCCACTGTTGCTGGTGTCTGGAGGCCTCAACCTCCACTGGTTCCCTGAACCCTGCCCACACCTCTATCGAGTCCCTTCATTAAAGAATCTTCTATTGAACCAGCTAGGGGTGGGGGTGGGGTTCTATTTCCTGCTGGGACCCTGGGTGATAGTTGTAATGATAATACATTTCGATATTTTCCCGTGCATCCTACTTTCCTATCAGTCATGCTCTTAGTTTAATAAAATGTTTTCCTTCATTTAAAAAAAAGAGATTCTGGAGAAGTTTCAGTTGGCACATGTGGCTTTTGCAAGGTCATGATGGTAATTGCCATAAGGGAAGTAGCCATCTTTAGTATTTATACTATTAATTTTAGTGAGATTGAGAAAAGCAGTAAAGGGAATGAAAGTCTTGCTCCTGGCTTGATGCATGAAGGTGGAAGTGGCACAGGAGCTGGCAGAATTGCGCAAGCTAAGGGTCATTTGTTACTGGTCATTTACCTTCTCCCTGCTCTTGAGACAAAGTAGTAGTCATGTGTCTATGAGCACCCAACACTCACCCTTCATTCGGTGTCTAGGGGCTCTGTGGAGGTATACTCTCAGCCCTCCCTCCTTTTTACTTTTTTATTTTTTTTTATTTTTTTTCCTCCCTCCTTTTTTCTTCAGAAAAATCCTAGACATAAGGAAAATAAGATTACTCTCTGAGAGTTAAATTTTAAATCACTTGTATGGGATCACAATAGAGAAATGCAATGCCACCTTAAAAGCAGAAGGACCCTTAGCGGTGTAGGACTTGACTTTAGCTGGATGGAGTAAATCAAACCATCTAAAACAAAACGTGTCAGTCAGAAAAGGCCACAGAACTTGAGCACTGAGGCAGACATCAGCAGTGCTCAATGAATTCCCCTGCAGAGGAACCAGCTTGAGTAGCTTGGAATGTTTTGATCTTATTCTGAGACAGACATCTCAGCTTTTCTCAGCCTGATGCCGTTATATAATCAATTCTTCTAATTCCCCATGTTTTCATTCTGTGTTTACCAAAAAATATTTTCATAGTAACAATTTTCTTATCTGAAAAGCAACACATGTATATGATCAGAAAATATGAACCAAGCCCAGGGATGGCATGAATGCCTAGATGTATTATTGTCTTCCATGCCATTTTTCACACACATAAATGCACAAACATACACATGAACAAAAATAGAAATGTTTCATCCTTACTGAGGTGTTTTTCAACTTGCTGTTCACCTAATAATGAATAATAAACATCTTCGCAAGTCAACAAATATACCTCTACTACGTCATGTTAATGAATACATATTTTTTTTGTGGGGCAATCCTGTAAATTTATTTAACCAAAGCTCTGTTATTGCACATTTCTGTCATTCCCATCATTTTGTAAATTACCAAGAGTATCGTTGGAGACATCCTTGCAGCAAATCTTTGCAACTTATGAGCCATTTCTTTGCACAGATTTCCAAAGCACATGGATACTTTAAAACTTTTGATACATTTTGCCAGAGTTTTCTAGAAAATAATATTGTAATTGTTTCCGTATTTGCCAATTTTTATAGGTAATAAATAATCAGGCTATTGTTTTCCTTTGTATTTTTCTGATTACTAGTGAAACTGAAGTTTTTCATGAACTTATTAGGCATTTGAATTTCTTATTTTTTATCTTCCTACTCATATTCTTTGCCCTTTTTAAAAATAGGGGTATCTATCTCTTTTTTATTTATTTATAGAGGCCTTTATATTAATAGTGCTATTAACTTCTGTGATATGTATTGCAAATATTTGTCTGTTATTTCCCTTTCACTGCAATATGGTGTCTTGCCTTAAGCTCATAATCAGTTAGGGATGGATTTAACTTCAAGTAACAGAAAACTCAACTATATTCTCTTACATAAAGTGGACGTCAAGCATCTCATAGAGAGGCAGCTGCTGGAAATGATTCAGACAATTGGCAGTGTGACAGCTCACATCCCTGCACTATCTTGGCCTTCTCCTATTTGTCACCCTATGGTTACTAAATGGCTGCCACAGCACTGGCCATCAGGTCTGTGTTCCAGGCAGAAGAAAGAAAGGAGGAGGAAAGGACAACACCAGCTGACTCTTGCTTATGTCACATTGGCCAGAACTGGTCACATGATCACTCTCAGCAGTGAATGAGAGGCAGGCAAAGGCAAAGGGGACTTTGGATTAAGTGAGCAAACTTACTCTGTCTGCCATCAAGCAGCTTTAATATTTTATGTAGTCAAATTGGTCTATATTTATTTCTTTGGTTTCATGCTTAGAACGTTCTTCCCCAATTCAAGGATGTATTTCAGCAGATAGTCATCCATATTTTTAAAATTACATTTATGGTTTCATTGTAATATAAAATAGAAATCAAGCTTTTGTTCCCAGATAATTGGCCAAAAAAATCATTTTTGAACTCTCTCCACTGGTTTTAAATATCCTAATTGTTCACTAAGCTATTGGACACACTCAAGTGCATTTCGGTACTGACTATTCTGTTTCGTGGATCCTGTTTTCCCTTCCTGCGCTGTAGACATTACTTTGATTAATGTAACATGCCATGTGCTTTAACATTGCAGGGCACGTCCTCGTCATGATACTGCCTTCCCCCAAATTTCTTCACTTCTCTTGCATGCTTATTATTCTGAATTTTGAAACATTCTATCAAATATTTTAAATGATCCTATTTAGATTTCAACAGGAATTGCGTGACATGTATAAAATAAGGGAGAAGAATTGACAAGTTATACAGTTAAGACTTTGGAGCCACAGACATGATGCACCCAAGCCTTCTTGCGCGAGTCTGTAAAGTTTTGTGATCATCACGTAGCAGGGTTTTTCCTCTGTCTTGCATTTTAATGGGTTATAGCTAATGTATAGGAAGGTTAAAGATTTTATAAAGATTTATTTTACATCTGGCCACCTTACTGAAACCTCAGTTTATCCTGAAAGTTTTCCTTAGCCATTATTTGTCTACTTAATCTTCCAGAGACTCACAGAGGGGTGTCCCATGCAACTTTCTGGTTGTATCTGGCCCTCTACCGTGGTTCTCTCACCATATTTTTCATTAACCGATAATTCACACTCGGGAGCCTGATTAATGTGGTTTCCCATGAGAGAGAAATCTGCTCTTGCTCTGCTGACAAAGCCAAGTTTCGGAGACAGCAGAGCTGAGTGTGTGCGGCCCACGTGTGACGCAAGCCATCCTGGAAGCTCTAAGCTGTCGCTCAGTGGAGGAATCTCTTCTACATCAGCGGTCCTCAACCTTTTTGGCACCAGGGACCAACGTCTCCACAGGATGTTGCTGGGGGTCGGGGGAGGCGGGCTCAGGCGGAGATGCGAGCGATGGGGAGCGGCTGTGAACACAGATGAAGCTGCGCTCGCTGGCCCGCCCCTCCCTCCTGCTGTGCGGCTCCCCCACCCCAAGTCTCATGGAAGACAGTTTTCCATGGACAGGGGTGGGGGAGAACGGGGAGGGGGCGGCGGAGCTCTGCCACCCAGTCCCTAACAGGCCACTGACTGCAGCTCCGCATCGCTTTGGACGTATCCATCCAACTTTTGCTCAGGAAGTCCTTGTGATAGGAAACAATATAATTCAAAGAGCCTAATTACATGTTGGGGACATTTCAAGTTTTTAGAAGGTTCTGATTTATGGAGACAAATTCTCCCCGATACAGCTTTTTCCCCGTGCCTCCCTGGAGCCCCACCCCTTCTTTGGCATCAGTCCCCGATTCTTCTCTCTTCCAGCCTAAACGTATCTCTTTCTCTCAATCGTTTCTTCTCAGAGAATATGGCTAAGGCTCCCCGCCCTCCCTGTCACTGTCCCCACACCCGCCCTGCTCTCTGAGGACGCTTCCTCAAAGCTGGTGCCAGAAGAGACGGCTGAGCAGGAGAGACCTGCCACAGGCAGGCGCACCAGGACCTTTGCCGGTTCAGTATTGTCGCCGACTAAAGCGTCTGCGTCTTCGTCACAGGAAGTGCTGTAGGCCAAACGTCTCCCATCCTGCACTTGTGTATTTTCTGAAAATTTGATTTATCCCTGTCAAAGTTCATTTTATTTTATTTTTTTTACTTCTGTTCTCATGTAGCTAAGCAATTTTGAGACATTTCTCTCGTCCACCTCCTTCATTAAATACCTAAACCTTCCCACATTGCACCTTCTCTAAGATTTACCAGGCATGCCTTCTAGCTCTAGGTCCAAGTTGCCTATAAATATGTTGAAATGGCCTGTGGCAAGGAGAGACCTGTGGCCTGGCCTCAGGTGTCTCCTTCCAGGTAATACTTAAATCTCTCTTCTTTGGGTGCACGTGCTCAACCAGCTTCAAATACAACCAGGCTTACTGACAAAATTATGGAAGGAGGGACTTTGTCAGAGGCCGACGGAAAGAAGAGTCCAGTACTGCCCAGAGTTCTGTTCGACCCGCCTGGGACGTGCTTGGCTATAGGTGCAGCGGGGCGTCACGGAGCAGCCAGGACCTGAGTGAGACACCCGTCCTGGAGTGGAACACGGTGGGCGGGGGGAGGCGGGGGCACCAGAACTAACCGCAACATTAGCAAGCACAGCCAGCCACACGGCTCGTGGCACCCTGTGGACTCTGCTTCTGGAGGGTGAGGTGTGGGGACAGCATGTGACACATGTGGTTAGGGGAGCAGTGTGTACAGCCACAGGGCCGCCACGTGTGCAGGTGGGCCAGGATCTACTAAGGTAAAACAATTTCACATGGGGGAGAATGTATTTCCAATTCTAGCAAAGACGTCATAGGGCTGGTGACATTCCCATGAAAGATGGCTCTCGTGACAGTGTGGCAGTTAGAGAAAGAGGACCCGAGTAGCAGACCTCGAAGGACACCTGCAGGGGCCTTAGGAGAGGGAAGAGCAGACAGAGTTTCAGGAGAGAGAGAGTGAAGACACCATGTGTCGCAGATTGAGAGGACCATGCCGTAAACGCAGGTGCCGTGGGCAGAGCTGCCGGCCCGTAGATGACTGTCTTTGGGTCTGGCAGAAACTCTGGTCCAACTTGCTGTGGCCAGGGTAAGTGGGTCATGTGACGTGAAACAGCAACTTCTGTGAGCAGAGCTGCATCTGGCCGTCTTTCTGGGAAGCTGAGGATGTGACTGGCATCCAACACATCCCTGAATTTCTCCCGTACATGCTGCTCCCATGACCACGGCGCACTGGGGACTTGCTTAGTGGGAGAGAAATTGTGCATAAGGTAGAGTGGGTACTAAAATGAGGAGTCGCAATGAACCTGCTGAGGAATCTGTGATTAGGAGAACTTGAGAGAAACCTTCCTGGATGTGAGATGATCAGCTACGTGACCCAAAGTCGGTCCCATGGCCGTCGTCATGCAACTCTGCAAAAGACAACCAAATAAGGATAAATATATAGCAGGGCTTGAAATAGTGCATCTAATTCTACTGTACATCAGTCTATTTTGGTTTCTCGACTACACCAATTCAGAATGTACTTTGGGGACTGCATTTTTCTTCCTAATTGATTGGAATGAAGTAGATTATTCATGACCATTTTTGCTCCCCCCACCCACCCCGGCAAACAGCTCTTTCTTCTCTTTTAGAATGTGAAGAATAGCTCTAAATTTGACATGGGAAAGAGATATTATTGTTGGCTTAAGCAGAAGAAAAGCTTCGACCCCTTCATGAAATCTGGTCTTTGCTATTCTGACCACCCCTCCGGTTCAGACAAACTGCAGAGTGGAGACATCACTAAATTTTAGGTCTGACGATGAGTTGCAGGAGGAAGGGGGGACATTGCTCTCTGTCCTCTACAGGGAAGAGCCTCGTTTGTCCAAACGTAACTAGAATTATAGAGTTTGGAAACTAGGAAGAATCCTAGTGACCAAGAAGTTCAATATTTTCTCAAACTATA
This sequence comes from Cheirogaleus medius, assembly GCA_008086735.1. Taxonomy (NCBI): domain Eukaryota; kingdom Metazoa; phylum Chordata; class Mammalia; order Primates; family Cheirogaleidae; genus Cheirogaleus; species Cheirogaleus medius. The sequence continues at coordinate 99,323,183 of VBSM01000361.1, read as the reverse complement.
GTCTAAGGTACCCGAGCTCAGAAGACGCTCCCAGACAAAGGATTCCATTATCAACTGCTTATCGTGACCTCCTCTTGAAGACTCTGAGAGGCCCTGAAGCAAAGAAGTCTGCTAGATTTTGCTTGCCAAATATTTGATCACAAAATCTGTTTATTTTCCAGGTAACACCCAACAGCTTTTGGAACTGGCATGCCATGAAAATGTGCTGATCTATTCAATCCTTCCCTCATTTTACAGAAGAAGAAAATGCAGCCCATGTAAGAAATGTGGAGAGAGTCCCATCCCCATTACTGGCAGGGCTGGGAACTAGACCCTGGCTTCCAGACAATGAGCCCAGGCTCTTTCTATCACCTTGAAAGAGGCATTGTGAACAGTAGCTTTGATATATCCCCTAGCACATTTTCATTGTCTGGAACTTGAGGTTGCATTTATTTATAGTGCACTCAGCAATGAATCCATCAAATGCTTTGAATGTTTTAAAAGGGGCATTGGGCCCTGTACAGATGACCTAAATAAAACACCATCCTCTAAATGACATGTCATTTACTATATAGTGAAATATTTTATCAGGCTATATAATCACATTCTAAGAGGTTATTACTTTTATAAGCAAGAGTAAATCAAAGGGGTCAAATCTCAGTAAAATGTTACTAAATGTAAGTATACTACCCAGTGAGAAGTAACTGTAGATGCTTCTCTTGCAATGCAGAGAGGAATAGTTGGTGAAGCAAAATTGTAAAGATTTGTCCAAAGGTCATATATATATATTTTCAAATAATGTAAATTCAAGTAGTTTGAGCATGGCACCATGCTTCAGAAGCAATGTTTTTCTGACTTATTCTCTGAATCCCAAAGATTCTCTGAATCTATATACATTTTAGCACTTCTTTAACAATACAATTGTTTCTGAGACTCTAGCCTTGGATACTTTGAAATCTTTCTCAAGATATTTTTCTGACTTAATACACTTGACATATGAGATATACTCCTAAAAGTTAGGATATTGTTCATTGGTTTCTAGCCTCTGGATACCAAATTTCCAAATACCATGTTTCCAAAGCCAGTACTGACCCATGTGGTACCTTTTTGTGAGCCAGAAAAGGTACCCCTTCCCTGGGGCAGCTGCACCCCAGTACCAGAGCACGAGGCTCAGTGAGCAGAACACAGGCTGGATTCCAGCCTCCATTTGATGCCCCCATCATGAGATGGAGGCCCTCATGCAAATGAACAAGTTGTATAACTGAAGGAAAGGGCTGGCCAGACACACTGACTCACATCTATAATCCCAGCACTTTGGGAGGCTGAGGCAGGAGGATTGCTTGAAGCCAGGAATTCAAGGCCAGCCTGGGCAACAGAGCAAGACCCTATCTCTAAAAACATTTTTAAAAACACAATTAGCTGGGTATGGTGATGCACACCTATAGTCCTAGCTACTTGCAAGGCTGAGGCGGGAGAATTGCTTGAGCCTAGGAGTTTGAGGTTACAGTGAGCTATGATCGTTCAGCTGCACTCTTGCTTCTGAGTTCTTTGCCTGGGCCTCAGGTGCTGAGCCTACTGCTAGGAACTAGCCCCTTCCCACATGTCCCCTCTGAATTCTAAGACAGGACAGTCCAAGTTCAGAATCTATGCAGACCAATCTCCTCTGCCCTCTATATCCACATGTACAATAATAGTTCATATTCACAGGAGTGACTTGAAGCACTGCAAATTTTATTGTAAACCATATTTTACCTGTTAAGGCAGAAAGTAGAATTAATCATAAAGGATACCAACCACAAAAGTTGAGACAAAAAAATGTTTTTGTGAAATTCTCACTTACTTAGAAAATTAAGGGTCATGGGACTATAAGCTCCAGTGAGCCCAGGACTGTGCTTCTTTACTTTGCCAGAGTAAATCTAGCACCTAAGACCATAACAGGTGCTCAGTAAATACTCGCTGTGCGAATGAAAAATAAAGTCAATCTAAACACAGTATTTGATTAAGAAAGGGTTTAGTACTTTATGTAGCACTCTTCATCATACATGTGATAGAATCTGTTTTTAAATCATTTTATAGTTTGTAAAATTTAATACATCAGAATAGGAGAGGATAATAAAATAAATACAATAAACATAATATGCATTTAATGACACAAGAGGTTGATATCACAAATTTTAATAGTAAATATGAGCATAACACATGTCCCTGTATATGAAATACTGGCAAAATGATAATGCATAGATGGAAATATGTTTTACTTTGGGGAATGTTTAAAAGGTTTTTCTAATGGGGATGCACATAGGACTAAAAATAATAATGTTTTATGTTGCCAGAATACTTGACAGTTTACAAAACGCTTGAACATATGTGATCATATTTGATCCTCACAAGAAGATAGAGGAACGTACGTTAAAGGAAATTATATGCATCACTCTTTTATAAGAAAATATCTAGTAGCTTATGAAATATAACAGCTTTCAAAAAGATTTCTGGTCTATCATTAACAGTAACAATTCAACTGACAGCATAGAAAGGGATAGGAAAGACACGCTCTACCATAAAGAAAAATTGAAAGGAGGAATCTATGATGGCAACTTTCATTTGCTGTGATAAAGACAGACCTATTATTCAACCCGGGGCCCTTACAGAACGCACTCCTCAAAGATAAGTAATGACATACCGGAAGTGAGTAATGAGACTTGAGCTTTGGAAGTCTAGTTTCAGCTCACTCAAGAGGAATTATTACCATACTTACCATTTATATCGCATGGTATTGATTGTAGTAGCGCACTTCGAAGTAGCTGTGGTTCTGGGAACCAGAGAAGATATTGGGAAGGATTCAAGACACAAAAGGAAGGTGCAAGCGCTCCGTGGGCTCTCAGGCCAACGCAGTGTCTCTGTGGGACACCGTGCTCCTCGCCGTGTTTCCTCGCTTTCCAAGAACGTTGTCACCTTGTATCCTGCTGGACAGTTGGATAAGTTACCTTGGAAATCTACATAATATTTCTATTTAAACAGAAAAATCCATCTTTTAAAGAAAGTAATATTTTTTAAGTATTTTATTGTTTTCCTTCCTTTTTTTTCCTTCTCACAAAAATAATAAATGTCTCTTGTTCAAAATTTTCAAACATTATGGAAATATGTAAAAAACGTTGCTTTGGTCAGCATTCTACTTATTAATGCAGAAAGTAGAAGAAATACAGACAGAAAATTCACCTTCCCCCCTCCCTCAAGGTAACCTCTGTGCATAATTCAGTGTAAAGTCCAGCACATCTTCTCTTCTATGCACATGCTTAGGCAATAACTTTTAAAGATCTCTGCACTATATTTTTGACAACTATCTCATATCAAGCAGGAGTGAGAATGATTTGACCAATATATGACCCTTGTCAGATTTTAAAAATAATTCAGCCTCATACTTTAAATGTGGAGAAATTGATGCTCCAAAGAAATGTTTTAAAAATTAATGAGAGAAAAGACCCATCAGTATTTGAAACTGGCTAAAGCTAATGCTATCCACATTCTAGGAACTGTAAAGCTAACAGGTTTCTAGATGTCAAAATTTGAATCTACAGCAGCCAAAAAGTTTGAAATGAGAATGTGGTCAGATGTGTCGCTGGTATGGACTTTCAGCTGACTCAAACCAATACCAAAATAGCTACAGTGTCTGTCTCTGATAAACTTGCTTTCCCAGCAGCCTCCTTTGCTTGTGAGAGATTTCGATTGCATTTTCCTAAAAGGGTATCATGCTTCCATTGACACGACAGTCCTGCTGGCATTATATGAAGCACTGAAGCTCTGCAACTTTCTAATCTCTGGTTTCCACACTTGGAAATGCTCTGTCTTGCTGTTTTAGAACTAAAGTCCCTGTCTTGCAAAGAAACTGTGCTATACATTTGCAAGTCACCTGTTTGGAGCTTGTACCATGCCTTCCCACAGAAACAAGTCTAGGTGGGATTTTGGCATTCATAGGGCAGGCCAGTCAATCAGATTGCACTCAAAGTATAATACCTAACTGTGTGCACTGTAGAAATATGAGAGCTGGGGTAAGATTGTCTTTAAAGACTGTTTTCTTCCAGCATTCCAACTTGGGATGCTTGGAATGTGGCCCTAATCTCAGGGCCAGGGACTCCCCGTTCTCATGCTTCACAGGCTCCCAAGGCTCTGGAAACACCATCTCTAGGACCTAGCACAGGGCAAGCCTCAGGGTAGATGCTGGGGCTAGTAAGGAATGGGGTTGCAATACCCCCCACAAACATATCTTGTCCAAGGAGCTCTCCGTCCCCTCTCTCCTTGGCATGTATCCCACAAAGACCATCAAAAGGCAAGTTGCTCACCTAAGGCTAAAGAGTAACCACTGGTTTGTTTCAATTGCCTTTTCAGACCTATGTATATAAGGAAAAAGAGGTTTCAAGTAGAAAAAAAGGAAAACTGCCTTTTACTGTGGGGAATCAGAATGCAGGTAGAGGTTTGTGAGCTGCACCATCCAGGATACAAGCAGACAGGAGAGGAGTCCCACGAGGTTGCCAGTTACTTGGGAAATGGAGACAGGCTCTGGAGTACAGGATTCTGTAACTTCCCTAGATTTAAAGATTATTATCTCCCTTCTGCTCCTTACAGTGAATAGTAATATAATCCTTATAAAGTTTTGATACTTTTTTGGAGGGGGACAGCAAGGGAGAGAATGGAGGAGCCTGTAATTTTTCCCCCTTAGCTGTCTTGGGAAAACAGTTTTCCAAGTGTTCAAGTGGATGGTGTGGATTTTAAGAGGTATAATCTGTAAGAGTAAACCACAGAAAAGACATTCTCAAGATGGACCCAGTGACATCAGCATCACTTGGGAACTTAGATACACACATTCTCAGGCCCTACTAAATCAAAGACTCTGGAAATGGGCCCAGCAATATGTGTTCAATGAGCCCTTCCAGAGGATTCCAATTATCAAGCTCACACTTGAGGACCACTTACACAGTGGATAAGGAAGGATCTGCTTTAAAATTCTGGCTCTGTCACTGAACAGCTGTTGTGAGCTTATATGCCAGACATATAGCAAGTTGGTCTTTCTGAGTTTATGGAGAGGATTAAATGAGATAATGTATTTGGAGCACTTAGTGCAATGCCAGACATATAGAAATCACTCAGTAAATGGTAGCAGCTATGGTCAACATTATATATGAGGGAAAGGAAAAAGGATAAGTCTTTAAGACCTTCAACAAGTTAGCATGGCATTTGTCAGCTTAAAGGGGCCTTTCACATACTGATATTGTGCTTTCAGGGAAACCAAAGGTTGCATACATTCTGTGTGATCTCATCTGCATAGAAATTTGAACACAGCAGTAGTTATCAATGCTGCTTGGTCATCAGAACCCCCATGGAGCCTTTAAACTCTTCCCTGCCTTCGATGTCCAGACCCATAATCTCCAGTGGTAGACACTGGGCATCTATAATTTTCAAGATCTTTATAGGCACTGCTGCAAAGCAGCTACTGGAATCAAAGGTGATACTAAAGCTTACATTTATTGAGTATGTATTTGTACTAGGCACTATGCTAACTTCTTTATATACATTGCTTTATTTAATTTTCACAGCAATCCTGTGGGGTAGATACTATCAGTTTATTTTACAGATGAGGATACTGAGGTATAGAGGGGCTAAATAACTCCCAAGTTCACACAGGTGAGAAGTAGTTTAGGACCTGAACCCAGGTTTGAGCTACTAACTGCATTTAACTGTGGCAAAACCTGATTCATTCATTTACTCATTCATCCAGCATACATTTATTGTGCATGACTAGGTAATACCTGAAAGCTGGGGAATATAAAAAGGAATATAGATTCCCACCCTCATGCTCAAGAAGCTCATGGCCTAGAGTGATGGGTAGGGGGTAGGGGAGGGAGCTATCTAGACTGCCTCATTTTAAAAGATGATGTCATGCATCTCTGTTTGAGAGGCTGAAAAGATTTTCTATGACGGCTAGCCTTCTCTTAATGGCCATTTACAGAATCCATCCCCGTGAGCCAAGCAGCCTCCCAGACTGAAGACCAGGCGTGCTAGCTGCCAACGTCTCCAGCAGCTCTGCAAGCCCTTGGCGTGGGCCTCTGCTCTCCTGGCGGGATTGTACCATTCATTCAGCCATCTTGGTAGCCACCTACTCCCCACCGTAGGACCAATCAAACTGGGGGTAAGGAGGCCCATCACCACAGAGCTGGGAGGCTGGATCTCTTCCAGGGATAAAGCCTGTCACTTACACCTAAAGTGACGACTGTTACGAAATTTCCCAGGAAAGTACGGAGAAAATACTGAGGCCTGCTTTTGAAAATCGTGGAATGTTAGCGATGGCCCAATCTTTGGACATAGCAGTAAGGCCGACCTGGAAACCGAGCTCCAGGGCCTCCCACCAGGCTGGCACTGGGCTCCTGGAGCAATCTGCAACCCCTCACTGCCTCCTAGAGTCAGGGCTGAGCTTTCTCTCAAATAGACAAACATTACAGTCCAGCACTGATCACCTTGGAGAAGGCAAATGATCCTCTCTGGGAGACAGCCTTGGAGGACACCGCCCCCGGCACTGGGCTGGGGACAGAGCTTGCAACCACCACATCTTTCCCTTTCCGCGGTGGCGGAGGAAGGTTTGGGGACAGCGGCCGTACCCGGAACACGTCTTCAGGTTGCACAGAAGGAGGTGGCAGCGGAACCTTTCTTCTCTGCCTGACTCTTGCTTCCACACGGGCCCAGTTGGTGCCGGACTCAGGCGTGGAGACTTAAACATGGAGACGGCGGGCGCTGGCCCTGGGGAGTCCTCTTCTCGGCTGGAGCCTCCGGGGTCCACCGACGACCGGCTTTTCCTGGTTAAAGGTGCGGTGCGAGGAGGTGCGGGAGTCAGGGCGCGCTCACCGGGGCCTTGGCCTGCGCCGCAGCGGGCATTCTCACACACATACCTCTCTGAGAGCCCTGAGCTTGGGCATGCCCCTGAGTTTAGCCCGTGGGACCAGGCAGCCCAGGGCCAGTAAGTCGCTTGCGGGGTGGGGTCTCCCCACCTCCACCCCGGGCGAGAGGCAGATCCCCCGAGCTATTCTCTGGTGCATGTCATATTTCCCCATCACCTCTGCAGTCTTTCTAGAGCCCTGCCTTTTCTAATTGCTACTATCTCTATTTACCTGCTCGGGAGAAACTTCACGCCGCTGTCCTGGGGGAGAGGGGAAGGGAACCTGCGCCCACTCTCTGCACTTGGGGGACGATACCTCAGAATGACCCCAGAAACAGGTTTCACAGTCGCTATCGTTTACAAGAGCTTCTTAGCCATGGTTTTTTCACTTTCAAAAGTGATTTTGACTGTAATTTGAATAGTATCTGAAACTTACCTGTGTACATCTTTTTAACTTCAGGTTTTTGTGTTTTTTTGTGTTTTTTTTTAAATCCCTCCCCAACCTCTTGGCAGGTGGAATTTTCCTAGGTACTGTTGCTGCAGCGGGAATGCTGGCTGGATTTGTCACAACATTATCACTGGCTAAAAAGAAAAGCCCTGAATGGTTCAATAAGGTTTGTGACATGGAAATCCATTCATAGCATTGTTATTGTTTACAATAAATGGCAGCTTTGTCCATAGGGAAAGTAAATGTTGATGGCCGTTCACATTACTTTAAGAAGTAAACTTATATATACCTTATGGATTCAAGAATTGTACACATTAATCGATAGTCTGTATTTTCATTTAAAAAGAAGTACTTAATTATGTACTTTCTAAAATTTTAGCAGAACAAGACTTTGAAAGCTTATCCAGTACATTTCCTATTCACAACACTTTAAATCTGAATCTAGCTAATTCACTATCAGTTGTAGGAGGCCCTGATATTTTATGTGCCATTTAGAAAGAAAAAGAATGGCAATTAAAATCTTGAGACAATGCTGATTGCAAGATGCATCTCTATTTCAAAGATATTGAAATAAAATGCATCTTTGTACTGATGAAAAACGCGTCAGTTTCTTGAACACAGGGACTGTATATACTTGTTCACTGCTGCAGCCCCACCCCCTAGAAAAGTGCTTGGCTCACAGTAGGTACCCAGCAAATTTTGGTTGAATGACTATAACCTACTTACGCCAGAAAATCCTTACTCCATGAGCAACCTTGAGCAGTTGTCCTCTGGTGTTGTGTATCTAATTTCCCTAGTTGATGAGAAACTTTCTGCATGTTACTTGTATTGTCCTACCTCTGCCCTCCCACCCCATTTTGCTTATTTATTCATTACATTGCTTCAACAAATGTTTACTTCAGATCTTTTATGTGTCAGGCATTATACTAGCTAGGTGCAAGGGATAAGAAAATGACCAACACATCTGCCCTTCAGGAAGCTTAGCATCTGGTGTGGAAGGCAAATATTCACACAAATAACTATATAATTATAATTTGATGTGTGCTATGGAGAAAAGGTGTTATGTGAAAAACATAACCCAGTTGAATTTCCACTTATATTTATCTTTAATAATCATAATTAAACCTTATTAATACTGTAATGGCAAGAGACAACATTTAAAGTGCATTTGGGTCTCTGAATACTCTCAGGGCTCATATGGAGCCACCTGAATCACTGCTGGGGACCTTGTGGGTCATTACTCCCTATATTCTAGAATGTTTTCAGAGCAGAAATATAATATCTTATGATAGAAATTGGTAAAAACCTGATGGGTAGTAGTGCTTTAACAGTGTGGAGTTTGGTTGATTTGTAAGCTGAAGTTATGTTAACCCTTGGGTTATGGGTCTTTTTAAGAATCTGATGAAAACTAGGGATTCTCTCAGAAAAAAAAATACATACAGATATTCACAACTTTGCATTCTATTTTGTTGTTCTGAGATTTGACCATCACATATGCCCTTCAAGTTTTAACACAGTGGTTTTCAAACTGTGGTCCACAGAACTCTGATGATCCTTGATCCTTGGGTCTGTAAAGTCAGAACTTTTTTTCATAATGATAGTAAGATACTTGCACTGATGGTATAGAGGCAGTGAAGGGTAAAACTGCCGGTGCCTTGGCATAATGAAGGCAGTGGCACCAAACTGTACTAGAAGTCATTTTGTTCATTACAGTGTACCCATAGGAAAAAAAAGAAAAAAAAAGCCAGTATTACGTAACAGTGTCCTTGTTGAAGAAAATTAGATTTTAGAAAACTTTTATGTGCCATCATGAGCTTGATGGCTGCTTGATACTTAACAGCTTTGCTGATGAGATTTTATGGTGAGATTAATGATGTGATTGTTCTATATTGTTTAATAAATAATGTCAAGTATAAAAAGATCTATATAATTTGGCAAGCCAGTATCTTCTGAATGAGTGTGATGCATGGAATAAAATGTCCATTCAAAGTGCAAAATAGACTACTGGATTTTAATGTAACAAATTACAAAAAAAATTCATTGACATGACTTCAGATTCCATGTTGCAACTAACCTATAAGAAGCTATGTGTCACATTTTGGTGTATTAAAGCAGGAAAGATATTAAAATATTCCTCTCTTTCCAAAGATATCTGACTAAAGCCAGATTTTATTCATAAACTTTAACCAAAAAAAAAATTTTTGCAATAGGTTGAATACAGAAGCAGATATGAAAATCCATCTATCTTTTATTAAGCTAGACATTTAAAAGAGTTACAAAAATGTAAAACATTGCCTCTCATTGCACTAATTTTTTTTGAGAAAACAAGGTTATTTTTCATGAAAATAGGTTTATAGTAATCTATAATGGATTTACTATTTTAAAATATATAAATAAAATTCAAGAATTTCTTGATTTTGATTTCTAATACATTAAATATTGGTAAATATAACCTACATAATTGAAAATCTTTGGGGTCCAAGTATAAGGGGATCCTGAGATCAGGAAGTTTGAGAGCCACTGTTTTGGATAGTTAAAGACATTATATAAGGTTCTGCTTCCCTCTGGGAAAACATTTAAATTAGAGCATTACCACTTATCCAGACTCTGTTTTAGAGGTAAAATGATTTGTAGAAGAACTCGGATTCTAGAGCACACAATTAGTGAGTTTATATGAGCAAGCACTTGTTTAAGAATACTACTTAGGTAGTGTACTTCAGTGTCGCCACCTAGAGGTCTTCTCTAACACGAGTAACAACAATATGTAATGTTTGTGTGCTTACCAATGTGCTAGCTGCTCTTCTAAGGGCTTTACTCATTTAACTCCCATCACAGCCCTATGAGGCACTGTTATTATAAATTTTCCCCACCAAAGAGCGGGAAACTGAGGCACAAATAGATTAAGTAACTTGACTAATATGGTAATCACTCCATCTTCTGTTACTTCTAGGAAATAAATGATACTATTTTTAGCAAGCTTGTTATTTAAATAGACTTCTGTCCACTAGCTAATATAGATTCAAATACAACCCAAAAGGACTTTAAAATGATCAGCTTTTCAGCTGGGGACTGCCTATATTTCTTTTATTTCAGGAGGATAATCATCCTCTTAATGTCTTACTTTCATTATCTTAGCTCAGTCTCATGCTAGAAAACTGAGAGTTGAAAAGCAATACTAAGTACTGAATGAACATTCATTTTTCTTTGTAATTCCTTGAATAAACAAAAAGAGGAAGGTGCAGGCTAAAGTGGCCAAATAATCCACTCTTGAGCTTCATTGGTTGATCTAGTTAAATAGATCAAGATTTTTTTTTTAACTGGAATATTTCACATTTGTATAATAATAGTCTTATAAAATGATTGTGAGATTAAATGAGGGGCTATGAGAGAAAATGTGCATATTATATGTTTGGCTAAAACAACTGAGGAAAATACAGATTTAATGTATACACACATATAAAGTTTCCTTATCTAAAATAATTCAATATTTATCTGGTGGAGTGAATTACAAAATAATAATAATTCAGTGCCCCTGCTTATCTTAATATTGGCATGACAAAAATCATCAGATAACTATGAGTTATATCAAGACCCATTTGTGTAATGAGTAGATAAAAGGGGCAAGTTGTCATTCATCTTTCTGATATAGCTACAACTTCTGGGAAATTATAAAAATAAATCTTTAAAAAAATATATTGCATATGTTATAAAAACACAGCCAGCTATTACTGTGATGTAAACACATGAAAATATTGTTATCAGATAAGAATGTTCTATAGGGGAGATAACAAGATTGAACATTCTTTTTAAAAATGTTCAGTTTACATAAAATTTATCCCAGGATTAAACTGAAGAAACACTAAAAATATGAACCTCATTTGTAGGTATGTAGTTGCCTTTTATGAACTGAACAATTTGCACGTAGGACAATTTCCTACGTGTGTGAATGATTAATTTTAATCACCTGCTTTCTCAAAGGTTCTGGTAAGTGTAAGAAGATAAGGGGCACCCGTGTCTTCAGGCACAAGAGGTATTATAAATACAGAGTTTTCATTTAGAGAATAATTTTTGTGTTTTATCGTGGGGATACTAAATACTATAACCACAACGTGATTTGTCAAATTCAACTTCTATATACAGATGCCTTCATTTTACTTTAAATTTAAAAAACATAATATGGTGGTGAGGAAAAATGTAGCTTTTATTTTATATATGTGTGTCTATATATATTATATATATATAGACACACACATGCACACACATATATATGTGGCTAGCTTGTGTGGCTATATCTAAAGATCCAAAGACCTTTATTTTTGACAAGTCAGTCTTTGCCTACAGCAAGTTAACTAATGTTCATTTTGAACAGGGTATATGAACATCATGAGACATTTTCCCCAGAGGAAAAAGCTTGTGACAAAACTTGTGACTAGTTTTTTTAAAACTTAATAAGGACAGATCAATTTTTAATATCAAGTTCCACTAAAATTCATTTTTGGAAGTACCTAGACAATAACTAATAATAACTCATTTCACAATTTATGAGACTGATAGACCTGTACCTGTTTTTTTAAAAAAAATCTAAAAGGCAAAATTAAGATTTTATTGTGAATATGGTTATTTCATTAAGGGTTATTCTTATACATAGTTATCTTTTTACTTGATTCAGCAAAACAAATGTGGTTTATATATCTTTATATACTTTTAAATATATTTATGTATATATATGGAAATATATACACATATACACAGGCTAATTTCTTCCTAGGGAAAAAATGGATTTTTAATATATGTTTCTGAAATAAAATTTGGGCCAAAGCCCTTAAACTGACCGTGGTTTAATAATATTTGGTTAATGCTGATGCTTCTGGATGAAAATTCAGGCCAATTAAAATCTGCGCATTTATGTGCGATCTGTGGTATCTAGGGAACCACTCCAAAATTACAGCAACATGGGAAAAAGAATAAAATGAGAGAGTGTATTGTTTGTGTCACAGAACGGCTAAAGAAAAATCTCTTGATGATCTGGTTGAATCTAAGGTATGTCTACAAAAAGTATAAGGCAGCGAATGCAGAATACCTATAGATCTAGTCATGGTGCTGGGCATGAGGCTACAGATAAACAGTCTTTCTGTGTGCTGTGGACAACATTCACAATCACAAACCATGCATGCATAAGAAAAATCTATATTAAGAAAAATAGGTTGAGCAATATAAAGAAAATTATTCTAGAAAAGGATTCTAATAAATGGAAATTTATTTCCAGATGGAAGACAGGATGTTATAAATTTGCTATATCTTACCAGATTAGCTAACTAGTTTAAGGTCATTCTAATAAAAATGCCAATGAATAGGAGATAGAGAAATCTTGACAGAATGTTCTAGAGTTTTCCTGGAAGAATTAACAGGCACAGTGTTTTGCATACTCAAATATTTGTCAGTCAGGGAAGGCATGCAGTTATTAAGTAGCAAAGCTGGTATTTGACCTTGGGTTGGTTGGGCATGCCAATATGTTGCTTACACAGACAGTAATTAATTTCAGACACTCCCAGAATACTTATTCTTTCCAAACTGATTATTTTTACCCAAACCTTTCTGTCTTCATTTCAGGGAAGTATGGCCACAGCTGCCTTACCAGAGAGTGGGTCTTCCCTTGCCTTGCGAGCTCTGGGCTGGGGCTCGCTTTACGCATGGTGTGGGGTTGGCATGATCAGCTTTGCAGTCTGGAAAGCTTTAGGAGTTCACAGTGTAAGTAACTATAATCCTCTAATTGCTATCTGGATGTTTGTTCTACTTTCTGCACTTCAGTCTAAATTTTCCTGGTTCTCAAATTTATATGTAGTGTGGTCACTGCCTTAGGAAGTGATGACAGAGTATGTCACTAAATTCTTGCTAATAACTAGGCAACTTCTCATTACTACTAAATTATAAATAATGAATTTATTAGGTTATTAAGTATGAAATATCCAGTTTCCTTAAGTACTAAGTTTGACAGTTGATATCTCTGACATTTCACTTTGAAACTTCTTGTTTTATTTTTATTGTGAAGGTACATCCACATTCTTTCAAATGAATGGTTTGGCTTGTGATTATCTTTCAAAGTTTTTTTAAGAGCAATTTTTGTAAAACCATGGATAAGTAAAAAATGTGTGTTATTTTCAAATATGAGTTCCATCGTAGAACCAAGGCAGAGCAGACAGCTTGAAATATCAGTGAAGTGTTTGGGGAAGATGTGGCTAATGAACACACAGTATATCCATCAATGGTTTGAGAAGTTCTATTCTGGTGATTTTCATCTTGAAAATGAGCCACACAGGTGACCTGAGACCAAGGTGGATAATGATGAGCTGGAAGCTGTAGTGAAAGCAAATACATCTCAACCTACAAGTGAATTGGCAGCAAGGTTTGACATTGGTATTCCAACAATATTGGATCATTTGAAACAAATGGGCAAGGTAAAGAAACTGGATAGATGGGCACCACGTGAATTAAATTAAGCGAGCATCAGAAGAGAAATTGTCTCAAAGTTTCCCTTTCTTTGCTGTCACAACATAAAGGTGAACCATTTCTACACTGTATTGTTATGTATGATGAAAAATGGGTTCTTTTTGACAATCACAAGCGTTTGGCCCAATGGTTGGTTAAAGGTGAAGTGCCAAAACACAGTCCAAAACCGAATATTCATCAAAAAAACCTAATGGTGTCTGTCTGGTGGTCCAGCACTGGTACTATCCACTACAGCTTCATGAAACCTGGTCAGTCGATTACAGCAGATGTCTACTGCAACCAATTGGATGAAATCATAGGGTGCTTGCAATTAAGCAGTCGAGATTAGTCAGTAGAGACAGGCCAATCCTCTTGCAAGACAGCGCCCAACCACATGTTGCACAAACAATGCTGTTCAAACTACAGAGTCTGTACTTGGAAACTCTGTCGTCCACTGTAATCAACAGACCTTGCACCCACTGACTACCACTTCTTCCAGGCTTTGGATGACTTCTTGCAAGGAAAAATAGTCAATTCTCAACAAGCTGCAAGCTGTGTAAAAGGCCTTTCGTGATTTCATCGCCACTCTCTCTCCAGGTTTTTTCGTTGCTGGCATAAATAAGCTACTGCTAAGATGGCAAAACTGTGTTGATAGTTTAAGTACATACTTTGATTAATTGTACTGCTTCTTGTTTGAGATACAATAAACTAAACTTTTGATTTGAAATTGGACATTTTATATTAAATGGCCCAATAAATTTTTGAAGGCAGTGAAACTTCAAATATAATTAAGCAATGACTAATTCATGGCTAATGTTCATTCTATATAAATTGACGTTAGCTATTTGTTCAATAAAATTATTAATGTGCAACAACTTTCTATGCTGTTTGACATCCATATATATATATAAACATCCTTGTAAAATAGTTAAAGCATTTTAAAATTAACTGTTTAAATTATTAATGTGTTGTTTATACATTATTGGAAAAAAATCCTAAAAGCCTATGTATGTGTGTGTATATGTGTATATATCTGTGTGTGTGTGTATGTATATACAGTTTATACCCCAGGCTAAAAAGGTATACATTAAGAATGATTGCATTCCTATTTTTAAACAACAGTTAGGAAGTTCTGTTGACCAGGCCCTTTGTGACAGGTGAGAACTGATAGTAGTTTGGAATAGGTGGCAACAGTGGAGCTGATGAAAAGGGATTCTGGATATTTTTTGCAAGGTAGAGTCACCAAGGATTTGTTATAGATTGGATGTGGAGTATGTGGAAAAGTGAAGTCAAGGATGTCACCAAGACTTTTGGCGTGAGCAGCTGGAGAATGGATGGGGACCAATGTGAGAGGAGCAGCACGGGAGATAATGTCAGGAGCTCAGTCTAGGACTTGTGATTCTGAGACATCTGGTAGATAGCTGGGTGGAGAGTCAAGTAAGCATTAGATACAGAAGTTCAGAGTTCCAGGAAGAGGTACAAGGTGAAGATAAACATTTGAAACTCATCAATGTCTGGGTAGTATTTAAAGCCAGGAGACCAGATTAGCTCACCAAGCCAATGAGCGTAGAAAGAAAAGAGGAGAGCTCTGAGGAGGGAGCCCTTGGCTACTCCTAAGGCTTAGAGGTTGGGGAATGAGAAGAAAGTAGTAAAGGAGATTTTTCTACTAAAGTGATGGGGAAAACCAGAGTGGTGACTTGGAACACCAGGTGAAGAAAACATTTCAAGAAGTGATTGACTGTGTTGTGTGCTGGTGGTTGTCACATAAGATGAGGACTGATAATTCACTGAGTTCAGCAATGTGGCAGTCTTTGGTGGAATGGGTGAAAGAGCCTGAGTGGAGTGGATTCAAAAGAAAACAAAGGGGGAAATCGCAGGCAGTATTTCTAGGCATGTCTTGAGTTTTGCTGTAAAGTGAAAGAAGGAAATGGGGTCATAGCTGGAAGGAAGAGTGGGGTCAAGAGAGAGCTTTTTTGTTTTCATTTTTTTAAGTATGGAGAATTAACAGCATGTGTGTGCTGAGGCAAGTGGGGGAATTGCTGGAACAACCCTCATAGGCATTTTTGAATTTTTCACATTTAGTTTAATCATAACTAAACATAGGCATTATTGTACTTTTCACTCACAATACACTGATAGACAGATGAGTGTGCTTTTCTTCTAGTCTGACTAACCTTTATTTTTAAAGTAATTTTGCTGGCTAGTCATCGTTTGTGATGCTAAACTAGGGATTACAAGGAAAAGACAGAAAACTTACCACTGAAGATTTTTCATGCTTTTTGCTGTTACCTCAGTTTTGCTTTTGACCAATCTAAAATCTCTTCTTCCATTTCAGGCATTGTACCAGACATTTTAGACAAAGCAGATTAAATAATCTTAATAACAACAATATAGCAGATATTAATATCTCCCATTTTATATCTGGGGAAATGGAGCTTCAACAAGGTTAAGTCACTTGCCCAAGATCACATAGCTTGTAACTGGCAGAGTTAAGATTTGAATCCAGGTCTGAGTCTTCAGATTACTAAGCAATACTTAATAATAAAGTTTTTAAGCTTCTAGTTTGTATAAAAATGACAATCTGTTAGCACTCTACATGGACTGCATGGAATTGGTAGGTGATGTTTCCAGTGCTTAGTAATATAAGTCATAAACTGAGTAGTAAAATTTTAAGGTGTTTGAAAATATGAATAGCCCTTGATTTAGAAGAGTCATAAGAATGAATCAATCCAAATTTCCATAGACTAACAAAAATTAGGTTATCTAAATTATATGCTTGAGAATTTGGGCTTTATGGGTGAGACTGTGCTATTTTAGTTCCTAGAACATGAACTTCTTTGTTTTATGGTACTAATAAGAAGATTATTGCCTAAATAAAATATTTTGGGGATAAAAAATATTTTCTGATTGGCACTACTAAACATAAGAATATGTGGAATCTGGCTGGGTGTAGTGGCTCACGCCTGTAATACTAGCACTTTGGGAGGCTAAAGCAGGAGGATCATTTGAGGCCAAGTGTTCAAGACCAACCTACAAACAATACAGAAATTAGCCAGGTGGCCTGTAGTCCCAGATTCTTGGGAGGCTGGGGCAGGAAGATCACTTGAGCCCAGGAGTTTGAGGTTGCAGTGAGCTATGATGACGCCAACTGTGCTCCAGCTCAGACAACAGAGCGAGACTGTGTCTCAAAAAAAACCCGTAGAATCCTTTTGTATTGCATCTTTGTGTCTAACTAAAAAGAGAGAATGCAAATGTATTCTCTCCCTATACATAGACCTTAAGGCATATCAGTTTGATCTCCATGTCTGAGAAGTCTCAAACAAAAATGAACCCACTGATAACCTTTTCAAGGTGACAAATTTTGTAGGCTGTAGCATTTATTAATTTATTGGTTTGTTCATTCAAAAGTACTTGTGGACCTACTCTGAGCCAGACTGTGCACTAAGACAAGCCCCCCACGCCTCCGGCCTGTAGACTGTTAAGTCTTACCTGTTGACTTTCCAAGTAAATTCTTATGACATGACCCTGCTCTGAAGCTTGCAGAGAGCAATATGGTATATTTCAGCTCTGCGTTTAGAAAGCTTTGATGATGATTATGAGGTTGCCTTGAGTCCAGTGATAAACTTTTATCACTAAATACTGCCTCTTATTGAGAAACGTCACTTTTATGACTAAGGAAAACAGTCTTAGTCAGAAAATGTTGAATAGAAATGGTCCGAGTCTATGCACTGAAATGGTTGATGATCATTCTAGATACATGCAGGCAAATCAAAATCAACTCAAGTCAAATAATTGTTGGTAGCTACCTTGAGTTGTATTAAATCTCTAATATAAACCTAGTTCCAAAAAAAAGGGTGCCATCTATTGGCTGACCTAGAGCAGCTTGATGAAAGTGCTTGTATTTCCTGTGTTAATTCACAGCTACATCTGCTGGCCTAAAAGAGAACATGTTAAAAATGCTTAAAGCAAAACTTCAGTTTCTTCAAAATATTGTGGTTTTTACTCTTTGTTTATTCGTAATTATTATAGAATTTCGTTTCATATGGAACACATATAATACATTAAATATAAATATTTTGTATTTTGCACAATGGTATATCATTTACTCAGAGGTTCCAAAGAATGAGAGCTAGTGGAAGCTATCTTGTTAACAGACCAAGCAGGTAAATTTGCCCAGCATTGAAGATGGGACCCTCCCTGCCTTTGGATAGAAACAGCCCAGGTTCAGTATCCACCCTGCTGCCCTGACCAGCCCATGGGCCAGCAAACACGGCTGGATTGCTCAGTTTGTGTTCATTGACTACTTTGAATTATGGTATTTTACCATTTGGTTACGACTGAGATAGCATTAATTTTATCACAGTAACTTCACTGTGGAAAAAAAAATGAACATTTCCTATGGGTTGGTTCTTGGTCTCCTAAATCAGCTGCACACATGATCCTGGGAGACGACCATTCAGGCAGGTGAGTGTACACCAGGCAGTATGAATAGATTGTTCGACCAGGGCAGAGAGTTTAAGTTCAATGAATAGTTAAGGTAAACGCTCTAAGGAGCTCTAATACTAAGTGGTAATTCCCTAATTATTGGAAAAAAATGAAGAAACCTTGCTATTTACAGTTATTTACATGTTAAGAGTAATGACTTAACTTTTTTACCTTTTATTATTTATAGTAGGTATTGATACTTGAAGAATTTCTAAAGAGTTTTAGCTTATTTATAACTAGACTACCTTGTCTTTTTTTTCCCCCTTAGAAGGAGAAACACTAGATGTCTAAATAATTCCTGGTTGATATGAGTAGAACTTTGTAAAGGGCATATGTGCCTATGGACCTGTGCTCTCCGTGTGTGTGTGTGTGTGTGTGTGTGTGTGTGAGAGAGAGAAGGTTGTTATCTCAAAGGCCTGGCAGCATCACCACTGCTGTCCTTTGCTGGGGCTTGTGTGGAATGTATTCATGATGCCTGGTGTAGTAAGAATTCATAGATAATTTGTAGCTGTTGCCCTCATAGGAGCTAAAACCTCAATTGTGATAAAAACCATGAATGAGAGTGTTCTTAGTGACTGTGAAATACTTTAAATTGTCCAGAGATTTAAATTTTAAAATTAATATATAAATGAAAGGAGTTTTGGATTTGTTTTTTACCCTTTTACCATGGGATATGAGATAATTACCTTTATTTACATATATTGGTGTTTAGTTTTAAAGAAAAATATATGTAGGACCTCTCTTTTTAAAAACTAAGATGGCTTTTTTTTTTTTGTAAAAACATGTACTTGTTTAAAGAAAAAAATCAGTGTAGAAAAGTACAAAAAAGGAAGTAAAAATCCCACTAAGCTCTAATCATAATTGCAGTAGAAGTATCCTTCTAGACTATCTTCTGTGGGTATATTCATATACTTGTATAGAAATGATGTTTTACTATAGGGGCTACTCTAACATCTTTTTTCACTAAAAGTCACAGAAACATCTCTGCACAGCAGAGTATATAAATCTCCATCACTTTTAATGACTACATGGTTCTCTACTATATGTTATAATCTAATCAGTCTCTAAATGCCAATGGCATTTAGATTGTCGTTTTTCACTATTAAACACCATAGTGAACCTGTAGGCATACATCTTATTGTACTTGTCTTGTTTGAGAAATTTCTCCTAAAGACAAATTTGTTGAGTAAACATGTATTTTAAAAATGTTTTTGATACCTGTTGGTAAACAGCCCTCCAGAAAAGTTTACACAGTTTAGAAGATATCAGCAATGCATGTAAGTTCCTAGTACATTTGCCATCAGTGGCTTCTATTACACTGAAATTTTTGCCAATCTGATAGATGGAAAATAATCTTTTTTTACCGCATCTCTCCTGAGTCCCTGCTGCTAGAAAGACCTCTATGGAAATAATCTGTGATTGGAGTCTTGCAACCTTTCCAGGCCCCTGTCCTGCCTCCTCATCTGCTGATAGAGGTTGCTGCTTTCTCAAGAGCCCAGGTCTCCTTTTTTCTAAAAAATAACAAGTAAAACATGTAAATAAAACCAATATGTTTTAAATATTTCTCTAAAAATGGAAATTTGAGTTCTGTATTATAAGGTAGAGCCTTTAAGGGAACTAATATTATATCTTTCCTCTAGGATAATATTGGATGGAGTCTTAAGAAAATTTATTTACTCCAGTTCTTTTTTGTAGCTGCCCTTAAGTATAATTTTTATGTGAATATTAAGGCTCCCTTCTTAATAACCTTATGACCAGCCTGAGGGCTTTTGCTAATAATTACAATCAAATTTCTTTCTTTTGACTCTTGGTTAAAACAATTTCTGTTTTTATTAATATTCTGGTTTATCTCTTATTAGTATATTTATTCCTACACTACTTTTACTTATTCATCTCAAATGAGGCAGTACTGTAGAGTGACTGCTAGAACCCTATATGAAAATAAAACTACAGAAATGCTTAGAAATTTTTAACTTTGACAATATCTAAGAAGGGAAATAGACTTTAAGTGCTATATATTTTTTGGTGGTTTTGGTCAAATATTAAAAACAAATCTGAATCTCCTGACAAATTGTTTAATGGCAGCTACTTCTGAGTGATCTTCAGGAGAAGTCTGAAAAGTGGCCATTTCCCTTCTGTGTCCTTGCCTAATCTAATTTCAGTACTTCCAAAGATCTCTACCAGCTTCTGCCCCCAGGAAGCAAGCTTCAGTTTCTTATTCTGATTACCATACATCAGCCTACTCACTTCACTTCCTCTTCTTCATAGTGCTTACTAGAACTAGAACAGAGTCTTCATGATCTTGCAGAGGTAGTTCCATCTGTCAAGCTCTTGGGCCTTCAAACAGCTGAAGGATTGAGGAATATTTTCCCGGAATCATTTGAAAATGAACTAGAAGTAGAACTGTGCATCAGTTAGTAAGTTCAAGTTGAAGGTGACAGGAGCATCTCTATAACCCTATTTCCCATTCCACTGCAGCTCTAATGGGCGTAACATCACAGTGCGGGGGCACTTGATATAGATGTGGAGGAGCAATTTGATGACAGAGACTGATTCACAGGGACTGGCTCAGTTTAAAATGGGAGATAATGACCAATGTACTTTATTTTTTAAGCCAGAAGGGGAATCAGTTGTTTAGGCATAGTTCCAAAATGCCTCTTTAGAAACCCACCGGTCTCCTTTATAAGTAAAATAGGGCCCCAAGCATTTTATAAAGTGGGAATGTGCAACACTTAATAGGAAAGATAAGCTCTGCCATAAAAGCCTTTTTTGTTCAGAGGCCTGACACAAATCAGGTTTAGTTACCTTGAGAATGTTCCCAGCCTTAGTCCACAGGAGGAAAGGCATCTTGATTTCATTTGGGTTCTCTTTTTCTTTGTCCTTATTTCTTATACTAAGCTTAGAAAATTGAGCTTACATGAGATTTCTCTAAATAAAGCATTGTAGACTGAAGACCTGACAGCGTATGCTTTCCCCTTAAGCTTCATTTTAAGAGTGACCTATGATTGGTCAGTCGAAAATATCTAAAACTCTGTGGAACAATATTATATTAATATATAATTGGTATATTTATGTACAGAATATAAATATTCATTTACCAGTATATCAGAAAATGTCATGTTCTCTCAAATTTAATTTTCCTAACTGAAATATTTCTAACAATTTTAAGAAGAAATCTTTTTTTGTGTGTGCTAGACATTTTTCTACTATGTAAATTGTGCTGAGCAAAATTTTAACTTTTTCTTGATGACTCAGATCTATTAGTTATTGTTTGGCTCTGGTGCTATCGGATTCTGGGCTTTTAATAATCCTTTTATTATTTTAATAACTTTTCTCAACCCTAGTTAGGCTCTCATAACTTTTGTTGCATTTGCTTCTGAAATGCTGCTGGTTTATTCTACACACAGTCATGCCTCATGTTTCTTCC
This sequence comes from Cheirogaleus medius, assembly GCA_008086735.1. Lineage (NCBI taxonomy): Eukaryota > Metazoa > Chordata > Mammalia > Primates > Cheirogaleidae > Cheirogaleus > Cheirogaleus medius. Next base: position 99,301,436 of record VBSM01000361.1, on the reverse strand, counting down.
TTGCCCTCATCTGTCCTTCACAGGGTCCAGCCACTCTGGTGACTTTATCCACACCCTGAGCTCCAGGCTCACGGGCCCGCTTGGCTGTCCTGCAGGCATCCCATGTGTTCCCCACAGAGCTGTCATTTACTCACAACCCGTAGCCTACTCCTGGGTCACTCTCCCGTGAATGGCAGCATCACCCACAAAGCTGCCCAGAGAGAAAAGCTAGATTGCCGTTCAGGACCTCACTCTTTCTCACCCCTGTATCTACTCAGTCACCAAGTCCTGCTTTTCCCCACCCTCACAGCCATAATGGTTGGGGGCCCTTTCTTGCTCTGAGAAGATCCTAACAGCTTTCTCTGTTCGCCCTGCCTTCCGCCTTGCCTCTCTGCAATCCCTTCTCCACACTACAGCCAGAGTGCTCTGGCCTTCCCCTACCCCGGACTTCACCTGCATCTGTCCCACACACTCTGCCCTTCCTCCTGTTAACAAGGATAAAAGGTCCATGCTGCTGCCAAAGGCTTCCCCCTTCACCCTGCCATTTGGGTATTAGATCCCATCCCTTATCACCTACCCAGGGACCTTGCTCCTGTCATTATCCTCAGCCTTTGCTGATTGTCACTTCTTCCCTCTCTGCTCCAGTATATCGATATGCTTTAGTTCTTCCCACCTCTCAAAATTCTCTCTTGATATTCTTTATCCTTCTCCAGCTACCAGCCCATTTCTCTGCTCCCTTCATAGAAAAAATTTCCCAAAAGAGTTGTCTGTGTTCACTGATTCCACTGTCTCCCTTTTCTGTCCTCATTCTAGCTCCTTACAGCACTCATGCAATTAGCTGTCAAGTTAAACCTTCTCGATTTTTAGTTAGATAGGATTTAGGATACTTAAATACATACTAATGAATTTTAATTTCTTTGTTTTTCATGTTTTGTGCCACATTAGAAATTTCCTTTTATTTCCTTTTTAGTGATTAATACAAGTGGCTCTTTTACATTGCATCAAAAATTATGTATAAGATGATACTTTTAAAGAAAAATGTGATTTGGATAATTTATTAGAAGAACTTGAAAATAAATTCATTTTCTAATATTTAAATACTATAAATAGGAAGTTCATCCCAATATTGCTTTTTGAATTAACTTTCTACCTTTATTCTACCTGGAAGGCAGACTTTGTGGCCCCGCTTTTGTCCTCCCTCCAGCTTTCCCAGTGTTGCTAACAAAGGAAAACACTTTCATGTACTGGTATCTGTAAAGACCCCCATGTGAGGATTACAAAGGTATATGGATTTTAGTATCTATGAGCAATATAATTAGAGCCCACTATTTTGTTTTAAAACTAAACATTAAATTTGCATTTAATGATTTTCAAATCACAAAGATGACTTTTAAAATAATTGTGTTTATATAATGTTCTCCTTGCATGCTTATGAATTTATAGCCTATTTCAGATCAGCTTATAATATTAACTACCACTACTTTCATTTCTTCTTTTTTTCCCCAAAGCAAAGGTTTTGTGTGCTGCTTTTTTAAAAGCTTTCCAAAGAACAAAAAAATTTAAATAACCTTAGATGATAAAAATAATCTCTCTGCCATTGCATATTTGTTTTGCTGGGTTTCTAGCACTACAGGTTTTTTTAGTGTGGTGTCTTTTGCTTTTTTGACATGTTTTAACTTGGTAAAGATAAGTATTGGCTTTGAAAATAGTTAAGAAATATTTTACCTTATCCAAGGCTTTATTTGAAATCTGTGCATCAACCTTGCCATGATGCCCCAAACAGGCAACACCTACCCATTTTACTGACCCCTGTTTTCAGAACTCTGGCACCAAGTGGGTTCTCTAGCCTGGCCTTTCCATCTCTCTCTCACCTTTTAGCCCTCTCTCTAGCCTACTTAGTTTATAGTTATCTACTCATTCTTTTCTACAACAAACATGTAGTGAATCCTTACTCATATGCCCAGCTCTGTTCCAGATGACAGGGATATGCTGGTAAATAAGAGGTGATCCCTCTTCGAGTGACACATTCATAAGTATTTTACATTTAATTGTGTGTAATAAATCTTATAATGGAGAGAGGTACCAAATACAATGGTGACATGAGAGTTTAAAAAGTCACTTCTGGGCTGGGTGCAGTGACTCACACCTGTAATCCTAGCACTCTGGGAGGCCGAGGCAGGAGGATCACTTGAGGTCAGGAGTTTGAGACCAGCCTGAGCAAGAGCGAGACCCCCATCTCTACTAAAAATAGAAAAATTGGTTGGGCATGGCTAATTTTAGTCACAGGTTAATGTAGTCACAGCTACTTGGGAGGCTGAGGCAGGAGGATCGCTTGAGCCCAGGAGTTTGAGGTTGCTGTGCGCTAGGCTAACACCACAGCACTCTAGTCCAAGGTGACAGAGCGAGACTCTGTTTCAATAAATAAATAAATAAAGTCAATTCTGCTTGGGAGATTGAGGAGCATTTGTCAGAGGATGGAATATTAGAATTGGACTCCCAGATAGAAAAAGGAGGATGGTGGAGCTGAGTGTGAGAGTCCATGTGAAAGGAATAGTGTGACTTGGTTGCAGCCATTCTTGGTCCAGAGACCTGCTGGTTGTCTTCATTTCTGCTTCCTCTGTTCTAAGTGGTGTAACCAAAAGTATTAAGGTATAATGCTGCTATCAGCTATAACACTGTACTGCATTTTGAGTAGATAATTTGAGTTAGGTTTTCAATTCAAAAGGAATAATGAGCCACCTAAGATAGAAAGTCATTAGGGAGCTGTCTAGCTATATTTGGCTTTCCACATCTTTGAGTAGACCTAAATCTGCTCTGGAGGTTATGTACATCTCTTCGTCTTTCTTAGTGCTTTCCTTTTTATCTTGAGACATCTTGTAAATAAGAAAAGCTGCTTTGTTTGGTGTATTTTTGTTTTGGAGAGTTTTTTTCCTCCTCAAAATTGATTTAGTTGTAGCTAAGGGGAAAAAACTGAAGAGGCAGCTATCATAGAGATTGTATTTCTGAAGAGGCTCAAACTCTAGGACGAAAATTGTAGACAGAAGCCATCTAGCTAAGAGTCTTTATGTCCTTGAATTTCATGTTCAAGAACACTTATCTTGGAAAATGACTTGACTGGTCACAGGAAGAAGGTAGGAACAGACATAACGTTAAAACATTTGAAGTTATATCTGGGATAAAAGAAACAACAGCAGTCAAAAGTTAGTTCTTTTAAAGGTTCCCTCTAAAATGCTGGCAACAATTAAATAAAGATCACTTCTAAAATTCTAGTTTTTAATTTGACAAATGGTTCTTGTAAATCTGGCCACCAGTGCATAGAGCATTCATGTATCCGGTGCTCTTACAATTTCGTGTGTCATGGAGCTTGTGGCTCTGTACCATCTAAACAGGGTGTCTAGCCCCTCCAGTATGGAAAGTGAGTCAACACGGCCAGCAAGTCACACTGAGACAGGACTGCAGGAACTCCACTAATTGCCACACTTCCCCACCTCTCACCAACTCCTCTGCTTCCTGTTCCTCTCTTCTTGGACTACATTTCCATGGCAAAGAATGAGAATAGCTTTTCAAGTCCTGAATATAAATTATTCATTTTGTCAGGATTCATTATTCTAAAACTGAAGGGTTTTTTGCTGACTGTGAGGGGCTATGTGTACCAGGGAGCCCCGCCGGGGAGAGCATACTGCTCTCTTAGAACGCAAGGGAGAGCTTTTGACGAATCATTACACAGTTACAATTCTGTTTATAAGTGGGAAGAAAGTGCTGTTTTGGGGGCTTTTGTAGTTTATTGGGTTTATTAGGGTATACATTTCATCAGATGTAAAGTTGACACTTCCTCAGAAATTCGAAAAGAATTTAGTTCATAAGAGTTCCCAGAGAACTGCAGTGGAGGTGAGGCATACTGATGCCATGTCGTACTAGGTAATATTTTATTGCCCTATTTTAGTCAATAATCTGATTTGTACACTGGTTAAAAGTTGCCATTTTAAAAACATTTAAGAGATAGCTTCTTTTTAATAGAGGGTTACATCACCATCTCTCTCCTTGGGAAGTCGTTTTTAATCAGGACTTAAAATCACAGGGTTTCCTGTGGCATGAGAAAGGCTCAGCATCCTCCTGCAGTGCGATTTTAGTACTGGAGTAACTCGCGGTCGGCCCCTTCCCCTGTTGTCACGCTCCGGCTGACCGTGGGTCCGGGTCAGGCCTGGCGTGAAGGCGGCGGAATCCCACCTCTCCCGTCACTGGGAAGCGGCGCGGCGGCTGTGGGGAGACAGCGCACACGCACCTGTTCTTCCCGGCAGGCCACGGCTCGGAAGTTTTACCCTTGTTTTCCTCTCTAGTGAACAGAAGAAGCATTTTCATTTGGCACACATACTGAAAATAGAAAATGAATAATTCCAGGGATCTGGGAGTTGGCCTGTTAAACATGTCAAATGTTGATGAGAATCCATGTTTGTAAAACTAACTCCAGGATTCACTTCCTAGTAAAGAAAGCCTTTCCCCTCAGACGGAGCCCCTGCTGAGCATGCGCAGTAACGGCCTGGGGGGCGGGGCCTGCGCAGCCGCAGTGGAAGGCAACAGAAGCGTCCAACGGTC
>VBSM01000361.1:99251986-99286592 GCA_008086735.1 Cheirogaleus medius | reverse complement strand
TTGGCTGTGCAGAAGCTTTTTAATTTGATCAGGTCCCATTTATTTATTTTTCTTCCTACTGTGATTGCCTTTGGGGTCTTCTTCACCTGATGATTTTTAAAAGGCCTCCACTGGGTAGGAGACGATGAGAATTTCTAGCTTGTCTGGAGTGATAAAAGGAGAAATCATTACTGTGATTCTGTTTAATAGGTTCCTGCCTTGTAAGCTCCTTGAGGGTAGCAACTTCCTCTCAGGGCCTTGTAAACGGGCGTCAGCTCCTGCCGCAGGCCTGCTGGGCACTGGGCTGATGGCAGCCAGGCCCTAGGAGGAAGTCTGGGGCTGTGGTGGGTGCACTGTGTTCCCACAGGGCTTGCATGGGGGAGGCCTGAATGAGCGATGCTGAAGGAGTGTCTGAATACTTAATTGGGTGGCACGTCTACATGTCTACAAAACTCCTTCCTTATACGACACTTCTATTGTCCTTGACTGATGGCAGGGAGACTTCCTAAGAATGACCCTGAATCCCTTGCTGAGGGGAGGTTGACAGGACAGAATCCCTAGCCTAGGCACTGAGCACAGGCTCCGATTGCATTCTAAAAGCAAAAATGAAGTAATTACAATGAGAATTTTAAAAGAAAACAAGCAGTATGACTCAATGGTGTTTTCCACAGTCAGAACTCAGATATCAGAAGATTTAGTCATTTGTCTATTCCTTTTATACCAGAGGCATATTGTTAAATTGGTTAATGGAAAGGAAAAATGTTTAACAGATAATGTTATTCTTTATGTGAAGTACCATCTGTGTATTGAGTTCTGAATGTCCCTGGATATGGAAGAGAGAAAACGTTATGGAATTTCAAGTTTGCCTTCTTTGCTGTCTTTATCTTGGGTAGAGTATGACAAACATAATCACATTTATCTCCTGGAGCATAAAGAGTTTTAATCACCCTATTAACCAGGATGACATTTTTCACAGACTTAAAAAGGAATAGAACAGACATTATCTCCCCATAAGCAATCCATTTCATGGCGGCTGAGCACTAGAAATGCTTTAAAGGATGGATAACACCAGCCATTTCCATTTCCTGTCTAAGCCAACATTAAGGAGGCTTTTGGTAAGGATGTTGCTTCCACTGGGTGAGTGTTAAGCTTTATGTTTAGAATCTCAGTGCCCAAAAGAGCTCTTAGAGAAAGCAATATAGAAAAAATATAGTGGGCAGAGGGGGCAGCTTCCAAGACCTCAGGATTCATTTAAGAAAAGCTACGCGTCCTGGCAAATTATTGCTGCCCTATATAAAGGAATTCGTGGGCTGCTCTTAGTCAAGAAAATGTGGCTTCAGAACAACCTGAGAATGGAAAGGAGGGGATGGGAACTGCCTCACAAGATGCCTAGTGGCCCATTCCTAGAAGGCGCATGGATGGGTCCAGTGATACGGACAGTGGGCGGCTGCCAAGGCCCTGTAGAGCCCAGAGGGGGCCGTGGTGATCCAGGACCACCATCCTTGTTCCAACGAACTCATACAGGCCAGCACTGAGAAAAACACTCCTTAGCCTGTTTAGTCAAAAGGTGGCACTTAATCATCTCGCCTGTTACACATTTTGTTTAGTTTCATGGATAGTGTGAGACTAAACTTGCAAATTAATCATCGCAACCTAAGGGGAAAATAGAAGAAATGAACGGGGGGGAGTCCATGGGGACAGAAGTAATTAAAATCCATTGAATTTAGCTATTTCACTTGGGGCAAAATTTAATCTCTCCTAGGTTTGGTTCAGGGAGAATGTTGTGTATTTTCACCTCATTTTCATGTATCATATTTAAAACAAATAGTTAAGTACAAGTGAAATCAGCTAGGTAAAGTATAAAGGCATTTCATCAAATGGTTAAATTTTCCATGAAAATTAGTAAAATACATATTTTTGTAGTATTTTATCATGTTCAAGGGAGGCGTTTTTCCTTTCTGCCAAGAGTCATTGAATGGGTCTCGGTTGGTGTTGTCAGGATTATTTGTCCAAGGCTGCAATTCTGTGAGCATAGAAGAGGAAGGCAAGCGTCTCGCTTGACATGAATCTGTAAAAATGAGTGAGATTTGCCTGTTGGCAGATAACTCATTTTTGGAGAAAATTAGAATCGCAGTTACCAGTAAGCATGTATAGTTTCAACTTTCCAGCCCAAGTATTAGTGAAGTGATTTAGGACCTTAATTTATATTTCTTATATAAGCTGCATCAGGTCCTTTGCCTCATTACCATTTGATGAAGCATGATTACTTATTTAAAAAAACAATAGTTAAAATGTAGGTCAGAGAGTGTATAAATGCACATAAGGACATACGGCCATTCTTAATGGAATTTTGCACTGCCGCTGACAACCGAGGCTGGGTGGGGTTTCCAGGTTTGCAGCCTGACAAGTGACACTCCATAGAACACAGCCAGGTGACGTCCGAAACTCGGAGGCCCCAGTCTCCGGCTCTCCAGCATGCGTGCACTGCCTTAAAAGAACAAATCGACAAAACTGAGTTTATAAAAGAAAGCTGGAATTTGACAGTCCTTCCAGTGTTGTGCCAAAGCCCACAGTCCGCCCCTTTGCTCTGCGAAGCTGGGCGGTGTGAGCGTGCGTGTTTGTGTTTTGTCGCTGCTGGCTGTCTTCTCCACCCTTCTTGCAGGGCTGAATCCCCATGTCCGACTTGAGCAGAGCGCACACGGCAGACCCCCTGGGGCTGGGGCAGGGTCACCAGCAGGGGCGCCGGGCCTGGAGCAGCCACCTTTCCTGCAGCCATCCTTCTCCCTTCGTCTGTTGTGGCCACAGCTGCTCAGACATCCTTCCTGCAGTCAGGATAGAGGTTACAAAGCTAAGAAAATTCTAGTGTAGTAAATCTCATGAAAACTAAAATAAGACCTCTTGTCAAAAGATAAGAATGATTGAGGAAAACCTTTGCTCTCAGCTTGCTCCTGGGCCAGCTCTGGTTCTCCCTTCAAAGATTTTTATAAAAACGATTGTAGTAAAATATCTCTGCAAGTGGCACATGATCAAGTCTCTCGACTCCCTGTTTCAGAGGGAGACTCTTTTATGCAATAAGTGACGAGGGAGGCTCAACCCGCAGTGGCAAGTGCTCGTAGGTGTGCCTCGCTCAGGCTTCTCTAGAGCTGGTGGTAAAACAGCTCTTCAACCTGCCAAGATGTGGCTCTGTTCAACAAATCAACTCGCATTCCAGTTTCGTGCCTTTCCAAATCTCTCTCACATGCAAAGATGTTCCACAGGGAGCTGTCAAAATTTCAGGTGTCTGAGTGGGGGTGCGATCCATATTCTCCACAGAACGTTAGCTTTAGCTTCTCAATATGCCAAATATTGCTGAAACAGCAGGGAGTGAAGGGTGAGGTTAAAAGACACAGGGTTAGTCTAGGCGCGGTGGCTCACACCTATAATCAACAGCACTTTGGGAGGTGAGGTGGGAGGATCACCGAGGCCAGGAGTTTGAGACCAGCCTGGTCAACATAGCAAGACACTGTCTCTACAAAAAATAAGAAACATTAGCCAGGTGTGGTGGCACGTGCCTGTAGCCCCAGCTTCCGGGGAGGCTGAGGCAGGAGGATGGCTTGACCACAGGAATTCAAGGCTGCAGTGAGCCATGATCACACGATTGCACTCCAGCCTGGGTGACAGAGTGAGACCCTGTCTCAACAAATAAATAGATAAATAAATAACACAGGTGTAGGGGAGACCTTAGAGAAACATCAACATCCCTGACAGGGAAGGGGGCATTCATCCTTGGACTGTTTCTGCAGGTTCAGGACCAAGCCCAGCATAAGCCCTTAGCAAACACAGGGAGGGAGGGAGGAAGAAAGGAGGGGAGAGGAAAGGGGGCCAGGGGATTCCTCCCTGGGAGGAGGATCCAAGTGTCCTAGCGGCTTTGTGGGACAGCCAGGTCCTGGTGAAACTGACACCTGCCTTCTCACCCATGCTGACCACCTTTACCACAACCACCAAAGCTCGAGAAAATGAAAATCACGTCAAAATGATGAAAAATTAGCTTCCAAGGTGGGTCCTGGGCTTTTGCAGCCATAGGCTGCAAGGGTGGGGGTTCCTTACTCCAAGTCCTTTGACCAGATAGTTTAAAAATTAAAAATTAAAAACCATCTGGCAAAATCCTAATGCATTCACCAACTTCAGCAGGGAGAAACAAATGCATGGATCTGCAGTTTCATCTGTGATATTACTCAGAGTGTCCTTGTATCTAACCAGGGAAAAAGTGGCAGTCTCGCTGCATAGGACCAGCCAGAGTCCTGGCCCGGCGCCAGGGGCACCATGTGGGGGGCGTTCTCCCAGGAAGGAAAAGACTTCAAAAATCCCAGCACTTCTCACTCCATTTCAGAAACCTCACTCTCTTCCTGTTCGTAGTATCGGCAGTGCCACCTTGAACTCAGGCTCCTTCCAATCTCTGGGGCTGGAGAGTTTTATTTTGTAGCCAGAGGACCCAAGCAGAGGTCTTACTGAGGGTACCTAGGATTGGGCAGGCAGCTCAGGCCAGGGTCTCCCGGTCACAGAGTTATTAATCGAAGAAATTAGAAACCAACCCACCATCCGCTCTCCAGTGAACCTAATACGCCCTAGAAAGTCCAATAATTCCACCTAATCTGCCCAATTTGTGCCTATGATGTAAGTTTCAGCATTATGTCTTGCAGTTTCACTAGTCACTAAATCATTCTGAGCTGAGTGCCATCACACATTAATTACCCAGCCTGACAAACCCCACGGCAGCTAGTTTTCCTGGGCTGTGAGGCCAGGAGGCAGCGGGACTTATTAGAAAAGTTCGGGCTGCCAGGTTAATATCGCCCCTCCAGTATCAACGTGTGACACCACGCTCCGTGCCTGGGCTTTAAGTCCTGAAATTAAAAACAGCTCTCTCAAACACACGACAGGCTGGGAATCTTGCGGGGGCCCGGGCCACCGTGGCCGGGTGCAATGACTTTATTCTTTGTGGCTCCAAACTTCTACATCAGCGGCTCACAGTCATGCTCAGCGGCCCAAGAGCTACGCCACCCCCGGGCCTGGGGCCGGGAGCTGAGTGACGTGCTGTTCAGTGGTCACATCCAGTACTGGTCAGTGATGGGCAGGCCGAAGGGAGGCAGCTTCTGGAAGGCGGCAGCATCCCCAGGAAGGACAGGGGAGCAATCCCAGGAGCTGGCGTGGTCCTCAGGCGGCACACAGCTCTGAGCACCTGCCCTGGAAAACATTCCTAAAACCTTTGGTGGCTTCCTGTGCACATGGTGACAGCCACGCCCCTCCAACCAGGCAGCAGCACTGTGGCGAGCGGTTCCCGGAGCCGCCCCCCCCCCCTTCTCATCTTTGGTTCCTCGGTTGCTAGAAGACAACACCACACCCGGCTCTCGATCTCAGTCTTTGGCCTCCCCTGGACTCTCTCTCCTCCTCCCCGTCCGGCAGCGCCGCCTCCCCCTGCACGGAATCCACAGCGGAGCAAGACGCGAATTTGGTCCTCACAGCACACGACTGCCCCTCAGAAGAGAGAACGCACAACACAACTGCCGGCTTTGTTTTGTTTTAATTAAAGCACCTGTGGCCTGACTTGTTCTCACTAAGAGTTTCATTTGCTCAGCCTGGAGGAACCCTAAGCAGACAGTAAGGGTACAAAGCGCTCGGCCTCAGTTCCTGCCAGAAACACATTTTCAAGGACTCAGATGATCCGGCCTCACAGAGAAAAGAGAAAAAATAAAGAGCACCTGCAACAGCTTCGCAGCTGCTTCTGTTATCAGTCTGCTGAAGCAGAGGGGGAAGCCAGGCTTACCCTTTAAAAACTCCCAACAGCTTTTCCCCAACTGCCCGGCACCTGCCTCCTTCCTCTGTGTGCCGTGGCCACTCCCTCCTCTCTCTCTCTTTCTTTCTTAGGAAAAGTAAATAAACTTTTTGCCTTTATATATCCTAATCCCTGCGTGAGAAATCTTTCTACACCTGTGGCATGAACACCTTGTGAGCTTTTCACCCTTACAATAAGCAACGGGAATATAAAGTTTTCTGAGCTTGTGACATATAAAATAGCTATTTTCTTTTGATCATTCATTTAAACCACTATTAAGTGCCTGGTTGGTGCTAGTTGGCAACAATTAAAGTCCCTCGTTTAAGTACTCCCAGTTTACTGAGGGGGAGGAGGAAGGATGCTGGACTCTGGAGAAGAGACAGGAGAGGAGGCCCTGGTGGTCACTAGTGAGGTGCCACCCAAGATGGCCAGCAGGAGGCGGCAGAGCCCAAGCCAGGACGACCAGAGACACTCACTGCACGTTTCCTCAACGGCTGGGAACAGGAAGGGCGTGTGCTGTGGATTGCACTTTAATAGGTCACATTGGCGCTAACTTTACTTTTCTTGTTTTAAAAGAAAGACAATGATAGCAGATGGCAGAGCTGTACTGAACAGAGCCCTGTGCTGTCACTCTCGGGGCAGACGTTGGCTTGAGCGGGAGGGTAGCTGTGGGTGTGGCCCCTCGCCCAGCTTGTGACAGTGCGAGTCAGGCCACACGCTCTGCCTGTCACAGCATTGGAGAAGTTAGGAACCGGCTCAGGTTCCAGGGAAGGGGGCCAGTTCCCACAGCACCTTGAGGCCCCTGAGTGACTTCTGGCTGCTGAGCACAGGGAGGGTCTGAGCTTGTACTCTGGGGTCCCGCTGGGAGGGAGAATTAGATGAGACCCATTTAGGGAGGAATAGTCACCGATCCTAATGATAATAATAATAATAATAACAGCACTTTTGTTGCATTTACTATATGTCAGGAACTATTAAGACTTTACATACATTAACTCATTTAACCCTCACGCTGCCCCATGGATGCTAGTATTATTCTCATTGTACAGAGGAGAAAACTGAGGCCTGGGATTTAAGGGATTTTTTCCCAAGGTCACATGACTGGAATCCCAACCAGGTGAAATACTTGCCCAAAGTCACATATCTAATAAACGTCACATCTTGGATTCAGACTCACATCTGACCTACAAAGCCCCGCATACCGGGTCTGCCAAGGCAGCAGCCTAGAAGGGACAGACCATTCCAGCCTGAAATGTGCGCAGCTGCTGGCCCGGGCCAAGCCCCCGACCAAATGCCTACATAAAACTTACACACAACGGCTGTAAATGGAGCTAACAAGTGGGGGGTCAAATATGCTTAATCTCCTTCCTGGACAAATACAGCTTCACAGCAGTCTGGAAGGCCAGGTGCAGACCTAGAATCCCAGGTCTTCTCAGAGGCCACTCGACGGCAGGCAGGGCTAGACCCGGGCCAGGGCTCTGCCTTGCTCCTCCTTCAGCCTCGGCTCCACCCTGCACTCCGGGCGCCTCGCCTGCACACGCCAAGCCTGTGCACACCCAGCCTAGAGTCCAAGCGCCCCAAGCCCCTCCAGCTGCCCCTGGCCTGTCACCTGGGTTGGGGTGGCTGGTCCCACAGCAAAGCCCAGGCTCGCCGCAGGGGGGAGAGCTGGACTCTCCCGTCACCTTCCTCAGAGGCCCTTGTACAAGCCACCAAATGAACACAGTGCAGGGGCCTGTTGACATCCCCTGGAGAAGGAACACACTGCTCGTGACTTTCTCAACTCGGACAACGAAACCTATGCCAGTCTGCACGTTTCCATCTTTGCTTTAGCTACCAGAAAGCTCGGAACTAAATTTAATCCTGAGTCATAGTAATTTTATCACTTTCTCTGCTCCCTCCTTCTGCATGAGTTTTCGATTTTCTATTCCCATTTTAGCAGCCTTATTGTGCACATGTCTTTTATTGGATGCTGCCTCTAATCCTTTTTAGAAGCTGACAGGGTATAAATCATAAATAAAAATAAATACTGCTGAAATCTTCCCATTGTAGCTTTCTTATTTCAGGAGGTATCTGAAATCCTGACTTGGCATTTGTGATAAATTCAACACAAAACATCTCGTGCACCAACATGTTTTTACGTTTTTGCTTCTGTAAATGACTCTGGGTTGCTGTCATCCTGAACCCACAAGTGAAAACTTTTCAAGGGCAAGCAGTTTGTAAACACTTACCTTACGCAGCGGCTGTTCGCAACACCCTTTTGTCTTAAACAAGCATTGTTTAAAATTGGAGATTATTCATAGTGAGCTGGGAATCACTGGAGTGGGAGGCTAGGCAATGTAGCATCACTTCTGGTTGGAGAAAACCAGTCTTGGGGAATTTGTGCGTGAGTGTAGAGACGTGGATGTCATTCTTTTTTTTTTTTTTCTGCCACGAGAGGGACCACAGGAAGGACAGACATCCTTCCTGGCTGGGGCAGCAGGAGGGGTAAATTTGGGCTCCCCTGCCATCTGTTAGCTCTGAAGGGAGTTCTGGTTCAGAATGAGCAGAAACCGCTGAGCTTCCCAGGGTCGAAACAAAGGAACTTTCTTACTTAAGGCTGAAAAAAAGGCACATGTGAGGGAGAGTCCAACAGACACCTTTGTTTCAGGCCTTTGTTTTTTGAAATCTTATTCTATGAGATTAGTACTGTACCATCTAATGCTATCAGTATTTAGCAGTTGTAGTAGAGAACTCTATTTTGTTCAAAAGAAGCAGGACACACACGTACACACAGACACACCCTCCTCCAGTAAGCCCCCAAGGCAGCCCCTGTACCCCCAGAAGGCGCTGCGGGGTGTTCATGAACTTGGCTCTGACCCTCTGCCTCAGCTACCTCTCCACATGGTCGGGCCCTGCCCTGGCCTGCCAGACCCAGGTCTCTTTCCCTGTTCCTCTCCTTTCTGGACACGTTATGCTTCGTTCCTTCTCCCACCAATGACCCTGATTATTTGCCATGGCTGCGCCTCCTCACAGAGACACGGCTCCTGGTTCTGAGGGACCCTGAGCATGAAGGTGGCAGGGTGGGGTCCAGATTTTCCAGGTCTTCTGAACCACACAAGCCAAGCACCTGTTGCCTATAGAGGCACTGGTCCTAAAATTGCAGGTCACATTTTGACAGAGGAATAGCGCTCTCAATGAGTCTACGAAACTAGATTTACAAAGTGATAAAAGTCATAGCTCCAGAAAGATGGCCGTGTAGCATTATTTTCAACATGAACAGTGTGATCCAAATCATTTATGTCTACAGATGCAAGTTTTCACATGCCATTGTCACTGGGTGCTGGGGTTTCGGGCGCTTTTTATTAAACCTCTCTTTATACTTCTGCACTATCTTATTTTTTCCCAGTGAGCGCGGCTTACTCTTCTAACTAGAGAAAGTGATGGAGGGCTCTTGCTTGAGAATTAAAAAATCGTTGCCAACAGTACATGGGTTGATCTAAAATCCCAAGCAGGCCCCAAGTCCCCTCCCACCCTGGGGAGGCAGAAATGCTCCGGAATCCTCCTTGCTGTGAGTCTGCAGGCCAGGCTCCTGCCTGCCCAGGCCGCTCAGGTTAGAGCAGATCGTTAAGACCCCTCAAGCTTCTCTGCGTCTCTGGAGTGAAGCCCAAAGTCCCCTCCGGACTTTTCGTGACAACCCAGAACAGGCCTGCTGCCGGGTGAACCGCGTCCCCACAAAACATATGTTAAAGTCCGAACCCCTGGTACCCGTGACTGTGATCTTCTTTGGAAACAGGGTCTTTGTGGATGTAATCAAGTTAAAATGAAGTTATACCTTATCAGCGTGGGCTCTACTCTGCCATGTGACCACCGAGGCAGAGACTGCAGCGATGCGGCCACAAGCAAGGGACGCCGAGGCTGCCCCAGCCAGGGAGGCCGCGCCCCCGCGCTGCCCCAGAGCCTTCGAGACAGCACGACCCTGCCGACACCTTGATTTTGCACTTCCGGACTCCAGGAAGAGGAAGGAATAAATACCTGCTGTTGTGAGGCTCCCCGTTCGCAGTGCTGCGCGGAGGCAGCCCCTATCCCCCGCACCCGCCGGCCTGCCCTCCCGCTCCCGCCCGCACCCCATCTCCTGCTGGCGCGGCCCCTGCGCGAGTCCACGGGGACAAATGTCCGCCCCACTCGCGGAGCCAGTGGGCCGCCGGGTCACGTCTCGGATGTCCACGAGGCCCTTTCCTCCAAGCTGAGCCCGCGCTCCCACCGCTTCCCCCGCGCCGCGTCCCCACGTTCGCGCTCTCGCTGCGCCCAGCAGAGGGCGGCCGAGGGGCAGGCCGCGGTCGTGGGCGGGGCCGACCGCGCGGGGCGGGGCCGTCTGAGCGGGGCGGGGCGGGGCCGGGGGCGGGGCCGACCGCGCGGGACGGGCAGGGCTGACCGGGCGCCGGGGCGCGGCTACCTGGCGCGGGCGCTGTCGGAGCCTCAGCCGGCGGCGTCCCCACAGCTGCCTCCTCGCACGGAGCAGCCGTCCGGGAGACAGGCCGAGGACACCCCTCGCCGGGAGGCTTTGCGCCTTGCTCTTTGGTGTTCCATCTGGTTCCCCAGGACTAAGGCCGCTCAAGACTCCCGGACACGCCCCCGTGACAGCTCTCGACTGTCCTCATCACGGGCCACAGGCAACCACTGGCCCGCCCACGCGTCCTAAAGGTGTGGTCACGGTCATCTGGTCCCCGTGTCGCCTCCCCGGCCGGGCCGCCTTTGGCCACCGGCCCCCAGCCTGGAACTCCCCGACTCCCCGTACGCGCCACCCCAGGCGCAGAGGCTGCAGGGTCCCCGACAAGAGCTCGGAAGGAGTGTGCAGTGCTCTGGACACAGCCCTGCAGGCTGCTGTGCGTCCTCCTGGCGCACCGTCAGACCCGGCAGGGCTCCGAGCCGGCCCTCCCTCATTCACGCACCTGTCTCCCGCTCCGGGCGCTGGTCTCTCAGTGCGAGCGCCCCTTCCGCACAGTAGGCGCCAAAGGCGTGCTTTTCCTAGTGCTAGTCTGTGATCAAAGTGGCGTTTCTGGCGATGTGGCTTTTAACTTGCCTTTTTCTAAGTGTCTGCTTTCTTTACTTTTTTGAACAACTTTTTTTTCTTGATATAACTACATGTTCAAGGTAGACAAATGAGAGAACACAAGCAAATGAATGAAAAAAGTCACCTGAAATCCCAGCTTGTGTCAATAACCATAGTAACATTTTGGTGTATCTACTGCCACATATCTTCCTCCCTGTGTGTGCATGGTCATATATATTATTTTTGCAAAATAGAGATCACTCCCACCAACCTCTGCAGCCTGCTTTTCTACTGACCGCCAAGGGTTCTCTCCCTGGGAGCCTCCTAGGGTCCGGGGCACCTGGGTTGGTGAGGTCTCCTCCCTGGCTGCAGCTCCCAGGGCTCTGGTGTGTCATTTTAAAGAGCACTTTGAAAAAGGAAGTCCATTTCTTTCCCTAGTCCCTGACGGCTTCATCTGCAGTTGAAACAACTCTTTGTAGAGAGTGGCTCTTTCTTGTGTGAATTTAAATATGAGAAATACAAAATATATCTATATTGACACATAAAGGAATATCATTCCTCCTTTCTGCATCTGGGACAAGAAGGATGAGCCTCTGGATCAGTTGTTCTCAATAGGCTGTGGGGGTGGGAGGGAAGAGGGCGATTCTGTTACCCCCTCCCCCAATGACCCCAATCCCCTGCAAGACATTTGGTAATGTCTGGAGACATTTTGATTGTCATGACTGGGAGAATGTCGCTGGCTCCTAGTAGGTGGAGGTCAGGGATGCTGCCGGACATCCTGCAATGCACAGGACGGGCAGCCACAAAGAAGGGATTGGCTGCCCAAAACGTCAGCAGTGCCCACATTGAGAAATCCTGCACCAGGTGGTGTTCCACGGCCACTCTTGGGGCCCTAGAGCCCCGAAGCATTGGTCTGCCTGCAGCACCATGCAAGGAACTGTGGCCTTGGCTGGTCACTCCTAGGCCATGTCCATTAGCCCAGGCCATGAAAGGTCAGGTGACAAAGAAGGGCAAGAGGTTGCAGTGTAAATCTGATGAAATGAGAGGCCCTGGCAATGCAGTGGTGGGGGCTGAAAGGAGGAGGAGAATAATTCTGTAGCTGGGGTGCCCTGTTCCACTGTGTTCCATTGTATGTGTACTCAGGTTGTTTCCTAAGCCGTTGGTGGGGGAGATGTGCCTCATTTATACGTCTTCTTTCAAGGAGATTCAAGACCTCCCTACACTTCACCCTTTGACTCCAGAATCCCAGAGTGCTAGAGCTCAAAGGAACCTCAGATACGTTCTGCTCCAACTATCTCGTTTTCCAGATGGAGCCCACCCTGGGGTTTACTCAGAGCTTTGGTGCCTCAGTTACTCCTTCAGTAAAATTACAAATAACAACACCTCTCTATTGCCAGTCCCTACCGATGCCTGGGGCACTTTCACACACGTTAACCCTAACACTCACAACAAGCCTGGGAAGGAAGCGTTGCTCACCCCTCTACAGGTGAAGGCACCAAGGCGCTCAGACTCCACGTAACTCACCTGTAGCCACACCACGAGCAGGTGGTGGAGAAGGGAGGCCACCTGGGTTTCTCTCGCCCTAAGACCAGACTGAGCCACTGGTTCCCAAGCTTGACTGCCCATCAGAATCATGTGGGGATTTTTACAAATCATGATGTGGGGATTCTGGTTTAACTAGTCTGGCTGCTTTTTGGCTGCTGAGATTTTTAGACACTCCCCAGGAGAGTCTAATTGCAGAGCAGATTTAGAGCCCTCTAGCCCCCAGTGCAGGTCTCTTAACCACATCGCGGATGTGCTGTGAGGCCAGGCAAGGGTCTATTTCAAGAAATTTTGAGATCTTTGAATATCTTCTTGGAAACAAGCCCATATTTTTAAATGTAGAACCATTAGGGTTGGCTTCAAATGAGCTTTCTTTCCATGTGAATATTGAGGTTCCCTAACCTGCTAGATTTGAGACCTGTATTTTCCAGTTGTGCTTTCCTCCCTGGGTGTTTGGAGAGTTGAAATTTCAGCTTAAAATACTTCCGAGGCCATGCACAGGCTAAGGCGTTTGCCCAAATATCCTGGACCTGTGGGGCTACAGGGGCGAGCCGGTCTGGAAGCTACTTCCCCAGGCTTAAAGGGCTTAAGGCATCACATCTCCCAGGGATATTTACATTTTAAGCAGAAACTCTGGAAAGTGGAAAGTCCTTCAGATAACAACATATCAGAAGGTGGCATCTCAGGCACTGAAGCTGAGGGAAGGTGACCTGATGGGGTGCAGGCTGGCTCGCCACCGACCCTGCACTCCACTGTCCCTCTCATCACGTCTACCTGTCCATCCCAAATAAGCCGAGTCCCAAATCTGGCACGAGGGAACAAATGCTACATAAAACTGTCACCAGTCTCTTCTCTTGAGTTGGATGTATCACCTGCATTGTGGTCTAACTTTGGGTGATAACAGCACTTTGAACCTTGCAGAGCCATTGGCCACCCAGTGTGTGCTCATAGACACTTCATGGAATCCAGAGACGCTCAGCGCGGGCAGGGGGTGACAGGTCCCAGGCTTCTGACTCAGGGTCCCCACCTCCCCTCGCCTCAGCTGCCCCCTCAGCTGCTGACCTCTTTCTCTGGGGCCTTGGTCTTGTCTAAAACAGGTGTCAGCCACGTCAACAATCTGCACCGCTGCTCACCCTGTCCACCAGGGGGCAGTGTCCGTGCCCTCCAAGCGTTCCACCCGCACCGTCCCTCTGTCCCTGGGTAGGGACTCCTCCCTGGCCCGCCTGGAGGCCCGGGGTCTCCTGCCTGCTGCTGTGCTCGGGGTCAGCCTGCTCACGGTTCAGCCTCCATATTCCACCTGCTTCATCCCTCACAGAGGGTCAGTAATGTTTTTTTTTGTTTTTTTTTTTACCTCAAAACTTCCTATTTTCCACACAAGTCTCCAAAATTCACATCCCCGGGCCAATCATATTCTAACACTACTTTTCTCAGCTGGTTAAGTGATTTTAACATGTCTTTATCTCTCTATTTTATTTTTATTTCTCCACATTTTCCAAGCTCCACTTTGACAGGAATTTTCACATTAGAAAGGTTTGATCCATTCTGCAAGTGTTTATGTGAGTACGTGTCTGGGGGTGTGTGTGTTTAGCCTCCTGTACTGATCTCCCCATGTGGCCCCGGGAGAGACGCAAATCCTGCGCCCACGCCAGACCCGCTGCATCAGAAACTCCGGGTGCGGCCCCGGAGTCTGTTTTAACAAGGCCTCTGGGTGACTCTCTCGCTTGGTAAAGTTTGAAAACCACTTATCTTCAGGATAAATGGGATTTTTATGATATGCTCCTTGCCAAGGAAAGAGGGAAGCGGTGCCTCTGTTAAGTTAGAAACGTGTAAACAATAACAGTCCTGCCGTGGTCCCAGGAGGTCAGCAGACTTTTTTCCCTTTCAAATTTCTTCATATGCTATTTAGCTTATAAAACATGCATGTGTGTGTGTGCACATCTTCCATCCCTGCTCTTATTCTGAGAGGCCGTCCCTCAGCACCTGGCTCTTGCTCCTAAGGACATTTAGTCATTGAGAAAAGCAGGTCTGAGTCCCACTACTGCATATACTAAGGTAATGTTTGCAAAGAGAATAGCTGAAGAAAGCATTGGTAAAGCCAAAGGGATAAGGCTGCAATATGGCATTTTAGGCACCTGGATGAGTAATGGTGATGGTGATGGTGATGGTGGTGGTGGAGGTGAAGGTAGTGGTGGTGATGGAAGGTGGATGGTGTTTGTCATGAAGGTGCTGGTGGTAGTGGTGGTGATGATGTGGTAGTGATGGTGTTGGTGGCAGTGATGGTGTTGGTGTTGGTGGTAGTGATGGTGTTGCTGGTGGTGGTAGTGATGGTGGTGTTGGTGTTGGTGGTAGTGATGGTGGTGGTGGTGGTGATGCTACTGTTGGTGATAATGATGGTATCTGTGGTAATGATGTTGATAGTGGTGGTGATAGTGGTGATGGTGTTGATGGTGGTGGTGTTATTGGTGGTGATAATGGTGGCAGTGATGATGTTGGTGGTGGTGGTGTTATTGGTGGTGATGGTGTTGATGTTTCTCGTATTGTTTTTGGTGGTGGTGATGGTGTTGATGTTGCTGGTGTTGATGTTCCTGGTGTTAGTGATGGTGGTAGTGGTGGTGGTGGTGATGGTATTTGTGGTGATTGTATTGACAGTGGTGATGGTGTTGTTGCTGGTGTTGGTGGTGATGGTGTTGGTGGTGGTGATGGTGTTGATGTTGCTCATGTTGTTGGTGGTGGTGATGTTGCTGGTGTTAGTGATGGTGCTAGTGGTGGTGGTGGCGATGGTGTTGTTGGCGATGGTGTTGGCGATGGTGTTGGTGGCGATGGTGTTGGTGGTGCTGCTACTTACATACTAGTCGTTCAGATCATATCACCCCTTCCCAACTCCTCACCCAGAAGGCCTGCCCTGAGTGTGCTGTGGTGCGTGTGTGGTGTGTGCCCATGGACCTGTGTGAGTATATGTCTGGCCACTTTGTCTTTGGCACCTCCAAAGTTTACAGAACCCCCAAAGTTCAAAGTTTCAAAATAAAAATTGGGGTTAAACCATTTGGATCCTTTAAATTAGAAAGAATAAATGAACCACCCAGCTGTAGTTATAGGCAATTAAAGTGATTCTGGGAGGGCTTCACTGAGAGATAATAGAAAAGCTGATTATAAATGAGCCAGGAGAGAAGAGGGAGGTCATAAGAGTCCCTTAACTCTGACGGGGAAGCCAGTGCTCTGCTCCGTCTGTTGCTGGCTGCTTCAAGGCGCACACAGGTCTCTTCCTGCACCAGCCCCGAGCCGGGCTGCACCTGGCCCCATCCAGCAAGGCAGGACAGGCCGGCCGGGGCGCAGAGCTGAGCCTGTTTACCCGAGGCAGGCGGGAGGGGCCTGGGAGTCCTGGAACCTGGCTCTTGTGTGCAGTCCCTGCAGCTTCAGAAGAAAAGGCGGCTGAAAATAAACCCAGAGAAAGGCAGGGAAACGAGGACAGGACGGGTGAGGGGGAGGCTGGCTCCCGGGGGAGCAGGCGGAAAGCAGGACTTCTGACCTGGAAAGGCCTGGCAGAGGCAGCCTCACATCCTCGCAGAGAGCTGGGAGGTTGGAAAACGTGGCAGTCTGCAGCTGGCCGGGTTTATCTTTTCACTCCTGCAATAAGGAACGGCTGCCTCACGTCACTCGCAGGTCAGGCTGTTTGGGGGCCCGTGTTAGGCCTCTTCAGGGGAGACAGTAATTTCTTGTCCTCAAACCTAAAATCCACTCTGGAACTTCTCTAGAAAAGACCAGAACACTGAGATGCACACTGGAGCTCACACAGGATCTCCACGGCGCCTCACGGGAGCTGGGCCCCGGCCACCTCCCCCAGGCTGGAGCCAGGGGGTCTGAGGGCAGAGGTGGTGGGGACCCAGGGCCAGTGGGGAGTGTGCACCTCACTCAGGCCGCACCCAGAGTCAGGGCTGTGTCCAGGCTTCCCGCAGACATCTCGCAGCTGCCCAGAGGAGATGCTGCCGCCGCAAACTGTGCGTGTGCGTGTGTGTGTGTGTGTGTGTGTGTGTGTGTGTTTGGGAGGTTCGTCTTCTGAGCATTGTCCTTTACCTCAGTCCTAATTGTGTCGCTGCATTAGAGCAGTTCACTGAATATTCAGAATACCCAATTAACCGTATCTTTTGAGAGGCCAGTGCCAGCACACCAAAGGGACAGCTGTGCTCATTTTCTCTCCTTCGGATGACCCCTGTCCCAAATCAAAATCACAGAACATTTAACTCTTTCTGTGAGCAACACTTTTTATCTCCCTCAGCTCCCTCCTCAGCTCCCTCCTCCAGACCAAAGCCAGAATCCAAATTCCGGAATCAGACGGTTGCTTCATACTCTGCATGCATCCATCCATCCTTCCAGACGTGTCCCTGGAGCACACACCCTGCCGGCATCGTCTCAGCGTGAGCATCCCTGGCGTGCACAGACGGGTCTCGACACTGCTCACACAGAGCTTCGTGTGGGGGGTGGGGCCACATGGGAACCCAGACACCACGATAGAGGAGACGGTTTCACGGGGGGCAAGGGCTGAGAGGAACTGAGCCGCCCGGCGAGACGGCGGCGTCCGCGGGGCTCCGGGCAGCACTGGGCAGGGGGTCCCCACTGACACGGGTGTGCTGCGAGGCAGGTCCACTCTATGGCCTGGGGAGCAGTACTGAGCCCCAAGAAGAAAGAGGGAGCTTCGGGTGTTCGAGACCAGCAGAGCTGGAGTGGCAGGTGACAGGAGAGCGTGGGGACAGGACGGAACCTGTGGGGCTCTTGTCCAGAGCTGTTCAGGATTTCCAAAGGGCAGCAGCAGAGATGGCAGGCACGGCCCGTGGGGCTGCACACGCCGTGCCCCTGCAGCCGGCCCTGTGTGAGGAGGGGCTGAGAGCAGGTGGGGCCCAGGGCAAGATCTGGGCTCTCTCTCGCTCACGTGGCAGCCTCAGGAAGGGCACGAGTGGCAGCTAGATCTGACAAGGTCTCCAATTCCGAACGGTCACCTGGCTGCCGTTCTGAGCCAGGTGAGCAGACAGGGGCTGTCACAGGTGAGTGAGCCGGGACAACAATGGCTCAGACTTCGGTGGGACAAGATGGTGAGGAGGGGCTGGGTTTGGGACCTGCTGTGGGGAGACGGCGGATCACTGGCTGCGGGGAGAACGGGAAACCCCAGGGCTCTGCGTGGCGTCTGCAAGTCTGAGACACCCATTAAATGACCCTGTAGGAACATGGACGGGCCACCCTCTGCTACGGAGAAACGCCTTTGCAAAGCAGATGTCCTCTCTCTCCCCTCACAGAAGTCTGGTTCCAGCACACGAGCAGCCACAGTGCTTGTTAGGAGACTCCTCGCAGTTAGAGGCCGTGTTGCCAGATGCTAAATCTCCCCCATAAGAAATCTGAAGACAAAATTGCAGCAGCCACTGCCCAAAATCAATATGTACAGCACAGCGCAGGGCCCGGTTAGAGCAGCAGGTGTCGCAGCTGTAAACACTGGAGCCGAGCATGTTGACTTTGGCAGCACTCACACGCGTCTCGTCGTGGAAATAGAGTTTATCGAGATTGAAAACTGGGAATAGACAGCTCGGCAAGGCTGCCCTCTCCACTGTCATCCAAATCACGTTAGGAAGGGCAGAGTGGCCACTTCTTGAGTGCCTGGTGTATGCGGGGTCTGGGCAAATGTCCTGGACACTTTCCACACGTTATATGACTTAGCCCTCCCAACAGCCTGGTGGGGGGCGTATGATTATTCTGTTTTTCAGATGCTGAAAATGGTGCTCAGAGAAGCTGACTGATTTGTTCAGGATCACATGGACAATGAAATAAAGCCCAAAGTAAACACCAGAGTGGCAGCTCCCGTTAGCTGCCTACCAACTTTCCGCTTCCTCTCCCTTGCTAACGGCACCTAATTTTTTATGGCAATCTTGCCGGCCCCAGGGGAAGAATTTTGGTCGATCTTAGCTGGTCACAAGCATCCTGTTCCCTTTTGCCAGGGTCTGGGTTGGGGGTGAGCATGTGACCCATTCTGGTCAATGAGAAGGAAGATAAAGGATGGGAGGAGGGACTTCTGGGAAGATTTTCTCCCTGGAAAAAAGGGGAGAACCGTTCGAGGTGTTCAATACCCTTTGAATTCCCCTCTTCTTCCTGCCTGTGCACCTGTTGGTGGAGAGTCAGGTGTGTGGCCCGTGGCAGCCTTCTTAAATCCATGAGGTGACAAGGACAAAGCCAACAAGCTGATGAAGCCACATGGAAGCTTGGAACATGCCCGCGCCCAGAATGGCATCAATGAGCTGTCAAACGAAACTCAGGGTCCCCTGCCTCCAGACTTCTTGATGAGTGACAAATATCCGCATGGCTGAAGGCACTGCTAAGTATTTGTAAGTCATTTTCAGCGGAACACCTCCTAATCTAAACTTTGCCTGGTCTGACTTCAAAGCCCATGCTCTTTGTCCTGTTACACTCTGATGTTTGCTCGGGGGTCCAGCTGTCACCCCATGTCCATTGTCAAGGCCCAACAATGACAGAAATGATCAGATTTAGAAACTGAAAGGAAACTGCCAGTTGAAAGAAGGAGAGGTGGTCAATTCTCGAGATCAGAACTCTGGCTCTGGCCTTAATTGTTCTTGGCATGAATCCTCCTGTCACCGAACTACAAAGTGGAATGGACCAAAAATATCATCTGATCCAACCCCCTGCTTTATAGATGAGGAAATTGAGGTTTAGACAGGCTAAGTGACTGGCCCAGAGGACCACAGGTAGCGTCAGCCCTGACCTTGGAACACAGCTCTCCTAGTTGGCTCTCAGCCAAGCCATCCTCCTTGCTCTCCACTCAAACTCTATCAACTTTGTCCCAGACTCTGACCGACCAACCACCTCTGATCAAAAAGCGGTTCTCAATTTAATCACATTCCTGGGACAGGATACACTTTGGTGCCTTAACTGAGGTTTCTTTCACATACTTTATCATGTATCAAGTTACCGCTCTCTTCCAGTGTTAATATGGAAATACAACCAGAAAATATGATGAACCCCAAAACACAGGGGAGGGGGGTCACGTTATTGGCTTTTCAGATTAAAATCAATTCTCATTCTCCAATCTCATCACAGAGAATTGTCTTGAAAGCAACAGCTGGGCATTTGGAAGTTGAGTGACTAAGTCCTCAAAGGACCCAGTCAGAAATGTGTGCCAGAAACACATATATTAGGTTATTAAGTATGAAATGTCTGATTTCCCCAAGTACTAAGTTTGACAGTTGATATCTCTGACATTTCACTTTGACACTTCTTGTTTTACTTTTATTATGAAGGTACATCCTCAGTCTTTCAAATGCACATTTTGGCTTGTGATTATCTTTCAAAATTTTTTTTACAGCAATTTTTGTGAAACCATGGATAAGTAAAAAATTTGAGTTATTTTGGAATATGAGTTTTGTCGTGGAACCAATGCAACGCAGATAGCTCAAAATATCAACAAAGTATTTGGGAAAGATGTGGCTAATAAACGCACAGTAAGTCCATGGGTTGAGAAGTTTTGTTCTGCTGATTTTCATCATAAAAATGAGCCAGGTGGGCGACCTGAGACCAAGGTGGATAACGATGAGCTGAAAGCTGTAGTGGAAGTGAATCCACATCAACCTACAGGTGAATTAACAGCAAGGTTTCACATCACTATTCCAACAACATTGGACCATTTGTAACAAATGAGCATGGTAAAGAAGCTGAATAGATGGATTCTGCGTGAATTAAATGAGCATTAGAAGAAAAGTCATCTGGAAGTTTGCTTTTCTTTGCCTTTACGTAAAGGTGAACCATTTCTATACCATACTGTTATGTGCAATGAAAAAGAGGTTCTTTTTGACAATCACAAGCATTTGGCACAATAGTTGGATAAAGATGAAGTGCTGAAACACAGTCCAAAACCAAATATTCATCAAAAAAAGCTACTGGTGTCTGTCTGGTGGTCCAGCACTGGTACTATCCACTACAGCTCCATGAAACCTGGTCAGTCGATTACAGCAGATGTCTACTGCAACCAATTGGATGAAATGATGAGGATGCTTGTGATTAAGCAGCCGAGATTGGTCAATAGAGATAGGCCAATCCTCTTGCAAAAACCAATGTTGCTCACACTACAGAGGCTGGACTTGGAAACTCTCTGTCATCCACCATATTCACCAGACCTTGCACCAACTGACTGCCACTTCTTCCAGGATTTGGACCACTTCTTGCAAGAAAGAATACTCAATTCTCAACAAGCTGTGGAAAACGCCTTTTGCGATGCCATTCGCTGTCCAGGCTTCTTTGCTGCTGGCATAAACAAGCTACCACTAAGATGGCAAAACTGTGTCGATAGTTTAGGTGCATACTTTGATTAATTGTACTGGTTCTTGTTTGAGATATAATAAACTACACTTTTGATTTGAAATCGGACATTTCCTATTTAATGACCTACATAAATTGAGAAAAGAAGAGATGAAGAGTCAGATCACCCCATCAAAGACCCCATGAAGATTACCAGGCTGGGGAAAAAGGGAGCTCTGGTGCTGGAGAATCCCACAGAAGGGGGCTGGTGTCCAGGGAGAGGGAGTGGGAGGACAACAGCCACAGCAGACAGGTGTGAGGAGGCTCAGAGCCTCCCCGACTGGGGCAGGGCCGGCTGCAGATCACCATGACAGATGCTGGAACCAAGCGCAGGGGCTAGAGCTTGCTTCCTGCCTGCAGGTCGGAGGGCAGCGCCGGGCAGACAGCACCCACACCTCCAGACTGGGGGGAGAGAGTCAAGGCGCTTTCCTGGGCCAGGGAAAGAGAGGGCTGGTGGACATTCCCGAATCTCTCACAGCCCAGGGAGGTTTCTGCAGGCAGCCAACTCTCCTGGTGTCTTGGGAAAGCTCGGACGTTGGCTGAGGGGGTGTGAGCAGCCAGAGGGCACCGTGATGACAGCAGAGCCACAGACATCACGGTGGCCTATGCAGGCCTGACGGAGCCGTGGCCGCCTCGGCCAACACCATAGAAGGACAGTTCTGGCCAGTGGGTCTCATTAGGAAGAGATGTCAGCAATGAACTAGGAGGGAAGACTTCCCCTTTCCGCAAATACTAGTGCAGGAAGGGCAGGTGCTTCCCTCCATAGTGAGCCTCACACGCCGTTTCTTTCCTGCCACTGCACAAGAAACACTCAGCTCCCAGCCTGCGCGGCTCAGCGCCCTGACGCGGCTCTCGCAGGTGCCCGCAGCGGGTGCGGGCTGCTCCCACGTGCCTGGGGGTGCTGGCAGCGCATTGAGACGTGATGGCCTCCATCCCTCAGGGGAGCCAGCGCTGCCCTCCTGTCTCACGCCCTTCTCCTGGAATCGGCAGGCTGGCTGGGGCCTGTCCTGCTCCCGGCAGGGGCAGAGGGAAAGATCAGGCAAGTCTAATCGTGCAAGCGCTTTGCAAGCCTCGAACTGCCTCTCATTTGCTAATATCCCATTGGCCACAGCCAGTCCCGTGGTAGAGGCCGGAGTCGGAGTGGGCGGACGTGAGTGACGTGGCAAAGATACAGGGAGGGAAGAGAGTCGGTCACACCTGCACTCTGTCACACCTGAAAGCCACCACCTACCCAATAGCTCTCAAAATGAGACACCTGATTTTAACTGGCCTTAAGTACAAAATGGCTGCTAGATCATGAAGTTGTCTGAATTTACCTGCAATTGACCAGATTATGTTTTCTGCCAGTAGAAATTAAATTCAGTATAAAAGTGAAGTTTAGTTGCAGGAAAAAAGTCATAATTTTTGCTCATGTGATTTTTTGACTCATTTGTATCCACTGCATTCTTTAAGCCAAAGGCACAAGATTGCCAGAATGATCCAAAGTCAGTCTTAAATACTCCAGAAGCCCCACAACCAAACCAGGAAATGACATCCAATGTCGAGATGGGTTTACTTCCAAAGAGCAGATAGGGAGGTGAAAGAGACTGATAAAAAATTCTGATTTGGCCTATGCATGTGGATTCTGGAACAAAGTGTCCGGGAGCCTCTGACACTTTTCCTTGAATATCACCTTTCCAATGACAGCCATGTCTGCAATTACAAGGATAATTTCTTCAAATGTAAAATACCACTTATCTGGCTAAAAGAGCTGTCAGGGCCAAGGCAAAAGATAACATTGAATTGCTTGTTGTCAAATGAATGATGTTGTCATCGGTAGACCAGTTCTAGGATGTAATCTGGTGGGTGAGGGTGGGGCATTTTGGGAGTGGCTGGGACACCAAACTAAACGTGAGTTTGCATGTTGTTCACAAGCCAGAGGGTCTTTCTGGTGCTCACCGTGAGATGCCCCTGGGGCAGCCGGGAGAGAAACAGAAAGAGCTCAAATGCCACAGGATGGGGGGCAGGGATTCCAGAGGTCTGGGCAATTTATGTCAAAGCAAGCACTGCACAAGCTTCTCTCCGAGGGGGAGAGAGAGAGAGAGAGAGAGAGAGCGCTTTGCTTCCCGTTTTCAGTAACAGAAGAGGGCTGCCTTTGTCAGGGTCTCTGCCATGTCCTATCTTTTGGCCTGTGCGTGTGTGTGAGTGTGCGTGTGTGCGTGTGTGTGTGCACGTGTGCGCGTGCGCGTGTGTGGTGTGTGTGCTTGTGTGCGCGCGTGTGCGTGTGTGCGCGTGTGTGCGTGCGTGTGCGTATGTGCGCGTGTGTGCGCATGTGTGTGCGTGTGTGCGTGCGTGTGTGCGTGCGTGTATGCGTGTGCGTGCGTGTGTGTGCATGTGTGTGTGCGTGCACGCGTGCGTGTGTGTGTGTGTGTGTGTGGTGCTCTGTTCCAGTGTTTCAAAAAAGTTTTCAGAGAACAAAATGTTTGTGCCCTTTTCATAAGCTGGGGTTTGGGGGTAGAAGGAAAGGGAGTAGACGGATCAGTTTTTGTTGTTGTTTTTGCCCTGATGTTTCCCCGGGACTTACAGCCCAGGGCTCCTGGGGCCTTGGTCGGGGCTCTGACCCACAGTGGGTGCCTCAAAGGGCAAGGACTTCCCACGCCATCTGCGCAGAAGACGCGAAGTCCAAAGAGGCCTGCCATGGCTTCATCCCCACGGGGAGCTGTGGTTGGTGAATCACATCTCAGCAAAGGTGTTAAACAAAAGTGGTTGTGGAGTGAACGGCCCTGAGGTGTCGAGGCCTCGGCACCTCTCTCAGAGCACCCTGGAAACCCCAGCTCCAGCCGGGCCAGCTCCTCCTGCTTTAGAGCCTCCTGGCCGCCCTCACCAGGGCTCCCAGGAAGCCCGAGACAGCCAGCTCCAGACACCGTGCCACGGCCGGTCGCCGCAGAGCAGCGTGATGCCAGCACCTGGAGCCGGGCGGGCTGGGCACACGGGGCTGTCCTCGCTGCTGTACGGGACGCGCAGACGGTCATGACCACGGCGGGGCGGCGTCCGCACCAGCCGGAGCTGGAGCTGCTAGTGCCCTCCAGCCAGGGATTAACGAGCACCGGGACCCTGGACAGGCAGTCTGTCCCACCAGAGGGGCCCAGCCCCGAGATCAGGGCATTCAGCCCTCCTAAGAGGGGGCTCTTCCTGGAAACCCGCTGGGGACTCTCCACCAGGATGCTGGGAAACCCAACTGCACGCACGCGGGCCAGGCGGCAGCGGAACCATGCTGGCCCTCCTCGGACCCCAAGGTAGTGTCGAGCAAGAGCAAAGAGAAACTCGGGTCTCCTGCCCGGTGGCTTTGGAATGCTGCCTCAAGGAAGTGCTGCGAGGAAGGCGGAATGTGACTTCTAAATTCCTCTGTGGCTTCCTAGTACAAAATGCTGGAAGCCACTCAGGATAGTCTGTGGTGTGGAAATTGTGAGTGCTGAAGACTGACCCTCCACTTCTCCCTCTAGCATTAGGCGTGGTCCCTTAGCCATTGTGACAGCCCAAGGCCTCCAGCCCTGCCTGCCCATTGCACAGCCCTGACACCTAGGCTGTGACAAGAAAGGGGCCTGGGGCCTGGAGCAGCTGCCCGCGGGGCTGCGCAGGTTTGGGCTGGGCTGGGTGCCCCGGCTGGTCCCTGCAGCCCTGCTTCGCTCTGTGGCCGATGCTGGGCTCTGCTAAGATTCCATGTGAAGAAAGGCATGTGTCTGTCTAAGTCCCTTTGAACAGCCTAATACTGTGGCCTGCAGTCTGCATGGGGAGCCCCCAGCTTCCTCTCACGGTGGCCGGCAGCACAGCTTTCTACCAAGGTGACCTTGCCCAGGCTGCAGGCCCCGACAGGGTGCAGTGCCCCAACCCTGCTGGGAAGTCCCCTCCCTCACTGCCCCGCCTCGGGAGACTGGGCTTTTAACAAGGTGATGAAGCTAAAATGAGATCAGTGAGGGTGGCCCCTAATCCAGTCTGACTGGGGTTCCTATAAAAGGGGGAAGTTGGACCCAGACACGCTCACAGGGAAAGGGTCCCGTGAGCGTGAGGATGTCCATCTATGAGCCAAGGGGAGACGCCCGGAACAGATTCCCCCTCACGGCCCTGGGTGGACCAGCCTGCCCACACCTGGATCTCAGACCTCCAGCCTCCGGAGCTGGGTGACGAGGAACCGCTGACGCGGCCCGTGGGCTCTGTCACAGCTGCCCCAGGAGCTCATCCCGGGGATCCAGGGTACCACCCATCGGGGAGGCGAGTGGGAAAGGCTTCCCGAGCCACAGCCGGAGGACAAGACCAGCAGGAGACGGAGACCAAGCCAGGCCAGGAGGGTTGTGGGGGAGATGGCACCACCTGAATGTCACGGAAGCCACTGCAGGGCGGGGCAGACCTGATACACACCAGCCGCCGGCTCGCACCGCTCGGCACAGAACTGCTGCGGGGGCCAGGTGCAGGTGCAGGTGCAGGTGCAGGTGCAGGTGCGGGCTGCCGCGTCACCCGGCCGGGCGCTGCTGCTCCGACCAGGGAGGGCCGTGCAAGGTTTGCTAGACGGCCGGGGAAGCGGTTGGAACAGAAGGAATTCCACTTTGGACATGTGAAGTTTGGGGGCCGTTTAGTCCTCCAAGTGTAAGATTTCCAGTAGGAGCTGCAAATTGTCCTCAAAAGGGACGAGAGAAAGGGCAGCATTTCTACATTATGGGACTTTCCCGACAGACGCAAAAGGAGAGGCGATGAAACTGACTCCTCATGGGTGCGTGTGCTGCAGTTCAACAGTTAACTCTTCTCTCTCTCTCTTTCTCTCTCTCTCTCTCTATATATATATATATTTTAAAGAAATCTGAGACACTGTGTCATTTTACTCATACTTCAGTATTCATCTGTAACTGATAAAAACACTTAGAAAAGACATAACTACAACCCCACAATCACACCTAACAAATTGACCGTCAGGTGGGAGCCAGCGGCGGCCTCCACCGCCCTGTGCGATAATGAAGAAGGTCCAGGAAACCGAGGACATTGAGTCTGAGAAGACTTGCGTGGACCCACGGTGTGTCTTCAAACTCTGCTTGTACAAGAAGAGTCTGCTTGTAAAGAGGGGACTGTCTTTGTTTTGTGTCACTCTAAAGGGTAGAAGTAGAACCCGGGGACAGATCTAGGGAGGTGGTAGGGTGAACGGCATCCTGGTTTGCCCAGACTGTGTGGTTTTCACGCTGAAAGTCCAATCTCCTGGGAGCCCCTCGGTGGTGGGCAGACCAGGCCGGTTAGCCACGGCAGCCTGGGTGACTCCAGGTCCACACAGGTGTGTCTGTGCTGAGTTCTCTGGGTGACACCCCTCTCCCCAGACCCCCACTCTTTCAGATATAAGGTATAATGCTGTTGACCTTGAGCTCAATGTCAATGACCAATAACATACATTAAATAAGTCATCTTTAAACAGACACACACATGAAGCGAGGTTACATATCCATCAGCCGACGAAGATGTGACCAGGGGCCGGCAGGAACCTAACCCTGCATCTCCCCTGGGGGTGGCTGTTCGTACTCACTAAGTCAGTGTTTGTGGCGACTTTACAGAACAGAACTACTGAAATAAGGAGACTCGACTGTGCATCAATGCAATGGAACGTTACTTAGCCTTAAAAAGAAATGAAGCGTGACGCATACTACCACACGGATGAACTTTGAAAACATTATGCTAAGGGAGGGAAGCCAGTCACAAAAGACCACGTATGAGTCCATTCACGGGAAGTGTCCAGGACAGGCAAATCGTAGCGATGGAAAGTGGGTTAGCGGCTGCCGGGCTGGGCGGGGGAGCTGGAGAGTGGTAGCTATAGGGTTCTTCCCGAGCAGACGAAATGTTCTGAACTCGGCTGTGCTAACAGTTGCACATATCTATGAATATATTAAAAACCACTGAATTGTGCACTTTAAATGGGAGAATTGTGTGGTATGTGAATTACATCTCAATAAAGGCCTTTTTTAAAAGCCTCCTTCCTAGAGATTGCACAGGACGAAGCAGAGCAGGGGGCTCCCTGCCAGGCAGCGGTCCCCTGGGCCTCCCCACGGCCCAGGCTACTCTGCCCTCTCCCCCAGGACACCGGCCGACCGCACGGCCACAGCACAGGGGCAGAAGGGTCCCGAGGGACGTGGCACCCCAGAAGGGAGTGAGCTCCTCTTGTCTGGGTGCCTGAGCCCCGACTGGAAGTTCACTTGGTGGAAACTTAGAGAGGGCATTCAGGCAGCTGACAGCAGAGGTTCTAGGTGACATAGCTGTAAGGTTTCTGTCAAGCCAGAGTCATGATTCCATCAAGAATGCTTTTGACCACAAGTAACAAAATAGCTGACAAGTAGCAACTAGACAGCGAGGAGTGGCGATGATCTCGTGTGGCCAGAAGTCTGGAGGTCAGGAGTCCAGGATGGCATGGGAGCTAGAGGACGGGTGTGGGCACCAGGCTCCCTGGCCCCCCAGTCTGCCACCCAAAGCCTGTGCCATCCATCCCAACCTGCCACCTCATGGTCACAAGAGGCTGCCAAGATCCGTGTATCATATCATCACACAAAAACAGTTACGGCAGGAAGGAGGGGAAGGTATAGACAGGCTTTTTCCTTAAGTGACTTTGTCTTTTTACCTGAAGGGAGCAAGGATTTCCCAGAAGCCCCATGGGCAGACTTGCTCTGTGTCTCACTGGCCACGACAGACGGAGGAGTCACCTGCCGAGTCCTGGACCAATTGTGGCATCACAGCTGTTGGTTTAGATCAGGCACAGTGTACCTCATGAGGCTGAAATGATGGGATTGTCATCCCTCCGCTTCAATAGGCAAAGCCGGCTTCTACCATAAGGGAAGAATGAAAAAGAGGGGAATGGCTGTGTGGTGAGCCACGAACAGCGTGGGGAGGATGTCAAGGAAAGCAGAAAGAAGACTGACAGCATTCTCTGGCAGGAATACTAGTTTGACATTTTGCAGAACCACCAGAAAAAGAAAAACTTTGATGCTTGCAATTATAAGTTCTAAATCTATAGCCCCAAAAGTCCCCGGGGCTTAAAGATACAGAGCTTGGCTGGGTGTAGTGGCTCACATCTGTAATCTCAGAACTTTGGGAGGCCAAGGACAGAGGATTGCTTGAGACCAGGAGTTCAAAACCAGCAAGACTAGCATGGGCAACAGAACATGACCCTGACTTTACAAGAAATAAAAAAATTAAAAATTAGCCAGGCCTGGGATTACAGGTGCGTGCCTATAATCCCGGCTACTCAGGAGGCTGAGGCAGGAGAAGGCTGAGGCAGGAGGATGGCTTGAGCCCGGGAGTTTGAGGCTGCAATGCAGTGATCCCACCACTGCACTCCAGCCTGCACTCCAGTGAGACCCTGTCTCAAAAAACAAACAAACAAACAAAACAAAACAAGCAAACAAACAAACCAAAAAGAGCCTGCCCAAAGAACACCCGTGCAGGCAGCTCTGCCTCTCCATGGAGCATTTCCTTGGTCCAAGAAGGTGAAACTTTTCATTGTGTTACCGAAATAGACCCTGAGGTCGCCTCTCACCTCTGTGTGCCCCTTCATTAGCGGGTTCTTCGGATGTGAAATGCAATTTGAGCGTGACCTGTTTGCACAGACACGCCGAGTGCGGCTCCTACCCGGAGATAAGCAACGCTTCCCGAGAGGAGCAGCGATGCCGTCCCCGTGCGTGTGCGTCCCAGATACACGCCCTAAATGTGCCCACCATGGCTTGTGAACACAGCACAACAGCTGCAACCTTCTAAAAATTCATTGGCTTCTGGATCATTTGCATTTTTTATAGTTTGCCAACAAAAGAGAGGGAAAGGGGAGAGGATTTATTAATGTTTCAAGAAATTCTCCAAAAGGGGAAGAAGTGAGCATTTTTAGTGAGACCCAGAGATGCTCACCTAAATATGACACCGCGTCACTTTTCCCGCTGCCTCTCCCAGGCAAGCCCTCCGATGGGAGCGGTGACATGCGGCTCCCAGAGTAGACAGCTACTGCGGCCGTCCAGAAACCCTCCCTGGGCGGACGTTGTCTCATTTGGGGTCTGCATTACAGTTTGGTAACGGCCATTTTCAGAAAACAACCAAGGCAATTTCAGGATTTGCTGTCACAATAGGCCCACTAAAAATAAAGTCAGCATAAATAGATTAAGAAATTGACAGAATAACAAGGCATAAAGAATTAGAATGAGTGCACACGCTGCAGATGACAGCCCGGCACACTGCGTGGGGAGATGAGGGGCCGGGAGGGGGAGGGTGGAGCTGTATCTGCTGACTCCGTGGTTTCCATATGTTTCCCGACTGCGGGGACAGCTTATTGCACAGGGACAGTCAGCGCATAATCTAATTCCGCAGCAGCGCCAGTGGAGGCTCCACACGGAGAGGGAAGCGGCTTTCGTCGCAGGGTTCCAATTTTTCGTGGCTGATACCTCTTAAAAGATGGATCGAGAATCTTCCACGGCGGATCCCTGGTCCCAGACGTGAGTTTGGAGAAGGACAAAGATGAAGTGCAGAAGGAAGTGAGTCGGGAAAAAAAAAATGTTTTTAATTCAGTCAAGACATTTGGAGAAAATGAATCTCTTCGGAAAACTGGCACGGGAGAGAAAGAATGAAAAACTCTCTGCCGCGAACTCACCGTGCAGTGGCAGGTCACTATACACCACGTCACTTGGGACGGACTTCTTCCCATCAAGGACTCACAGGCCTCACTCAACCGGAACCGCAGAGCTCTGGGCAGGCCAGACCAGTGTCTCTCCAGTGAATTTTAACACTGAAATTGCCTGTTTTAAAAATATTTTTTTGTGGAGCACCTTGGTAGAACTCTCAGAGATGTTTTTTCCTAGATACAAACCACACGATTTTCAGCTGACTGAATGAATGTAGGACGGTTGAGGAACACAGTCTTCGACATTTCTGCCTAGCCAAGACCAATTTTCTTTGAAAAAGGAAACATTTTTATTATGATTTTTCCTGTTCATCACCCATTCAATTAACCACAGGGGATGCAGCTTAAAGAGCAGAAATGATGGCGTTGAGTTCTCGGGGTTGGAGGAAAGGACCTCAAGGTCGGCCCTAACCTGGCCCGGGGCAGATGCCTGCTCGTGCCTTTCCTGCCGTGCTAGTGTTTTGGCAGACGTTCATCCGAGGTCAATAAAAGTTAAATAAATGCAATGAAGCTCCACCGCGGAGACATTTAATCATTGCATTAAGCATACTATCGTGTCCAGGTGCTTTGCCAAGTATAGAGCTGGTTATGGCTTCATCTAGTTCCTAACTTAGCCTTCCGTGTTTTCAAAAGGCCGATGGGATGTTCTCACCCATCTTTCTCTTGAAGGTTCTCCAGCCTGACTGGAGTTAAGGGAAGGGGAGGGAGGGCATGAGGCGGCAAGAAGTGGGGGAGCTCTGAGGACTCCCACTTGGCCAGGATTCCAGCTCGGAGGGCATCCGGAGCTGGCTCCAGAGTAGGGAGTGCTCTTTCGCGTTACAGGCTTTCTGGGAGGCAGGTGTAGGGGTCTCCCCCCACCTCCCAGAGGCCTGTGCACCCGCTGCAGCCGAGCGCCACTAGGGCAGGGCTCATGGAACTTCAGTCAGTGCCTGCTGCGGTAGGACCCAACACAGTGAGCAGAGCCCATGGGGGGCAGAGAGGGGCCCTGTTTGGGCAGAACGGGGAAGAGTTTCGGGGGATGAAGGCAGGAGGCAGAGAATTTCAATTTCACCACGATTATAAAATGAAGATCGAGGTGCTCTTAAAAATAGACTCACTCATCACATAGATGGCTAATGAATTTTCAACGAAGGGGCGAAGGCAATTCAATAGGGAAAGGGTAAGCTTTTCAATAAACGATGCTGAAATAACTGGACATCTATATGCAAAAAATTGAACCTCCATCCAAACCTCCAACCACATACAAAAATTAACTTCAAAATGATCATGGACCTCAATGTAAAGCCTAAACTATAAAACTTCTAGAAGAAAATAGAGGAGAAAACTTTGTGGTCTTGGTTTAGGCAAAGATTTCTTAGCTATAACATCCAAACACATGATCCATAAGAGAAAAAAAAGTGATTAATTGGACTTCAACAGGATTAAAAACTTCTGCTCTTCAAAAGACAATGTTAAGAGAATGAAGACATGCCATAGATTGGGAGAAAATATTTGCAAAATACATATCTGATAAAGGACTTGTACCTAGACTGTATTTTTTAAAACTCAAAACAATAAAAAAAGAAGGCAAACAACACAACTAAAAACTGGACAGAAGATTGGAACAATTTGCCAAATTGTCAGATAATGCCAAAGAAGATATATGCATGGCAAATAATCACATGAAAAGATGCTAAAAGTCATTAAAACCACTACACACCTATTAGAATGGCTAAACTAGAAAGACCAGTCATACCAAGTGCTGGTGAGGAGGCAGAGCAATGGGGTCTCAAATCTGAGTCACAAATCACTTGGTTACTTTTTAGAAAAAAGGTGTTTTTCAGAAGAGTGCAATATTACAAATAATAGTTCACTTGGATGTCAGGAACCTAAAACTCAGTGTCCCGCATCAACAATCCCAGGAAGGGGGCATTATCCTTATCATCCCCATTTAATAGACAAGCAAACTGAGGCCTGGAGAACTGGCTCACTAAATGAGCTAGTGTTAAAGAGACAAAGCAGGTGGGCAGTTCCCCAGCCCTGTGCCTATCACCGCACCACGTGGCTTCAGTGAGCTACCATGCCGTAAAGACCACACAAAAGACAATGCTACATCAGCAAGGACAATGAGAAAGCTGACTTTTCCCCAGATACATGGCCAGCACCTCTGAATCGGTAGAGGCACTATACAGAAATATGGTTTTAAAAGGAAACCTGGAAAGTTTGGAAAGCTAAAATATGTCTAAGGAAAAAAAGTGGGATTTGGCCGTGAATCTTTTTCTGTGTATAACTTCCCTTAGCTTGCTGCCCTCAACCAGAAAGGAAAAAAAGTTAAATATAGACTCTTGAGATACTTCCAGACTTGGGCAAATAGGCATTAGGAAAATTGTTGAAAGTTACCGAAAACTGTGCAGTATAATCAAAACTGTGTTCATTGATGACTTAGTATTCACGGGGTCTTCTAAAGGTTTTACACCTGATGATGCCATTCCACCTCTGCAGGAAGGGATTATTAGCCAGATTTTAGAGATGATCAAACCAGCCTTCAGAAAGGTTAAGTAACTTGCCTGAAGTCACACAGCCGGTTGATGGCAGAGCCAGGACTCACATCCAGGTCTGTCTGATATCAACTGATATCAACGCCCGTCTCTTCCGATCCATTCACCGCCTCCACCAATGGGCGTGTAAACAATCCGCAGGTCTGGGTCCCGTCGCTATCCTATCCGTCTTTCATCCTTTGTGTTTATGTAGTGGCCCCAGGTGAGTACTTATGTGTCTGTAATTTCAAATGGCTTGTCTGTCTCCCCCACCCCTACCTGCTGGCAGTTCGTAAACACTTTCCAGACAGAACGACGACCCCTGTAGGACCTTCGCCTCGTTCTCCCTCCTCTGCACCTTGGCCCGAGTCACTCACTCTAGATAGAAAACTAATAAACGTCAGTGACAACTGCAGCCCCCAGACAGGGAAAGCTGCCCGGCCCCAGCTCCCTCGAGGCCCAAGTGTGGATTAATCCCACTTGGAAAACCTCCAGACTGCCCGGAATTGGGGACGCTTCTAGACACCTTCTCTGATTAGCTGTGGCAATGAGTCCGTGTTCACCAAACAGCATTGTTCCAGCCAGCGGCAGGCAACGCGCTTGGCAAGAATAAAGACTTGGAACACGCCGGCGATTATTTTTAATTGGATGGGCCTCCTGGCTGTAACAAAAATCAATGTATTTCTGCCGCGGCTGCAGCTGTGCTGATCCGTCCTGGCCCTGCTGCTCCCTGGGGCCACAGGAGCCCCCCCCCCCCCAGGAGCCTGGGGCTTTGGGGCTTGGGGCCTGGGACAGGCCGGGGGAGCAAGTGGGTGCAGGTTGAAAGCGCATCTGCCACTTGCATCAGGGGTGACGAGCTTCCTGCGCAGGACGGGGCTGAGCAGGGGCTTGTGAGACGGAGCTGTTATTGCTTTTGTTTCTGGTGGGAATCAGCATTTGGAAACATTAAAACTTAAACAATAGAACGTGGCCTCCTGGGCGCCGATGAGAAGCACGTGTCTCTCCTCCCTGCTGGCTGCTGCTCAAGGTCTTTGGGGCCATGGGGGCTTGACTTTTTTGCAGGGGGGAATGAGGGTTGTCAATGAGCAAAACAGAGGAAACAAGTGTCATCTAACAAGGAGCCTATTTTTTAAATGATACATTGAGGAAGAAGACAGTCATTGCATATCCACCCAAGGCTTCAAGAACCCTTAAGCCCAGTTTAAAGGTTTTTCCCAAGAAAGACAATGGCATGGCCTCGCTTGGTGTCCGGCAGTGTATAGACAGGATGCCGCCTCCTGTCCCCAAGCTGGGGAGGGGACCCAGAGCCAGAGAGCAGGTCCTGGGGCCTCCCAACTCCTCTCAGGCGCTGGCCCAGGAGCTGGTGACAGAGCCACAGGCAGCTCCCCCAGCTGCAGTTGGGAAGTGTTTTATGCACACAGTGAGTGAGCAGCCACCATCTCAAGCGACATGTCTTCTGAGGGTTTTGGAAGCTGCTTCTAGACCATTGTGCAGCCTTACTAGAAAGAAAAGGGAAGACTCCCTGTAGCACTGATAGTCCTGCTGCGTTCCTGCTGCGCGGTGCCAGCTGCCACTCCAGGTTCCCTCACTGAAAAGTCCCCATATCACACTCAGTGACATCGAAAACGATTTAAAACACTTTACAGTGAGCCTGATTACAGTTTCTAACCCTTGTCCTTGGTAGAGGTCCAACACACACACACACACACACACACACCAAGAAGAAATCTCAGGGCTCAGACCCCACCTAAGCCCCCCGAGCCTGGCCCCCTGCAAACACCCCTGGCATCTACACCCTGAGCCGGGGGGCTTAGCGAGCAGGCTGGGCTGCATGTCCTACCACACTCCCGATGTTTGCAGACACATGAGCTGTTCCTCTCTTAAGGCCTTGCTTTTGTGTAGAAATTTATCATATTTTTTCCTCAGTCCAACAGTAAATTATTTTTTTTGAAAACTTGAAGAAAATCCTTTAAGCTGTTTTGAACTTATTCAAGGTTGTAAAAAGGGTATTTCTACCCAGAGTTCAGATGCTTTGTATGTTCTAAATAGCCCAAATAATTTGAATTTAAAACTTTGAATTGGGTCTCTTTATATAGCATCTTAAAAAGGTGCCATTTATGAAGAGAAATACGGTCATGAAATCAAGGATGTGGGAGAGGTGATCCCGCCGGTTACAGTGACAGAGCGAGACTCATAAATCCCGGCTTCTGTTCCTGGCTGCGGACAGAATTTATGTGCTCCCTACGTTTGGCACATGGAGGCAACAGGGAGAGACACAGAACTTGGACATGGAGGAAATAAGATCATCTTGTTAAATCATCACGTTAAACGATGAAACCAGCACACAAGAGGCCAGAGTCCCCATACGCAAAGCGGCCTTAAGAAACACGTCAGTCTGCAAGTCAGGCAGCATCAGCCCGGACTGCCCTAGAGGGTCGCAGGGCCAGTGTGGCGGCTCACAGCCAAGCCGGCGAAGGGGTGTGACTAGGGGAGAGGGAGGGCGGGAGACCTCTGGGCCAGACACTGGAACGTTCTGCCTAGTGGAAAGTCACAGAGCATCCCTGGCTGACTGGGGACCCAAATCCCTGCTCTGCCAGTTACTAGCTGCGTGACCATGAGCCGGTCACTTAACCTCTTGTCTCAGTCTATTCAAGCTGCGATAACGAAGTGCTATATACCGTGTTTCCCCGAAAATAAGACCTACCCATAAAATAAGCCCTAGC
>VBSM01000361.1:99222669-99251886 GCA_008086735.1 Cheirogaleus medius | reverse complement strand
TGAGGAAAAATAAATATAAGACCCTGTCTTATTTTCAGGGAAACATGGTAGACTGGGTGACTAATAAACCTCAAACATTCATTTTTCACAGTTCTGGAGGCTACGAGTCCACGATCAGGGTGCCGGCATGGTTAAGTTCTGGGAAGGGCCCTCTTCCGGGTTGCAGACGTCAACCTCTTCAATGTACCTTCACGTGGTGAAAAGGGTGAAGGAATTCTTTGGCATCTCTTTTATAATCCTATTTGTTGAGGGCTCTGTGCTCGTGACCTAATCACTTCCTAAAGGTCTCACCTAATACTATCACATTGAGGGTGAGAATCTCAGTATATGAATTTGCAGGGGGGACACAGACATTCAGACCATAACACCTCTCTGAACCATAATGGTCTTGTTTGAGAAAACAGAGATAACAGTACTTAACCTGCAGAGCTGAAGGAGGATAAAATGTATATATGACACTTCACAGGATGGTGGTTATGACTATGGGGGTAGTGACATTGGTGAGGTGGTGGCGGTTGTGTTATGGGTGTTGGTGATTATGGTGTTGGTGATTATGGTGGTGGTGGTGGTATTGGTGGTGGTGATTATGGTGGTGGTGGTGGTGGTGGTATTGGTGGTGGTGGTAGTATTGGTGGTGGTGATTATGGTGGTGGTGGTGGTGGTGGTGGTATTAGTGGTGGTGATTATGGTGGTGGTGGTGGTGGTGGTATTGGTGGTGGCAGTGGTATTGGTGGTAGTGATTATGGTGGTGGTGGTGGTGGTGGTGGCAATGGTATTGGTGGTGGTGATTATGGTGGTGATGTTTGTGTTGGTGGTGGTATTGGTGGTGGTGATTACGATGGTGGTAGTCATAGAGACTGGCAGAGCCTGGTGGCATTATCAATGCCCATTAGCCAAAGACACCAGAAATCCATGGGTAGCTGAATAAAGTTGGGTTTCTTGGTACTTGTTGCCACAAGGGACACTGCACACCACGGGGAACCTTGGGGTGCCTCAGTCGGGGGTGGGGGGAGTTGCTGTGGGACCTGGGCTTGTGCTAGACGGTCTGGGAGGAGTTGCTCTGGATCGGGCAGCAGCACATGGCAACTAGGCGTGGCTGGGCAGCACTTGTCTCTACGCAGGGCGTGCAGCAGTGGGGCGGGGCTGAGGCTGTCCCTGGCAAAGAAGTACCCGTGGTTCCTGCTTGGTGAGAGGGAGGGACCCGTGGTCGTTTTTTGTGGTTTGAGCAGTGTGCTTGTTTTTGTCCGTGTTCTAACATGATTACCTTGTTCGAACAAGTGGCCTTGTTTTTGTCTCTCTCCCTCCGGTCACAGAGTGGCCTCATTCGATGTTGGTGTTCAGGGAAATCGTGTTTGTTCAGCAAGAGGACATCACACCTGAGCTGCGGGTGCCAGGCGGGCTCCCAGCTGACAGCTGGCACGGCCCGACTTTTCGTTTCTTACCGTCCAGCCCCAGAATCCTTGTGCCGGTTCTCTCGAGAGCCTCACATTACCTTGAAGATTCTGAGCATGGTTTAAGGTTAAACTCTCTGCCTGTAAGGATCAGAAACCTCAAGTCAGCCTCACCCAGACCTAGAGGACTTCCTCTCGCAAGCCCCTCTGTGATTATAACTGGGCTTCTCACACGTGGGCCTGCAGGGGACGATTGGTATTTCAGGTCCCGATGGCAGCATTAACATTGAACCTATGAAATTGCCACTTTTTTTTTTTTTAGAGACGGGGTCTCACTCTTGGTCAGGCTGGTTTCGAACTCCTGACCTTGAGCTATCCACCCGCCTCGGCCTCCCAGAGTGCTAGGATTACAGGCGTGAGCCACCGCGCCCGGCCCCAGAAATTGCCACTTTTATAGGTCAAAAGGATTCAAATATTGGTAATTCCTCATAGTAGAGCCTAAATATTTCTGACCGTTGGTTTATAGATTATACCAGAGCCCATAACTGCCTCCCGTGGGACATTGTGAGAGGAAGTCCTCTAGGTCTGGGTGAGGATGACTTCCGGTTTCTGATCCTATAAGGCAGAGAGTTTAACCTTAAACCACACTGAGCATCATCGGGGTAACGTGAGGCTGCTGTGAGGAGACCAGATCTGTTCCGCCGGCGCCCTCTTCAGTTTACACAGGCCCTGGGCCTCTGCCACAGGGCAAGTCATTAACCCACCAGCTGTGAAGGGACCACCCTAGGGCTTTGCGGGTGCGCAGGTGCTGCCCACGCTCTAACGCAGGCGCAGGCGGAAAGGTGGGTGGATGAAGGGAAACACCTGAGAAAAGCTCGAGACACAGCTCCTGGGGCAGGGGCTGAGAACCGACATTTAACTTGAAAGTGGCTGGCGTCTAGACAAGGAAAGCTGCCCAGGGCAACCGTGCTACCTGGATGCAAACCACACCCGGCATCACAGGTTCCTGTCACTTGTCCCCAGGCCCAGGTTTGACCTTAGTAAAATTCTAGTGGTGATTAATTGATCATTTACCTGGCTGGAGACACGGAGGCCCTGAGTGAGCACAGCCAGGCGCACAAAACCGCCTGCGCTTCAATAGCGCCATGGTAAGGGCGGTTGCTGAGACACAGAGAAGGGGCAGGGCTCTGCCGGGCCTGGCTGG
Source organism: Cheirogaleus medius (assembly GCA_008086735.1). Lineage (NCBI taxonomy): Eukaryota > Metazoa > Chordata > Mammalia > Primates > Cheirogaleidae > Cheirogaleus > Cheirogaleus medius. The sequence goes on along the minus strand of VBSM01000361.1, from coordinate 99,249,291 downwards.
CCCCGCCAGTTTGGGCACTTCTGGCTAGGACCTGTTATCCCCAGGAATGTGGGAGCAGCTGCTGAAAGACTCTGGGGGGAGTCCAGGTCTGGGGAAGAGAAGTGTATGAGTCTCCCGTGACTGCTGTCACCAACAACCATAACCTTGGTGGCTTAAAACAATAGACATTTGTCCTCTCTCGTGGTTTGGAGGCCAGAAGCCCCCAGGCAGGTGGCTGTCGGCAGCCCTCGGCACCCTTGGCTCGTGGCCACACACTCCAACCTCTGCCTCTGCCCTCCCACGGCCTCCTCCTCTCCTGTGTCCTCCTCCACCTGTCTCAAAGCCCCCTCTGCCACTCTTACGAGGAAACTTGTCCCTGGATTTAGGGCCCGCACAGATAATCCAGGATGATCTCTTATCTCAAGATCTGTAGCTTAATTATATCTGCAAAAACCCTTTTTCCAAATAAAGTCACAGTCACAGGCTCCGGGGATTAGGACGTGGACATGGCCCTTTGAGGGGATCCCATTCAGCGCACACGGGAAGCTGCTCAGCTCGTACCACCTGCTCCGCCTGGCTTCGCTCGCAGCCTGCCAGGCTGCCGGATGTCCCCCAAACGGGCTGGTGCTTCCTGCATGCGACAGCATTCCCCAGTGGCAGGGTCCTCATCCCCCTCCCACCCTGGAAGCTGTGCCTCCCAGTGGTGGCCAGGCCTCTGTGGGACTGCCCCCACTGCCACCATACCCACGTCCCAGGACTGCCTTTGGAAACCCGGCTGCCTCCCTCCCTCTTCCTGGACCTTTACCCCAGGTGGCCGCTGCAAGGTGCTGGCCCTCCGACAGACCCTCCCCGCTCCTACGGCTCCCCTGTCCTGTGGTCCTCCGGTGGGAGCACTGCCATCAGCCTGACATGCACAGACTAATGCTGCTGCGTCCCCTGTCCTCCGGTCCTCTGGAATGGCTCCTAACTCCTTCGGCAGTGACTAAGCACCTCTCTGTCACCACTCCAGCCATTCATGTCAGCGCCGGCGCGGCCTGGATGTACCGCTCTCCTGTAGCGCCAAGGCTGTCCACGCAGCCCGTGATTTAAGAGACAATATCACTTGCTTCCAAGTTTACGAGGCAATAAACGGCCCCCGCATATTGATGAACGCGAGGTGTTTGCTCAGCACATTTGCTGTGCGCATTTATTACAAGGGCTGTGCTTTAAAGCAAATGAAACTGCGACTATTTTCATTTCCTTTGGGAGGGCCGTCCCCCTCCCACAGTGGTCCCAACCCCTCTGATCCCTGCCGCCTCTTCCCAGGGGCTGGGCTGCAATGACATGGCCAGCTGAGACACACCCTGCAGCGGAAACTCGCCTCACAGGCCCCAGGACACGCTGCTGGGAGGGTCTGGAACAAGCCGGGAAATAAAGAGGCTCCTTCCTCTGAGGGCCCCACCCTGAGGGCCGGAGAGGAGCACACGCGGGGACACAGAGCCCGCCAGCTGCCAGCATCCACGGCCGGCCACAGCATCGCACACCAAATAAAATGCTTTTCATCTTAAGAAGCGCGGACGCCTACAAGGCTGGGCTGCTAGTCCATAAAGATGACTCTTCGGAGCATTTACTAGCTGGAATGCCCGTGAATCCAAACTGGTTTATGTATAAAATATTAGGAGGGTTTGGGGGAGGTGGCTGGCGGTGGGGAGCGACTGGGAGAGATTGATTGCGAACTTTGTGCCAACTGAGCAGTTCCGTGCAAGCCGCACGGCGAGAACAACACTTGAAAAATGTATCAGATTAGCCCAAACACGAAGCTGATTTATAGCCGCAGTAATCCACATCTCGCCATCCATTTCAGTAATAGAGAGAGATTAGGACGATGGGGGCGCTTTGTTGGGTTTTTCCAGCTCAATCCCCGCCGCCCCCGCCCCAGCTCCCCACCCCGCAATGAATCATGCAGTGAAATCAAGAGTTAGCACTTTTCACCAGATATCCTGATGCGGAGGGTTTTGAGTTTTGAGGCATTTCTGAGTTTAGAATGAAAACTGGCTCGATGAGCAATTCGTTTTTAAAAATCTAATAATACTGATTGCTTAAAATCACAAAAAGTGTCTGAGGGAGACAGTCAAGTTCCCCGGGGGGCTGGAGCTGTGTTTGAAAGGACAGGGGTGGCTCACCTCCACAGCTGACTCGCGTTGTAGCCCACCTGGAGCGCGTGGCACTGGGGGGAACACCTGAGTAGGGAAGGACAAGGATAGAGCCTGCCTTGAGAAGACAGCATGCACCTCTCACCTGTCACATGCCATTTGTCTATTCAGTAGACATCAGCCAACACCCAGTGTGTGCAAGGCACCACGCTAGGCACGGGGGAGACGCTGAATGTGGGGGTGCCCCTCACCCCTGCTGCCTTCCAAGTGCTGCGCAGGACATTTGAGGAGGCAAATTGGGGGCCCTGCCCTCCAGATCCTTACAGTCAATCCCAGCTGGAACTGGGGCACAGGAACCAGAAGAATGAGTGAATATGGACCAATACACAGACTCAAAGTAACAACTCATACATGCCAGGTCAGGGCTAAGCGAGAGTGACAGAGAGCTCCAGGGATGGGATGAGGCGTGGCCAAGGGAATTTTTCTTTCTTGCAAAGGGCTGGGGCAAGAGCTGGGTGATGGGAAGTTGCCTGAGTGGACATGGCTCATCCATAGGGCCTGCTCACCAATATGCTCTGCTTCTCTGGAGGAATCTTGACCCCTAAAAGCTGTCTTCCAAAACCCTTCTCTTCTAGGCAAATCTCCTTCCCAAGTCTATTGTTCTAGGGACTAGTTCAGAGGACTCTCATCTTTGTTTTCATTGCTTGCACATGCACAAGGCCAAGAGTGCTCAAGGACTCCATGGTGAAGCCCGCCTCTCTGCACAGCCACTTCAACAGATGACGCTCTTGGGCCTGGGAGGAGGGGATGCTCTTAGGCTTGTGGGGTAATCCCACCACCCTGAAGACTACCAGCTGCCACACCTGTGTGGGAGAGGGCCAGTTCCTGCCCCACGGAGCTGACCAAGGGAGAGGGACAGAACACCTGTTCTTGGTGGTGACCAACGGACTAGGATGACAAGACTGTGCAGCAAAACACATGACACAGACAGGAGGTACTGTGACTACAAGAGTGTGGTGATAATACTGGGACCCCATTGCTGAGAGAGAGCTTGCGGGGTGACCAGCATCACCACCATCACCATCACCACCATCACCACTACCACCGCCATCAGCCCCATCACCCCCATCATCGCCATGATAACCACCATCACCCCCATCCTCCCCCCACCACCATCAATCTGAATATGTTACACACACTTTTTTAAAAAACCACCCACACAAGACAAAACCCCAATTCATTTTGCCAAAGACATGTTCCCTTAGATTTAAAACCCTGTGTAATTTAAGAGATATGTAATTCATGTGTCTGCATTTAAACCATCAAAGTGCTTTTAAAAGAGCTATTTGAAATCTTTGGAGCTTTATGAACCTTTAAAGTTCTTTCTTTGAAACACGGGAATCACACACTGCCGAGGATAAAGATAGTCAAATACCAAAGGGCTGGGGGTGGGTCTCAGGCTCTAAATCCGTGACATTTAACTTTCCAAAACTGAATTTCTCCTCTTTAACATCCGCTTCCAATTAGGACCGCAGGCTGCCATGGCATTCTCCCACCTCTGGTGGCCCTCGTGGCAGCGCGGGCAGCCTGTCCCCTCCCAACCCCAAAGGCGACCTCGGTGCGGGCGGCCGGCAGGTGGGCGGCGCGTGCCGGTCCGCAGGGGGCGCCCCTTCCCCGCTCGCACGGAGGCGCCGGGAGAGGGCGCGAGGCTGCGGGACGCGCGGCGGCACCGCAAGGCCGGGCAGCTTCAAATGCGGGTGCCCGGGCCCCTCGCCCAGGGGTGACTCACTGGGCCGGGCGGGCCCGGGATTACCCCACCCCACCCCCACGCAGGGGATGCCTGGGCGCGCTCAGGCTTGGGGACCTCGACCAGATGGCTCGGGTCCTCCCCACCGTCCTGGCCCGGGTCCCCACGGAGCCGACCGCTCGGAAGCAGAGTGAGGCGCGGGCGCGCCCGGGGTCGCCCGCCGTCGGGCCGGCGGGGAGCGGTGGCGGGAGGACCCCGCGGGCGGCTCCGGCGTCGCGCTCCCTGAGGCCGCGGAAGCGCGCAGGTCCGGGGCCAGTCGGCGTGGGGGCCGCGCCAGCCCGCCCCGGGGCTGCGGGGGGGCCTAGGATTGGGGCCGCCACCGGCGTCTGCGGTCCCACTCGCCGACGGCAGTCCCCGGGGGAGCTGGGTCCCCGGCACGTGCGGGACCCCGGCGGGGCGACTTCACCGCCGGCCGGCTCTGCTCCCCGCTGCTCACGGGCGGCGCCCCCACCCGCCCGCTGACTCCGAGGGCGCGGTCTCCCCGCCGCCCGCCGCCCCAGCCCCGCCGAGCCGCCGCCTGCTGGTGGGATCGTCTGCGGAGCACGGTCAGGCCTGGAGCGTGGCCTCGGCCAGGGAGCACGGAACCGTCTTTCCCCTCCGTTCCTGGCGGAAGCCCGTTTTCTGCGGGTAAGTAGAGGCCGGGGCTGTGGCGTTGCACCCCTTCCCAGCAGCTGCCTGTCCCGCACAGGTCTGTACACCCCGGCTCCGCTCCTGGGCGCACCAGAGCCATGAGCTAGCAAGTTCCAGGTGGCAGAACATGTAGCGTCCTGGGCTTCGGGTCTCCTTCCAGAGCAGTAAAGAAAGTCAGTGCTGACCTGACCCAGTTAAAACTGCCCAGGCAGGTGCCTGGCCCGACCCCCTCCACACCAGCCTGGCCCACCTAAGTTCCCTCCCTGTCGGAATTTCCCCCTCAGACCCAGGTCTGACCACTAGCAACCTAGTGACTTCCAGGTCACCACCCCAGGCTTGAGTCATCACCGTGTCCTCTCCTGGTGACTTCAGCTATCTTCAATGTCAGTATCACTGACAGGGGGCATCCCCCCTGTGGAAGGAAGGAAGGAGAGGTCTCCCCTACATGCTCCTCCCTTTCCAGTGCTCCCACTAGCAGCACTGCAACCCCCAGTGCTCCGCTGACAAAAAACACTGGACCTATTTTGAAATCTTTCTCTCCCTTGCTCCTCTCAACACCAAAGTAAATATGATCCAAATCCTGCCAACCCTCTCCTTGAAATGTCACTCACATCCCCATGTTCAATGAAGGTTGAGTCTTGGAAGGCCAAGAGTGCGAGGAAGGGCATTCCAGGCAAGGGAACAGCATGTGCAAAGGCAGGGACCAGCGAAAGCACCCAACGCTGGGAACTAGCCAGTGGTTTGGAGGTCCCTGCTGGAGGCCCCGCCACCCAGCCTTTGCTTTAGCAATTTGGTAGCCAACGACACCCCTTCTAGTTCTCTGCCCTTCAAATCCTCCTCTCTCATTGGTTCTTAAATGTATCCGAGAGCCCTTGGAGGCCAGTGAAATTCTCTGTCTCCATTAGAGACAGAGAGCAACGAGCTTCCAAAGCCCATCACCCAGGTGGAGCGGGACTTCGTGTACGCACACCCGAACAAACTCCAGTTGCCCCTCGTGCGATTGTTTTGCTGCTTGGTAAACAAGCCTGTGTCCCTCTTAACCTTTGAAGATTGGGACCAGGCCACTGCCTTTCACCACAAAAGAGGCCCAACCACCCTTTTCCACTTCGGCCTTTCCTCAAAATCTCCTCAAGTACGCAGCTTCCCCACCCCCTCCACTGCCACCGACATCTGAGCCCCGCTCTGAACCTCCCTGGAGATCTCGCTCTCGGGGTGACAACAGGGTGTCACTTCAGTGTTGCTGAGACAGAAGGTGTGTCCGTGGAGAACGTTAGCAGTCACACTCACCACAGGCAGCAAGGCCTCTTCCTGGAGCCAGCCTGGGAGAAAGCCTGGCTGGGTGGTGTCTTTTTATCTAGGCACGTGTTCACGGGAAATGACGCAGCATCTGCAAATGCAAAAGGCCACGTTGTGACAACTGGAGATCTAAGAATTCCCATGAGCCTGGAACTCTTTAGTATATTCCTATTAGTAGTTTCCAGTTAAATACAGAGATTTTGGTAGCAGCCACCAGCCTTCCAGCAAATCACTCAGAAATGGAGAGATTTGACCTGGGACCTTGGGTCCTCCTATCACCATGGAAACGGATGTTGCAACTGTATGGATATAAAGCCAGTCATTGACCAGAGGGTTCTGGGGAGATGGGCCCTGGTCAGGCCCACCCCTGCCAGTCTGTGCCTGTCCTGCCTGGCTTCGTTCCTTCTATCCCAGCCTGTGAGGCAAAGGGCCACTGTTCTATAAAGCTTGCTCTGGGGTCTCCCAAGGGACCTCTTCCCCCACCCTCAGGCTGGGAGATTTAGGAGGAAGAACAACAGATGGAACTAGCATTCTACCCTTCAGTAGCTTTGGACTGTTGGACAAATCACACACCCTCTGAGCCTCAGTTTCCTCTGCCCACCTTGTCGCCTGCATAAAGGAGATCAGGGAAGGAGAGTGGCTTGTGGATTATAAAGCACTGTACAAATACCGGTTATTATTATGATCATTGACTTCCCAACAGTCCCCAGGGGCTGGAGTATGAGCCAGTAACTTACAGAATAACAAGAATAATGAGTAACAATCATGCGGTACTTACTGCTCTGAGGAGCGCTACTTCACATGGAGTATTTCACTCCATCCTCCCATCGGCCCCAAGAGCGTAGATACCACTGGTGTCTCCATTTGCAGGTGAGGACGAGAGAGTGCAGGGTTTGCCAGTCGGGAGCTCTCGGCTCCCCCCAGTAACGACAAAGCCCCTGCCACTGTTTGAAGAGTGTCCACCTGTCCGTAGCTGCGTCCTCACACCAGCAATCTCCAAACAGCACGCGCCAGCCCTGCCAGGGAGCCCAGCGTGTTCCAGCTCTTCCTGTTCCCTCGTTTCACCTCTTCTGCTCTTGGAGTCCATGTCCTGCCAAGTGTAGAGGCCGATCTATGTCCCGGAGGGTCATGGTAAGGCGTCCTGCTCCAGAGCCTAGAAGCAAGCCCTGTCCCCAGTGGCTCAGGGGATCTCTCTGGGGTATCTTATGCCATCAGCCAGAATCGTCGTGGGGGGGCCACCCACCAGCCTTTAGAACGTGAGCTCCTGGAATCGTAGCGAGTTTTTGGTGTGTCCTCCCTGTACTTTCCCTGCAGGACTAGGCAAGGGGTCATGTCACTGCCACGCTCCTTGCCCTAGATTTAGTGCGGATCAGACTGCCTGCCCACGCAGCCTCCTGCCATCTCATCCCTGCCCCCTCGTCCTCTCCGTGGGTCTTCTAGCCACCCTCAGGGACTTGTTTCTGGATGCCACGGTGGGTGTTCCAGGCTGTGACCCGTCACACCCCTCTCCATTGCAACAGAGCCCGCGCCTCCTGAGCTCCAGCCGGACCGTCGGCTGCTCTGGGGCAGCGTCCCAGCTCTGGCTCCTTCCAAGGGGCCTGGGAATTCTCCTCTGACCCAAAGGCAGCGCGTTAGGCCAGCTGTGAGGCGTGCCGTGGGCTGACTTTGTTGGGTGTGCGATATTTTTAAAGCTAAGCCCGCCTGTCACGTCACTGCAGGCACTAAATCAGGTGTACATTACTGGAGCTATCTCAGAGGAAGCGTATCGGTGATGTTAATAATAACAATGCACTCATAATGTACTTCTCAATTTGAATTAATTTTTGTAGCTAATTCTAGCTACTGAATGTCTTCATTTAAAATATACATATACATGTATTTTGTTCAGTATTTTAATTAGGCCCAAAGGAATATACTTTCAAATTTTGGTACACTTCATTTGTTATATTAATGAAAAGGCACTTTAAATCAAGTTTCAAGTTGATGTTTCATTATGTATGCTGTTCTCAAACGTCTCTGCAGGAGATTTACGTTGCAGGGAGTAACCACAAATACTGGCAGTGGACATGCTGTTAATTTAAAGTGTAAAGTTTTCTTTTGAGGTGCAGCAAGAACATAAGGTCACACTCTTCTCCAGTGCAGCTAACTTCCCCATAATGTGGCTACACCTCGAATCGGGAGCAGAAGCCCTGCACCGCCCCCTCCAGAGGCCCTGCCCAGCCAGCCGCAGAGTGACAAGACAGGACGGAGCCTGGGCTGAGGGTTGCGCAGCTGACATTGACTTCAAGGCATCTGTGATGGGAAAGGGGAGGATCTGGGACTCGGGGGGCCTTTGGGCTCTGGAACGGCCAGGGTGTAGCTTAGATACAGGGGCGTGGCTGTGGCTCATGCCACCTACACATGCACACGTGCAAGCACACGCTCACACTCAGCAATGGTGATATTGTGCACGGCCCATCCCCCAATGACATAGATGGCCTCAGAGTTGGTGTTGGCCTTGCCCTGGGCTGCCACTGAACATTTCCTGTGGTCCAGCCACTGTGCAAAGCATGTCGGCCACGTGCCATCCCGCTGGATCTGCACAGCACCTGTGAGGGAGATGGTGCCTCCCCCAGCCCCGTGTATAGAGGAGGAGACCGAGACTCCCGAGGCTAGTGAGTGACTTGTGAGGTTCGGGTGTGAAGTCAGGCCCAGGGCCGCTGGCCACCACGTCACACTGGGAGCAGGTTCTGCTGGAGACAGACCTCCCAGTCGCCACTGTTGTTGGGATATCGTGACGGACTTAAGAGGTCACCCTGGGCTTAGTAGTTGAATAAGAAGACAAAACCAATTAGAGGAGGATGAGGTCCTGCTCCCTTCAACACTGTCCCCTGATACTCAGCCTTCAAATGTTAAGCTCCGTTTGGCACGTGGCCGGCACTAAATTTTACTTTAATGCTTAGGAGCGGTTTGTTAAAGCTCCTGTCCTCACCTCGGCAGGCTGAAAGCAACCTGCACAGGAAATTGAAGGGAGATGACTTTTTTCAGACTGCCCGGAGCCCTCGGGCATGTGTGCGGCCCCACCTCCCTGTCCTCATCTGCCAAGGAGAGAGTGAGGACCACGCTGAGAGTAACAGAAATGCCCCCCCTTCCTTTACGTGGCCCCGGCGCTTTATAAACACTGGGACAGACACTGCTGGTCCCTCGTGGTGGACCTGCAGGTCGAGGTGCTGTCATTGCTGCCATTTTCCAGATGAAGAAACCACTTCTCAGAGAAGTTGAGTGACACGCCCCAAGCCACACAGCAGATGGGGGGTGACAAGACTGTAGGGAGTGAGTCCACAGCCTCTGTGGCCCGACCGTGTGAGCAGGTGCTTGCTGCTCTGTGCTGGCGCTTCCTAACTCCCCTAGTGACAACCGTGGGCTGGGGGGCCCTACTTGACTTCTTGTAGTGGAAAATAGAGATTTCAGATAATATTCTGCATCTTAGTTTTTAAAGAGAACTTTGAAATGTGCAGGCAAAATGGTATGCTTGGCCGGATGGTCTTCAGTGCTGTGTGCACCGAAACTAAATTGGCAGTTTAGTGCACTGAAGGAGTGTTCCACAGAATGTCTGCAATTCATACTTGTTTTTTGTTTTTTGGTGTTTTTTTTTTTTTGAGGCAGGGTCTCACTCTGTCACCAGGGCTAGAGTATAGTGGTGCCATCATAGCTCACTGCAACCTCAAACTCCTGGGCTCAAGTGATCTTTCTGCCTCAGCCTCCCAGAGTGCTAGGATTACAGGCATGTGCCACCATGCCCGGCCTGGCCTGACTTTTAAAATTATAATTAATGGTAACACATAATACTACAATTTGTTGAGCACCTACTCCTTGTGGCCGGGTCGATTATGCCACCATTCCAGTTTATGCACTCCACACTGCCGGCCTCTCAGGCCATGCACACTGGCCTGTTTGGCCAAGGACCATGTCAAACTCTTTCTCACCCCAGGGCCTTTGCATGTGCTAGTCCACCTGCCTGGGCCGCTCTCCCCTGGGCGTTGTGTGTGCAGGCCGCTGCCTTGCTCCGGAACTCCAGGAGGCCTGGCCTTTTCTTCCTAGCACCCCCCAGAATCCCAGAATTACATTATTTCTCTATTTACTTGTTTGTTTCCTTTCTTTCTGTCCCATTTAGTGTTGCCAGATAAAATGCAGGATGCTCAGTTAAATTTGAATTTCAGATAAACAGTGAATATTGATACTTATTCTAATATTCATTGTTTACCTGAAATTCATATTTAACTGGGCATCTTGTGTATTTATTTGTTCAGCGTGATGACTTTATTCTCACCAGCCCAAAGGCTGTGTGAAGGAGCCGCTCTGGTCCAACAAGTTACTCCCAGGGCCCGTCCACGGCAGGTGTCAGTAATTATTGACTGAACACACCCGACAGGCCATAGGTGGCACTTCCAGCCCGGTCTCACCCACACCACAGCCTGTCCCCCTTCCAGATGCCACACAGAGCAGTGCTGTCACTGGCCAGGCCACTGTGCCCCATGTCCCCAAGCAGCATATCAACAAGCCCAGCCATCCCCACTCCCCACTGTCAAAGACTAGAGTCCAGAGCAGGTCAGCAAAGGGTCGAGTAGCCATCTTTAAGATACTTAACACTGGGCAGAAAACAAGAGGATTGGGGGGAAACGAGTCTTAGGAGATGGAGCTGGACCCGCAGTGTGTGTAGGTGATTTGGGGAAGAGGAGGCCATGAGATGGGTGAGTGCACAGGCAGAGAGGTGACAAGTGTCAGCAAAGAGGCAGCAGGTATGACCTCGTAGGAACAGCATCCATTAGAGGTGCACGTTGCCATGGAGACCAGACACATGGGCCACTGGCCAGGGAGGCAGGAACAAAGCGGCTGCGGGGACGATGTCAAAGGAGAGCCAGAGAGTTCAGTGCAGTCCCCGTGGCTGAGCGGGGACCAAGGATTGCAGACGACTGCCCAGACATCTGACAGAGACTCGAGAGAGGGAAGGAGAGGCCAGCAGCTGTGACTCCAGTGGACAGGAAGAGTTCAGGAGAGTTTCAGAAAGATGTCAGGTACATCTGCCTAGCTCTTCAAGAAGCAGCATCTGCCGGTATGTGGCCAGTGCCCCAGGGAACGTGCCTTTTCCTCGGTGCTGGGCTGATGCTGCACAGAGACCCAGGCGGTGATGCTGGGCTGGGAGCAGCTGTCCCAACCCCACAGCCCAGTGCCACCTCCCGGGTCTAGCTCCCACTCAGGGAGCCTGATGACAGAGGGTCGTGTAAGGGACATGTAAAATCCCGGAGGGAGCTACACTCGGCCTCACGGGACCCTCGGCCGGCTCCCTGCGGGGTGGAGCCCGGAGGGCCTGGGCGCCGTGCAGAGCAGGGAGTGGCTTGCCATGGTCCTAGCACTCGTCTTCCGACTCTGCCCTGTGCTGCCCCAGACACCGGTGGCCGACTTCCCGGGCTGGGAGAGCCCACCCCCAGCTGTAGATGCTGAATATTGGGTTTTCTTAAATTTTAAGCATTTTATTTCCTATTTATTTCCTATTTAATTAGGAAATAGAAATTTCTGAGACATCACCAGCCCCACGTGCTGGCAATTCTGAGTCTCGATAATAATGTGTGTTTGCTACTGACCTCTCACGTTGGAAGAAACGCCCTCTACGCACCGGGTTCCGCCCTTCCCTGCACCCCGACTCTTGCGCTCCCACCCGCCCTGGGCCCTCCCGCCAGCTCCCGGGAGGAGCTGCTCTTCCCACGCTCTGAGTTTTGGGAACTGCCTCTTGGCATCTAGAAGGGGTCGTTGCACAAGCTTGAGCTTGACCTGAGGAATCCCTACCTCGGGTCCTGTTTGGGAGGCTCGGCTGGGGGCTGAGACAGTCGGGGATGGGCTGGGGGACGCCAGGGCCTGGGAGCAGCATCCGGCCACCACGGGGCCGCAGCAGGCCACACTGAGCCCCGACACCTGTGATTGCAGAGGGCTCAGCCCCATGTCTTGGGCTGGAAATAACAGGAAGCTGATGTGCGGCCAGCCCACACGGCCAGTCCCAGGTGACAGTGCTGCGCCAGCGTCTGTGTCATTCCTCAGAACACCCTGCGGCCTGGAGCCAGAGCTGTGACTAGAGCACACGTATCACACACGCGTGTGCGTGGGGGTGAGTGTCGGGTCGGTTAAGTGTTCAGTTCCTACACTGCGGTTTTCTCTTGGCCTTGGTGACTCGGAGATGTGAAGTTTGAAACCCCTATTTTAAGAGATTATGACCCAGGCCCAGATATCCACAAAATGGCCAGAGGGAGAAAATTCTTCCTGATGAAACCCGGTTCCAGCTGGGGCCCTGCCTCTGCTCAGCTTTGCAGTGCCCGAGAGGCGGGGCCAGGGCGCAGGGCGCAGTGAGGTTACACCGGAGCCGCTGGAAGCCACCGAAAGATGCTGGTGATGGGAATGTGACTTCAGAGGGCAGTGGCCGCAGAGCAACCCAGCTGGAAGCAACATCTGAAACGAAAAATGGTGTGTGGGGGGGTGCTGCTTATTGAAGGATAATTGCCATTTCTTTTAGAAAAATGCAAATTAACACATTAATTGCATGTGAGTTGAATTTAACTCACGCTAGTTTTGAGCCCGGGGCCTTGTGAAGCGTATGTGACTCACACCTTGGGAGTGTGGCTCTCCTTGGGAGCTGCGAGAACTATTTTTCAAGTTGCATATAACGCACACACAGAAAACAATACAAAATGACAAGTTTTTCATTAAATTAAAAAGGATCATTTTATTTTCAAAGTTTTTATTCTATTTTCCTAATAACACCATGGCCCCAAGGAAAAAACACTTTTTCTTTAGTGTGGCCATCAGTGTGTTAAAAGAACCAAATAAAAATGGGTAACCTCACCTTCTAGTGGGGAAATTGTATTTTGCAGGATTCGCTTCCAGATCACATTCTTGGCATGCAAACATGCATGCGTGTGTGTGTATGTGTGTGTGTGTGTATGCACGAAAGGGCTTTCATTGTTCTGGAATCTACTTTTCATATTTAAAAATAAATGCTTCCATGTCCCTAGATTTACATCTATACCTAACTCCTTTGTGTGGGAATATCATTTCCGCACATGGGGGAGGTTGACCCATCATGAATTTCTGGAGCGGGATGAACTGTCTGTGCCCCGGGCCTGGCCAGGCAGGGGAGGTTCCTGGGGTGGACACAGAGACCCTCAGCCTGACCCTTTCCCTGGGAGGAACGCCCCTGCTTTCACCTGTGAGCCTGATGAGCAACCTTGACTTGATTACTCAGGTGTGAAACTCCGGCATATGTTTAGATTCAGGTTTCCTGGGAGCTGCGCTAACGGTGGGAGACCCCAGCCGGCTGCAGATGAGGGTGCGCTGTAAGAGATGTCGCTGGCAACAGAGCACAGCCATGCGGGCTTTCTGAAATGACCTTAGGGGTAAGGAGGTCATTGGTCCAGCGATCCATTTTGCAGGTAAAGAGACTGAGGTCCAAAACACAAAACTGAGGGGGGAAAGGAAAAAAGTGACAGAGGGTTTTTTTTTTCAGAAAAGTGAATATAACTCAAACAGAGTCAGTTTTCATGAAAGATTAATATTCTGGTGGAAAAATTGACAAAGAACACAAATAGAAAATACTCAACAAACAAATATAAGTGGGTTAAGAACATTTAAAAAACATTCAGTCCTGCTGATAAGGAAATGAAAACAAAACAAATATCTTTTTTGTCTAATTTGAGGGGACGAGCCCCAGTACTGGCTGGGTTCAAGGAGCTAAATCCGTTCTCAGGCTCCTGCTGGGATTTTCAATGGCTTGAAGTTCCCAAAAAACTGCCTTAGCCACAGGTCCCAATATCTTTAAAAATAGTCATATTATTTGATACATTGTTTTTACTCCCTGGAATGTATCTTAGTAAATTAATTAGAGATAGCCACAAAGATTTATCTTCTAGGGTGTTTACTGCAGCATTTTTTATGATGGCAAAAATGTGGAAAAGACATAAATGTCCAACAGTTGGGGATTGGTGAAATAAATGGGGCCCTGGGCAGCCACTAAGGCTCAAATATTAGAAAAATTAATGACATGAAGAGGCTCACGATATAATAAAATTTAAAGTTTGCTTATAAAAATCAAACACCCTTAAAGTGGATATTTCTGGGTGCCAGAATTACAGGTAATTTTTATTTTTAATTTTTGTCTCTACACTCCCACACTATTCAACATTTCTACAATGGACCTACTTTTAACTTCTTTATGTTTATTTATTTATTTCAGGATATTATGAGGGTACAAACATTTTGGTTACATTTTATGGCTTTGCCTCACGCAAGCGAGGATCAGAGGCATGCCCTTCCCCCCAACAACGGTCACTGCGTCCATTCGTTGTGAGTTTACCCCCCCAATCTCCCTAATCCCTGGAGAATATTACTACCGTGTGAGCACCATAGTATTGATCAGTTAGTGCCAATTTGATGGCGAGTACACGTGGAGCCTATTCTTCCATTCTTGTGATACTTCACTTCGGAAGATGGGTTCAAGCTCTATCCAGGAAAAGACATGTATTAACCTCTTATTTTAAGAAAAGGACAAAGAAGGACGGGTGCTGGAAGGAGGGTGTGGGGACTGAAGGGAAGAAATGTTTGTGAGATTATTTGCTAACTGCCATCTGCCCTTTAGCCTGCTAGCCACGGGGTCGGGGTCAGGGTCGTGGTCAGGGCCTTCCTTCCCGCCTCGAGCCCTTTGCAGTGTCTGGCACCCACTCCACGGCCCTGGGCCCGGGCTGGTGAGTGGCGGGCAGCAGTGGGTCCAGGAGGCAGCTGGTGGGCAGAGCCTGCAGGAAAAGACAATGTCACAGGCCAGGGGCAGCCTGCAGCCACCATCTTGCAGCCGGTTCAAGTACTACGTGGACAGGCTGCGTGGATTTCCGTAACTCTGAATGGTCGTTGGCACCTGCTTCCTCTGCCATGTTTCAAGTCTTTCTTGTTCTTGGGACTCTGGAGTCTCATTTTTCTGGCATCACCCCCCCCATGGCCCTGTTCTCAGAGCAGTGTGCCGTCTGTGCTGCTGGCGTTATTGGGCTGCAAGGTCCTTGCCTTCCGTTCTTGTGCTGACGGCTCAGCTCTCAGCTCTCAGGGCCACACATCCGCTTGCACGGGAAGAGCCCCAGCACCGAGCAAGGAGCAAGGGCGGAGGATGGGTACATTTCTCCATGAATCCTAATGACACTAAAGTAGGAGGAGATGGCAGAGGTGACAGCAAAGGAACAAATAAGGACCGGAGAGGCCTAGGGTGGTGTGGAACACCCACCAGATACACAGTGACCCAAGAAACCAAAGTTAGAGGTGCCCATGCAACTAGGGAAGCCCACGGCCCTCTCCCAAAGGGGTCATGCAAACCAGGAAGCCACGTTCGGGGCAGGTGACGCAGACGCTCACTTATCTGAGGTGCAGGAGGGAAAGGGCACATTCGAGGTGAGGCACACACAGCAGCCTGACCCATGGCTCCACTGGATTCCATTCCAGGAGGTGCAGAAGGACACCCGGGCCCAGGCGAGGGGGAAGAACTGCCCAATTCTAAGTGTAAATCACGTTAAAAGCAAGTGGAAACAAACACGGCTGGCCTGTAAAAAGTATGTTCCTCAAAGGAAATCCCACAGGATCCGTTCAGCTGGGACAAAACTTGGACATTCATCCCCATTGAGTGCACACCTGCTCTGTGCCAGCCACCCTTCCAGGGGATGCAGTGAGCAAAACACCCCCAATTCCTGCCCACATGGAGTGCTGAGGGAGTTAATGGTCTCCATGCAAGGGCTGGAGGCCGTGGTAGAGAATGAGGGACGAGCATCATCATACAGAGAAAGAGATGCTGGTGGCATCTCCCGGGCTCTGGTCGCACCAAGAGGATGGCCCGAGAGCCGCCAGGCCCAAGCCCGGGAAGCAGCCACCGATTAATTGGCTTCTGCCTATTTCTAGTGGTGTCCATTTGAAGCCATCTAACGGCTCAGTTCCTGAGAAAGTTCCAGCAGAGGCCCCGATTGCCCTCTGGAAGGCTAATTAGTCCCCGAAACGAGCGTCTGCAGGGCCTGCGGGACAGGGGAGCCGGCAGCCAGCACGGACGGTGGAGACGGCATGGGGCTGCCTTCTGATGGCTGTTTGAAGGTTGCTCCGCGTTTGCTTGACAAATGCCATATGTCCCTAATGCGCAGGGCTTTAGCCTCTTCTCTGAGCTCTCTCTTGTTCACCTCTAAAACAGGTTCCTCTTGGCTTTGATTTCATACATACGATTTTATCAGCCCCTGTTCTTTAAAGGGAGGAATTGCTCGAGTCCCAGCGCCTCTTCCCCACACGAGGCCCGAACAGTGGAACAGTCGTGGTCGCTCACTCCCGGCTCTAATGACTGCAGCCGAGTCCTCTGGCCCCCGCCACCGCGGGGGACAACCACGCGGGCCGCCGGTCTCCACTCACCCTCCTCCAAGGCTGCTGCTCTCCTGCTGGGGACACTGAGCCACGGGATGAAAGGCTGTAACTGCTGTCATTAAGGCTCCGGAAGCCCAGAGGGCTCGTCAGACTGGGTGGCGAAAGGCGCCTGATGGGACGCGGCCCCAGTAGCCTCGCTGTGGGCTCAGGCCCAGGGACCACCAGGGCCACCTGCACCCGGGTGCGGCCCCCAGGGACTGCAGCTCCCTGGTCCCCCAAGCGGACCACGGCGCCTGGCCGCAGCCCCAGCCCTGGCTGCCCAGGTTCTGCCCTTTCTTCCTGGTCCTGTCTGAAGCCGAAACAGCGCAGCGTGGCCCTCAGCATCCCCTCGGCAATGTGACAGCCGTTATTAACTTGTGCCCTCCTCCCTCCTCATCTTCAGCCCCTACCGGCCTTCTCTTCTCCAGGCAATTGCGGAAATTTCTAATTGCTTTTATCAATCTTCTCTCCGAGAGGCACACTGAAGCTGAGAGATCTTATTTCCTCGCTCGCTTCCGCGGGCTGGAAAGGCTCGGCCGGAAGGCACGGTTGTTCCTGAAGGGTAATTTGAGGTGCAGGAGAAATTAGACGCCGGTGGAGCTGTCACTGAGCACACGTGACAAGCCCATTACCATGCTCTCTAATGACTGCCTGAACGCTTCCCTTCATTTTGTCAAAAATAACATCCTCATCCCTGCACGACGCCCCAGCACCTGTCTGTCCCATGCGCCCTCCCTGGCCCCAGACACGGCTTCTCCACTCTGCGGGACTCCTGTGTCTTGCTTCCGCCCTTTAGTAAGGACCCTCTCTGCCATCCAGCCGCTTCACCCCAACTCGAGGGTCCTGAAGCCCCATCCGGGAGCGCCCAGGACCACCACTGCCCCCGGGGGGGATGCGAGCCACCTGCTCTGCAGACCCCAGTGGGGGTGGCAGCGCTCTGGGGGCCCCTACGTGAGGAGCAGCCTAAAGGCTTGATGGGCCAAGGCGCCGGCACCAGCACAAGCCGACCCTCGCCATCCGCTGGGCAGCACTAGCCTCACGGACAGGGGGTGCCGGGGCTGGCGGGGCCGAGGGAGGGCGCGGAGAGGGCCGAGGAGGGGAGAGTCCGGGCGGGTCCTGGCCTGTCTCCTGCACCTGGTTTTCCAAGTCCTTTTCTGCTGGGTCTGTGAGCTACTTGATGTCCTTCTGCCAGGCCCCCTTTCTGCTTGAACGAGCCCATGTTGGCTGCGCTTGTGGGCAACCAAGGCCCTGCCTGCACCCGCCAGCTCCCTCCTGGGCTGTCGGAAGCGTCCTGGGCCTGCAGGGGCCCTCAGAGCCCCAGAAAGTGGGGTCCAAGAGCCAGCCTCACCCCTGCTCCTCTGCGGCACTGGGGAGACCCCCTCGCTCCAAGGCACCATAGAGGTCTGCCTGGCAGCGGCGCATGGCGAACCCTTCTGCTTCCTGTGGGTGACTGAAGACTCCCGAGTGGTGGACGCCAGCGGAATCCCCTTTATTCACTGCGCGAAGGTTGTAGCTGTCACCTTGCTGCGCAGATCGGCGAGTGCCAGTCACGGGGCCTCCTCGCGGGTGAAGAGAAGCTGGTCTTGACCTGGAGGGTCGCCCGGACCACCCTCCTGTGACACATCGGCCCCTCTTTGGGTATTGGGGATCAGCTTCAGAAAAGGAAAACGCTCATTTTTTCCATCTTCATGGGAACTGAGGGTTGTCATGAGACGAGCCCCGGACTGCTAGGCCCTGAGCACATGGCCGTGGTTGGGGACAGGGTGGTGTTCTTTTTGGGCTGGTGCAAACAGGCTTTCAGGGGACAGGAGTCGAGGGGGACGCCAGGCCACCGCACCCCTGCCTGGGCCTGCGTGTGGATCGCCCGCAGGCCGTCCCCGAGCCCCACCCCGGTGCGGCCGTGCTGCATATGGGGGAGGGGCGGTACGAACCTAGGTGCCTGCAGTGTCCCGATAGCAGCTGGTCTCGCGGCGATGGTGGCCGGGAGAAAGACTTCAGGAGAAATACCCGGCCAACGGAAAAGGAGGCAGGCAGCCAAAAGGGGTTGCGATGTTACCCCGTTCTTTGCTCACCTAGGGATTCCAGCCTTAGGAGCCCCTCGGAGTGGAGAACTGGCCATCGGTCACTGCATCCTGCAACACGATCTGTGTCTCCGGGACCCTGGGGCCCGCAGTGCTGGGCAAGTTGGGACACAGGCCACCGCGGATCTGTCCCGAGCACCCACCTCCTAGGTTATCCCACTGACTTACAACCCAAGGAGGCTGTGGCTCCCTCCCCGGGGTGGACACGCCCCCTGTCTTCCCTCAGGTCCTTGTCCTTACTCTCAAAGCCCCAGCCAGCACCCCACGCTTCAGGACCCATGGCAGCTGATGTCACAGCCCGCAGTACAGAAACTCAGGCCAGAGAACCATGCCAAGGTTAAGAGAAAACACCATGCAGTGTTGGATGTCATTTTCTTGATTCATCCATTTTTGAAGAGCAGAGTGGAATTATGTTTTCATTCCTGAAAAGAGGCAAGATTGCTGGTCACCTAGACGTACGTACGTCGAAGTCCCACGCAGGTGTCTCTAGGCTGGAATCAGTGGTGGCTCCTGAGGCTGCACTGGCTGTGGCCGAGGCTTCCGCCTTCCCGCAGCGTCTCCCTCGCGCCCTTCTGCCTCCCCCTGGGCTCCCCAGGCCCTGGGCACTGTCCCCTTCCCAGTCAGTGCCCAGTGACCTTCGTTGCCCTTTGCCGCCTCCCCCCACACCCTCGGGGTCCTGGGTGCGCTGGGCCCGGGGACCCCAGGCCCGGCCTTCTTGGATTTGCCCTGTCGAGACGGCAAGGCCACTCTGAGCCACCCGCGCCTGGACCTCAGTCTCCCTTTCGTGCCCACGGGAACCGCACTCCACTTGCCCCCACTCCCAGCAATCCTCCCGTCCTGCTCCTCGGACTGGGGCCCTCCGCTGAGGGGCTGATTCTGCTGTTCCCATGTCTCGCCCTTGAGCAGCTTGCCAGGGCCGCCTTCCCCGGGGGCTGGTCTCGTCCGGCCTGCTCGGCCCGCCCCCCTCCGAGCTCCCAAACCTGCCACTGAACTCTCTCGGTTTCTCTGAGATTCCAGATCTTTCATGACTCTCCTGTCGGTAATAAGCCCTCTGCTGGGAAAGAAGCTCCTCCTTTTCTTAGCCTCGTCCCTACTCAAGCTTCCCGGGTGGTCCCGGCCGGGCTCCTCTCCTGTGTCCTCCCAGGGCACCTGCCCGGGCTCTGCAATGCACTACGTCCTGCCCGCTGGCCGTGTGCGGACCGTCAGGCCGGGGAGGGGGCTCGGCATCGTCGGAATGGAGAAGCAGGTGGTTTATTAAATGTCTGGTCTATGCCAGACCACTGTGCTGCTGTGCTGAAGGGGACGACAGAGGTGGTGAGGCCGGCAGCCCTGAATCATAGTCCCTTGACAAGACACCTGTCCTCCTGGAAGATCCAGTTGGGTCTTGCGCCCCTTGGGAACCGTGGGGGTCATGCTCCCCCAACTCCCATGCCTTGGAGGGGGTAGGGTGGGTCGGAGCTCCCCCTCCGTCCTGGAAATAGAAAACAATAGACTTCTCCCCTCTGGCTGCATAAAGGAAGCTAGGCAAGGCTTCGAGGAGAGCGTTCTTCAAGGGTGTAAGTGCAACACCCCCAGCATCAGGCTGAAAGCAATTTACAGCACGTACGGATCTCACCGCTTAACAAGGGCTGTTAAAGACGGATTCTGGGGAGGTGGGAAGAGATGCCAGTTCCTATCAAGATTTGATTGCTCAGTACTCTGAGCTCCCAAACTAATATATCAAATTTAATTTTTGAAAACAGGGCCGAGCAAGATGAACTTCCACTAATTAACAAAACCCAATTTTTTTCCAGATGTATTCTAATCTCCTACTGCCCACACGGCAGACATCAAATGTGAAATGCGGGGCGAGGGGATTGCACATAAAAAGTTGGCTGCGAGAGGCCCTCACTCTGAGCTCCCCTTTGGAATTGAAACTCATCGTGACAAATCACTGTGGCTCTTCGCCACCAGGACTCTTCTCCCTTCAGATCTTATGGCCAAGAGAAGCGCTGGCCATATGTTCACACCAGTTGGTGAAAACACACTGAACCAACAAAACAAGCATTCCACTTATGGGTAAATCTTTTTTATCATGCTAAATGTATTCATCTTAACCGTGTTAAAATACACCCCGTCATTCCCCCCCGCAGGAACAAATACGCTCTCCTGCGAGACCAGCGCATTTATAGCCCTGAGCCAGACATGAGCAACTGGTGTCCTCCCCAAATGTCCTTTGTCACTCGGCATTCCTCAGGTGTCTTCTAAGTCTCAGTGGGTGAATGAAAAGTGAAACATGAAAGAAAAGAAAATATTATGACATTAGAACCCTAAGTGGTGTCTAACAGGGGCACCAAGGAGGGATTTACTAGGTACGATACTTCAACAGCCCCAAGTCAGTGAAGCTCCCAAGAGCCCCGAAGTCAACACAGGGCTGAATGTCACGCCAGGTCCTGCTGGACGGGCCCACTCCCCGCATGACTATGAATCTCAATTTTAAAAGTTAGCCAGCAGGTTAACGCTGATGGCAGAATTCGAATTTTTCATAAAGTATCATTTATGAAAGCCTATGGGCCTGAAGTACTTTTGAAGAAATTTAAATTCCAGTAAAACTTCTGCAGTGTATTTGAAGATTCTGGTGGGCAGAACATTTGTCTGACGTGCATTGGCAACCTCAGCGGCCCCCAACCGTTTTGGCACCAGGGACCAGTTTCATGGAAGACAATTTTTCCACGGGGGTGGGGAGAGGCACGGAGCTCGGGTGGTGATGCCGGTGATGGGGAGCGGCTATAAATACAGATGAAGCTTCACTCGCTGGCCTGTTTCTCACCTCCTGCTGTGCAGCCCGGTTCCTAAGTTTCAGGGAGGACAATTTTTCCACAGATGGGGGTAGGGAGGGGACGGTAGGGGTGGGGGTGGGGCGCAGAATCAAGTGATGCTCTGCCCAGTTCCTAGCAGGGCACGGACCAGTACTGGGCCGAAGCCTGGGGCATGGGGACTGCAGCATTAGGGACTGAAACTCAAGCTACTCACAGGACTTCACACAGACCTTGGGCTTGAGAATGAGAGGGGAGGCCCAAGAAGTCTTGCAGGTAAGAGACCTTAACATGAGCTGCTTACACCAGGGAAGGGATGATAATTATATTTACTTCTCAGCGAGCAACATATGGAGGAAGCCCTGGAGAATTCTGACGATAGCAAGGAGAGACTCTTGGAAGAGCCTGCTATGCAAAGGCGGTGTTGCCTAGCTTTCCTGATTTGGGTTTACATTTAAACAATGTCATTTTAATAGAGGCACAGATATAAAGTGAGCATATGCATGAAGTATTAACAAAAGGCTCCTCTCTCCCTCTGATCTGTGGCCAATGTACATCGTAGCTTCTGTATTTAAAGTCCATGGTCTCCTCTCGATTTTGTGTAAAGCTGAAAACATTTCTCGGGTACATACACATTCTTGGTCTCGGCTTCGTTCCAGCTCGGCATGTCACGGTTCCAGCACACGTCAGCCTATGCTTCTGTTTTTGGAGGCTGGGTGTAATGACATTCTATACCGAGGCTTCTTGAAGCCACTAATAGCCATGCAATTCCTTCAAGTACAAAAAACATCCAGATGGGAAGTGACCACCACTCACTGGGAGGCAATGTTACAGAGGCCGTGGTTCTTGCCTAGAGGAGCTGTATTTGGTGAAGGCCGTCTTCAGGGAGCTACATCCAAGTCTAGGTTACCTTAATTCTTTGGGAAAATTTATTTTGTAGGTCCTGGGCTAGCTAAATACCAAAATTAGGCATAAGATCAAAGCTCCAGCTTCATTTACCTGATTTTAATCCTCCACGGAAACGAAGAGCATCCTGAATTCCACTTCCGCAGCCCACAGAACCACAGCCCATCTCCAGCTGAGTGGGAAGAGTGTGGCTCCTTTTCCTTAGGGAAGCTCTCTCTGCTGTGTGTCAGATGATAAATATCAAGTAAAACTCTGTGATCTGCTGCCTCCCATGTCTGGCCCTTGGAAGGTGTGACAAACTACTTTGTTTTAGAAAGTCAGGGTGGGTGAGAGAGATCCACTTCCCCCAGGTCTGCAAAAAAGTAGTCTTTCTTCCATCACGGTGTGGAACATCCCAGACTGACACTGGGTAGAGAAATGATGCCAAATCCCTCCTGGAACCAAACACAGGCAATCGACAGACTAAGCCCTTGAAGCTTTTATAAGAAAACCAAAACCAAGTCACGCAAAGTGTGTGACTGCTTATGAAAATGGGAAGATACTCTCTCTCCTAGGCCTTACTTTTAGATTATGTGACACACACTTTAGGGCACTGGCCACAGGAAAGTGTGCATATGTATGTATGTCTGGGATTAATACAGGCGGTCACGTGTGTTATAAGGCCTTTATATACATCATCTAACTTAATCCTCACCAATCCTATGAGTCTTCTGCCCATATTATGGGTGAGGAAACTGAGGTTCAGAGAAACTACCTTGCTCAAGGTCAAAGAGAGCACGCGGAGAGTCCGTGCTATCTTCTTCAATGAGGACATCTTAATTTCAGCTTAACCACTTTGGTACGACGCTCATCGGCCACGAAGCCTTGCCCACAGCCGGCACTCACAGTCCACACGGTAGTTTGTGCTGTGCATTGATGACGAATCCGTTTTGCTCTTGTGTGATGAGGAAAGCTTTAAAGCACTGAAAGCTTGTTCTACTTTACAGGCAGCTTTAGGAAAATAACTATAATAACTCCTACTAAGGACTTGTTAAAAGGTCACAGATTCGGTTACAGGCAGCTTTAGGAAAATAACTATAGTAACTCCTAAGGACTTGTTAAAAGGTCACAGATTCGTAGTAACTTATTAGCTGAACGTACACACTGCGACTGCAGAGATAAAAACTGTAAAAGTAAAAGCTTTTGGCTGTCAACTAAAGTCCATGCTCTGCTGTGCACGTTCATCTGACGCTGTCGA
This sequence comes from Cheirogaleus medius, assembly GCA_008086735.1. NCBI lineage: Eukaryota > Metazoa > Chordata > Mammalia > Primates > Cheirogaleidae > Cheirogaleus > Cheirogaleus medius. The sequence goes on along the minus strand of VBSM01000361.1, from coordinate 99,225,991 downwards.
CTATAGTCGACACTTGTACCGAAGTGGTTAAGGAACAAGATTGCAGGAACATGGCAGTGTAGAAGGAAAGTCAGCCATGCTCTCTGCCTGATGCAGGTGTTTTCCAAAATTCTGCATCATGCTTAGAGAAATTATTTACAAAAAAATGTTCCAAGGTTAATTTGGTCAGGAAATGCTTGAGATAAGCAGGCATGTTTTCTGCCTTTACTATGGTAATATGGATTACAGATTGCCCAAAGGCGAGTATGTAAGGAGATGTTTTTGAGATCTCTTCTGTTTCTTAGAATACATTTTGGAAAAAGCTGGAGTAAAACTTCAGTCCCTGAAACCAGATTTGGGAAGAAGACGAGGCTCCTATTTTGGGGACACACTTGATGATCACCTCCCGCCCCCACCCTCTGCCAACTTTCCCTCGGGGTTCCAAAGCGGACTAATGTGGCATTTTGGAGGACTGCATGACTTGGACCATCCTAAAACCAAAGCAGGCCGGGGAATCTGTGGGCGGAAGCTGTGGATGCCACAGGCACACTTGACAGCTCGGACTTCAGAGCAGGAGGCCTGGAATCAGGTCTTTGTCAGGTTCGGTCAGTTCCTGCGTTTCTGAGGGCTGGGCATGTAGCCACGGGGGCTTTTGTCCATCCACTCAAGACTCAGAAGCACCCACCCAGGATCCCGAGCAGGACTGGAACTAGATATTCTCGAGGAACATTTCAGAGCTGGGAGGGGCCTCAGAGATGCCTGTGGAGCACACAGGTAGTCTAGGGGCCATGCCGCAGGTGACACTACTTAAGTCTTCTTGATTTTAGATAGAACTCTTCTCACCACCCTGATTCCAACAGCTAGAGCCTTCCTCTATTGCTCATGTCAAAATGAGTGTTTTTGATGCACAAACACTGAACATTCGGAGTTTTTTCAATGCAAAAACACTATTTGGAAGACTAGTTTATTTCTATAATTATCTGACATGAAAGACTAGAACGTAACTGCAGCAGGGTTGTCGTTCATTGATGACTCCTCAGAGTCCAGAACAGCTTGGCACGTATGCAGCACGTGCTCGATACATCTCTGTTGAATTATGAATAATGTGGCATCTTAGCAGATTATATGCTGCTACCAAAAGTATTTATCAAAGTCTTAAAAAGCTTGCCTGACCATGAAGTTACAGTTTACTTCCAGGTTTCTAGGGCGGTGCGAGGGGTGCCGGGGTGGTGGTGAGCAGGGCCTTAGGCAGCTGGGCTGCGGCTGTCCAGGGAACGAAGAGAACCTGAACTCAGCAATGACGTGGGTTGTTTGGACTGTCCATTTTGGGTTCATTTGTAATACTTTGCTTCCTTGTAGGTGAACAGATATAGGAACTGGTACATATGGTTTGATAGGAAATGAAAGATTTCCAACAGTTTTTAAATGGATGGATTTCAGGGCAAAGGCTATCTTCTTTTCATAAAAGAGGTAGTTAATAGCTTACATTGTATAAGACTGCCCACATCCCCTTTGAAAAAATCATTCTCTGTTATAACTTTAAAAAAACAGCTTAACTAGTCTTTGAACAGGCGCCTTCATCATGAAAAACTGATTCTGTAACATTCTCAACCTCAAACAAAACATTCTGAATAGCTACTGCTGAGCAGATGCCACCCAATATCTCTTATGTGACATTAAAAAAATTCACTCAAATACCAACAGATTCAACTTTATAGCACCATTCCAAAATACTAAACTTTCTTTGCACCTTTATTTTTATCTTTTTTGGTACACATTTAAAGTATGGGCATCCTGTAAATTTCTGAAAAGCCTCATAGAAAAAAAAAACCAACTAATTTTTAGGACAAAGCAATAACTCAGTTTATAGGCAAGATGATCTCAAGCAGGCTGTAAATTCTTCATGGACTTCTGTAAGTCTTGATTCTGGGGTGAGAATGTAGAAAGGATGCTATAGTCTTCCTGGATTATTCTAGAGACTGAGTTGCATATCTGTATATAAAAACTTGTTGCTCAATGGTCAGATTCTGGGTATTAGTTATAACTCGAACCACGGTAACAACAATCTTTTGTAAAGATTTTACTCTTCTGATTGACAAAAGAATTAGATATTGTATACACCTTTTATTCATACTCTGTGAGAGAGAAAGTAGAATAATATTGAATTCCCTCTTACAAATTTCCATATTTTAAGCTTGGAGCACTAAAATCTGTTCTTAGCAAGCAGATGTATTTAAAGTAGAATTATAAATGGTTTTTTAATTCAACATGTATTTGGCTGCATTGTTTTGTAAGAAGACTGTTTGACTAAGTAATGTGGGAGTTGATAGATGAGAGGCTGCTTGCAGAAAAAATTACTTCTTTCCTTGTGACACTAGAGAGTCACGTCTCACACTGATTGTAACTACATGTTCTTGTCTAACTCGTCCACGTGTTAGTGGGAGGGATGAGAACAGGACAGTGGGGATGGCCGAGGGCTGGGGATTCCGAGTGTGCTGTGTGTGAAGAGGGGTGAGAAGAGGTAGAGTCAGAATCAGGAGGGGTCCACCAACAGCGAAACTGTGCAGCAGTTTCAAAGAATTGATTGTTACACAATAACAGTCAATGATCCAGGAAGAAAAAGTTTAAATTAGAAGTAACTGGTATTAAAAAGCTACTGTGCACCAGGTAGGAAGGAATATGAGAATAATAATATGCCCTGAAATAGAAATAATCACTTTGCACTATGTACACCACATACAATATAGCATATTCTCTTTAACATTGCACAATATAAATATTATACATGGTGGATTAGACTAAATGCAAAACTTTGAGGCACACAGAAGAAACATGGAATAGATCGAACTTGGATTAAAATTAAGATGGCGTTAGTAAAAGGCAGAATGTTACATTTTCAGGCCAGTAAGCTTTTGAGATCTCACCTCAAGTGGGTTGGCAGCCACATCCCATATATACTGAAAATTATCATACCTCAATGTTATTAGAGTTAATTGCTTCAAAAAAGACTAATTAGCTAAATAATTTGAGAAAATCAAACTGTTGCTCCCCACTCTAAAGTAGGTAACCCCTAACGGTCTCTTCCAAATGTAGGGTATTATAATGTGAGTACACAGCTGTATTCGCCTATTTCTCGTAAATAACTTGGTTACTATGAAACCACTTGAAGGAAACTAGAACAGTATTCAAGAACACCCATCACAGTGCTTAACAAGATTTAATGTACATTTATTCTTAACATGTGGAACATATAAAGATTTTATACTGAATAAATGATATTCATTAAGCCAGAGGAAAAGGAGGAATTTACATCAAGTTTTTTTCTTTTTTTTTTTTTTAAACT
>VBSM01000361.1:99147748-99222569 GCA_008086735.1 Cheirogaleus medius | reverse complement strand
AAAACTCTGTACTAAAAAAAAAAAGAAAAGAAAAAAAATGAGGGTATGTTTAATGTACAACTTCTATATACATCACAGCCCATAGGCAGTAAAAAAAATATTTAAAAAATGATTAAAGGAATTGTGAAGAACTGTCATGTGGAAGGTCAAACGCCGGACAGCAGACATGACGGTAGTGGTGAGGAAGCAATTTCCGTTGATCGTTGTCAGGTATGTATTTTCAATCTTAACTTAAAAAACATTGTTTTTGCTCCTAGCCTAATGTAACCATTTTCCTGTGGAGAAACCAGTATCATTTCATAGTTTTGACTACTGACTGACACACCTCCTTGAGCCCCTACTTATATTTCTAGAAATTTCTATTGCACAGAGCTTTGGGTGATGGGATACAGTTTTTTTTTCATTCTCTGAAGAATAAAACACATAGGAAATTGATAATTTTTCACCCTTTTGCCTCAGTGTGGTGAGATTTTCCCATCTTAGCATCTTTAGCTGCAACTTTTTTCTTTAAAGTCAATTTGCTTCCCCAAAAAATGCAATCAACATGGAAAAGAAAATTAAAAAGAAAATCTGTGAAAAACAAAAAGTGACCTTTGAATGCACTAGACAGCAACTTTGGTTAAAAAAAAAAAAAGAAATAAAAAAACCCCAAAGGATGTACTTATACACACAGACAGCAAATATTAATTTCATAACTGTTCAAATTAATTATTTCTTTAATTCCCAATTGGTAAATAGTGAATGGGGCAGAGGAGCAAAGATTTTCTTTTCCTTCTTCCTACGCTGGATAAACAAGAACAGAAAACAGCCAGTTATATGCGACCCTCTATCTTCACTCACACATGCGTGCCTTGTCACTTATGTCATAACTGCCCAATCTGAAACAGTACGTCACAGATGACAGATGCAACCAGAGAGTTGAGGACAGCTGATATTGAGATATCCAGCAACCGGCCCTCGTGCAAAAGGAATTCAGAGCGGTTTTCGTCCACTCTGGCCATGGCCAGCAAAGCCTTGGCCGCCCTGCACATCATGTCTACGCTAGGTGGTTCCAGAGGCGGGGGCTGCATGTGCATGAGGTTGTGCTGGCTCTGCTGGTACTGGGCCATCGTGACCCCATCCTCCAGGAAGCTTATCAAGTTTCCAATGCTTCCTTTCTGCACAGCAATCGCCCTTGCTGCTAGCGCATCCCCTTGGGCAAGGTTCGATAAAAGCGCCATGGACATTTCTCGACAGACTGGGTTTTTGCGATCCCCAACGTACCTAACTAACGTAGCATAGAATTTCTCCTGACGACTAAACGGAGGAGTGGCCAAGATCAGGTCCACATTGTTGTCCTGGATACTGAGTTTACAGAGGGTCTCCAGCACAAGTCTCTGAGGCGACAGGACCGAGTTGGGTCCCACAGTTGGAAAGGGGTCTTGTGCCTCTGCAGATGGGCACACCATCCAGTGCAGCAAGCCATCCAAAATTGGCAAGCAGATGCTTTCCGTGTAAGCAGACAAGTCTAGCTGCCCAGAAATGTTGGCTAACGTGACCAACGTGTTATCCCTCAAGACCTCGAGGCAGTCCCACCACCACTCGTCCTTGCTGCAGGCCACCCCCTTGTCCCCGTCCTCCTCTTTCTCATAGGTCTGCGGTGCTCGTTTTCTCTCTGGATGCTCGTGGTGAAGAAGAATCAGCTTCCCCAGGATCAGCACCAAGCCTGGATGTTTGGACATTTCGGCATCGTTGCCAGGCACAAAGGACAAGCTGCGGACGATGTTTGACACACAGATGCAGCGCTTAGCCAGCGAGTCCTGCCAGTGCGCGATCGTGCACAGAGGAGTCTCGTCTCGGCTCCTGGGCTCGTCCTCCAGCAGCTTGATGTTCCGGTGACTTTTGGCTTGTTGTATACCGAAGGGAAACTTACTGCTTTCGGTTTGGGGCCCAGGGTTTGCGTCTTCGGGCAGCGCCCCTGGCCGAGCAGACAGGACATCATCGATGGTCGCTATGATGCTTTTCTCCTGCTGCTCTTCAGGATCACCTTTGCCTTCCTGCTCTTTCTTTCTGCCTGTGGAGCTTAAAGGGGGAGGCGGGCGCCTGCGAGGAGGAATCTCCATCTTGCTCTCGAAGTGAGTCTGGATGTGCTCCGTGGTGTCCCCCCCGCCAAGCTGCCAGTGCAGAAGTCCACTGCTGAACTCCTGCACGCGGCCCAGCTTGTCCGATCGGTCAACAACAAAAAGGTTGTTCTTTTTGACTATCTTTATTGGCAGCTTGTCAAACTTGCTGGCTTGCTTCGGCTTCTCCTGTGGGTCCGCAGTGGCGTCCGGCGCGGGCAGAGCAGTACTGCTCTTATCTTCGGCTTCTGCCTTCTCGCCATCTTCTTCATCATCCTCCTCATCCTCCTCCTCGTCGTCAATACATTCAGCATCTTCTTCCTCTTTCCCAGAATCGTCTGCCAGAGACTGGCTGTCATCGCTCCTCGCTGCGTTGTGGTCAAGTGCTTTCTGGCTGGGGTCTCCCACTTCGTATTCCATGAGAATTCCAAAAATGTCAATCAGGCATTTTCTAAAGTACTCGACTAAGAGTTCAAGAAATCCAGACAGCTGGAGAGGAAGAGAGAGAGAGAGAGAACAGGTGCAAGGTCACGACATCAGATATGACTGAGAAGGTAAACACCCTGAGAGCTGGCAACACGTTTTTATAATTATTGTCACACATGTTTTCATTCCTTTCTGGCTGGGCCATGAGAGATAAACTACTTATCAGTCAGAACTAACTTCCTGAATTTTACATTATTAATTAAACCAACATCTAGCATGTTTCTTATTTGCCGCTTACTTTCTTACACGACTAAACATGAAAACTTACTTTTTATTTTCACATTTCTACTATTCCCAATGAGGGGGTGCTTTGCTGTTCTTTACCTTGTTTTTTTTTCTGATTTAGATACAATGCACTCATTATTAGAAGAGCAGGAATGTGGATTTTATAGATTCTTTTGCCCAAAGTGACTCTGTTTTCTTCTATTATTTATCTGAGACTTGCTTGCCAGGATTTTTATGGTTATTATTCTTACAATTTTATGGTTATTTTTGTCTCAGGTGCCCTAGGTTACCCTAATTTATGTTCCCTATATATCTTTTGGAGAAGATAATTTCAGCAATGTAGTAGCTCATGAATGCTGAAAATTAAAATGAAATCAATTTAGCCCCTGATAAATGAATTAGAATGTTTCACAAAATACAATTTTACATTTTAGTTACTCACAACTCTAGCTGAAAGACGAAAGCCACTATGCAAGAACCACTGCCTAGGAGAATGAGTTTGGTTTCCTCTAAGCAAATGTTTATACCAAGAGATACCCAATATACTCCGTGATTAACCACTGCCAGGCCCGTCCCCCAACACACCCTCACTACATTCAGGGCCTATGAACAATAAGTAATAAAAAGGATTCCTCTGTGGGGACATTATGCAAATCGGCTATACTTCCATCTCCTACTGTCAGGGAACACAAAAGTGGGCTCAGAGCAAATATTAAGGAGGCGAAGCTCAAGCCCCAACTATAAAGTCCATGCTTTTGGGGTGTGGAAGGGTCTATGCTTCAAGTGGATTTTCCCTCACTCTTAAAGCTTACTTTCCCAGGGGAAAAGAGAAAGTTAATAAAGTAGTTCTGGTTATGGAAATGTGTAAACAATAACAGATTACCTAATATAAGAATGAAAGTTAATTACTCTCGCAAATGCAGTATATATTTTTTAATAATTATTTTCTGCTAAAACAGACCTTATGCAATGTTTATGACCTTATTAATATACTTTCTGTCAATTGAAAAATTACTTTTCTGGGTTACATTGAAGACTTAAATGAAAGAAAAGAAAAAGTGGGAGATTCCTGTCTTATTTCAATCAGAGCAAGGAAATTAGATGTTTTAGCTTTTTCCACTGAAAGTAGAGAGTTGTTCGTATGCTGTAGGGAAAATCATCTTTTTTCATTTTTATTTCTAAATATTTATTTAAAAGCCTATAGCCCAGTTGACTCTTGGGCATTTTTCATAAACTTCAGTTCTTTTCTCTTCTAGCTATTATGCTGGAAGCTACTTTAAGCCTAGCTCTGAAAAGGAGACTTTTTAAATGTCCGCTTCAAAATAATCTTTAGAGAGTCAGGAACGGAAGAGAGCAGACCGAGAAACAAGTGTGGCCATGAGTTCATGACTATTTTAGCTGATTGAAGGGTATGTTAAACTGTTCTCTCTACTTCTACATATTTTATATAAAACATTTTTAATTTTAAATTGCTTTTTAATTAAAAGAAAGATGTCAAATCCTCCTGGAAAGTAAGGTAATATTCCACTGCAACCAATTGCATTTCCAACACTGACTACAGTCATAGCTTTATGTTACATTTTGATTAATTTCCATCGGCCTGTTAATATTCATTCTAAACAACAATTTAACTTTAGTATTATCTATACCAGGTGTTCTCAAACTATGGCCTGCGGGCCACATGCGGCCCGCCGAGGACATTTATCCAGCCCGCCGGGTGTTTTTGCTGACACTGCGGGTCCTGCTTAGCAGCCAACTTGTCCCGGGCCCACAGTGCGCATTCTCCAATGGTCTGAGGGACAGTGAACTGGCCCCCTGTTTAAAAAGTATGAGGACCCCTGATCTATACCATACACACACACACAGTCAATGCTTTCTTATGAGAAATATAGGGGTCTGTGTATATACACTACAGATTAAAGTGAATATTATCCCAGAGAACTACACAACGATTAAGGTTGGTTTATAATAATTGCAATGACTAACAATGTTAGGCAGTACCTAGTAACTTGGGCATTAGTTCAAGTGTAAGTATGTACTGGTTAATTTTCTAATATTCTACTTTGGTCCTTAGTTGGACTGGTGTTGGCTCACCTGGGAGAGATTGAAAGTAGCAACAGTGCTATCATCATACAGGAGAATGTTAATAGTGTCCAAAGCCCACGTACTCTCAGCCAAAAGACCTGATTTCAGGGACATCATCACACGCCACGCCTCAGGAGTAACTGAAAATGGGAAATAAGGATATAATTAATATTAACTATGCATGAAAGAATAGAAAGTAACAAAAGAGTAAGAAAAAAGGATACTGTTTAGTTAAATACTGATTTTAAACAAATGCTCTAAGGGAACAGTTAAACATGATTATTTTCACATTTTAAATGGAGGTGATACGCTAGACTAATAAACTTTTGTTAAGATCTTTTTGCTTTGTTGGTTAAATATGAGCCAAAAGTGCTTGTGGACATGGCAGTAGTTAAGCATAAATGGTCCTTTCTCATCTCTGGTTTATTTCTTTTAGTCACCCAAGAGCCTAAAATGATGTATCAGATTTTTTAATAACTGAGTCAAACAAACAAACAAAAAAAGGGGTATCTGTCTTCTTTTGCCGTCTCCAATCACAAGTGTCTCAAGGTGGTGTCTTTGGAAGGCTGCCAAATATGTGCAATATAAAAGCAAAATTTAATTCCAAAATAGCACATCCTTAGATATAAAGTCTTGATTTTCCCATGCTGTTTTCTTCTATTTCTGTGCTCGTGCCCTCAGAACACAATGTTGACAAATATTAGCACTCTGATGGTTCAGATTTTTCAAGAGTGTGCTCAGGGCCAAGGAATGGGAATTAGTAGGTCTGTCTTTTTTGTCATTTTCCCTGTCCCTGCTACTAAAGAAAACAGATGATCAGATAAAACGTTGTGAGATTTGCCCTAACATGGGGCTGGGAGAATAGACTCATCCGTATCTGAATTTTCAAAGGAAGCATCTCTGGAACCCTGGCGGCGAGTGCCGCACGAGCTGGAGGTGGCAGAGAGACCCTGCTCACTGACAGCTCCCAGCGCAGCCCCGCTCGCCGGAGGGAGCTCTCCAGGCGCCAGCCACCGTCGCATGCGGGCGAGGGCAGCAGGGCTTTTCTACCTTTACTTTAATTTTTTCTGTTTTTCAAATTTTCCAAGCTAGGCACATATACTTTTATAACAGAAAAGTCAAGCTTTCTTCTTAAAATAGGGAACACAAATTTCCCGAGGTTGAAGACAAATACTGTATAACATGCACAAAGAATTTTTAAATTTTAGATATAACACACAAATATACACATATCTCTCTCTCTATATATATATATATTTTTTTTCTTCTCTACAGAATGGTGCTCAGTATCTGCCTATACCTTTCTCCCTCACTACCCCTAGTATATAAAAAACTCCTTGCTTCTGTTGTCTCTCTATATATGTCCTTAATATCCAATGACCGTGAATATCTTTAATATCATTAATTTAATATCTTAAATTTTCTAATCACTGCAAATGATTTTAAGTCAAGGGATTTTGAGATTTTTGAAAAATTTTTTCTTATACAACCAAGATTTATTATTTTCCTTGCTGTGTTAAAAGTATTTCCAAAATAATCCGGAGAAACTGTGTGTATTTCCAGACAATCCAGATCTCTGATTAGTATTCAGAACATTCCATGGAGGATGAACAAGCAACATCAGCATTCAGTTGACATAACTCCTTGGCCCACGTCTACCACTGCCTATGGATGACATCAATTCTCTATACCAGAGCACAGCACATTCTATGTCATGTCATCTACCAATCTACATATCACATCCGGGTTTCGACTTTTTCCCAGGGAAATTCACTGTATGTTGTTACCAAATGACAGAGTGGCTTGCTTTCAGATTTCCTCAGGTCACCTTTAGCATTTCATTAGCCTTACAGTGGGCACATAAGGCAGAGATTAAGTGGCCTGGTTAGGGTTGAATTTTTAAGCCCCAAACACATGTAATCACTGAGGATTCCCTCTTACTTGGAGCTCTCATCTCATACACAACTCGTGGAAAACTACCATTTGAATTCAAGTTCTCCTCTGGCAGCATTTCTCATTTCAGATTAGCAGCTTCCAGCTATTGCTCCTATATAAAAACAAATCCTGATAATTTCTAGTCACAACTTCATCCCTTTGAGATTAACAGGACCTACATCTAAACTAAAATTAAAATTCTGCACTGCAATTGGAATTCATTTCAGGGACAAAACCTTTGGAAGTCTTACCGATATCTTTTGAGGTAATCTTTCGCCTTTGTTTCAAGACTGGCTGGGATGCTTCCACTGAGCCGGGAGGAAAGGTGATCTCCCTTCTGATGGGGGGCGGCTGGGGGGGTGGCCCAGTGACCTGGGATGTAGGGACTGTGGGCATGACCTTCTGCATCTTCATAGAGGGCAGGAAGGGAGACTTGCTTGGAGACATGCGGTTCTCCAGGGAGCGCTGGAAGGATGCTGGGCTGGGCGCCCTGGAGATATGATTTGGCAGTGACGGTGGCGTTTGGTAGGCCGGCTGCGGCGGGCGCGTGATGGGCTGCATGGAGGCTGAAGATGACATATAAGGCTGACGCTGGCTGACGTGAGAAGGCCACGGGCTCTCATGATTTATCCTCTGATCAGGTACCATCAGATCGTCCGTGCGGCTCATGCCCGGATAAGGAGGGGCCTGTGCAGGGCCGCCCGGGCCCTGCCTGTTCTGGTAGGGGTAAGGCATGTCATTGCGGGCCGCCCACATGTTCTGCTGAGGCCCCTCACCAGAGGACGACTGCATCGGGCCGCCCATCACCTGTGGCGGGACCCCGTGCGCCTGCACCTGCCCCGGGGCCTGCGCCCTCTCTCTGCTGTAGGGGTAGGGGTACTGTGCCTGGACAGGCCTCCTGTCGGGGCCCGAGTAGGAGCTTCCGTACTGGTTGTACATCTCCTGCTGCTGGTTGCCGTACTGCATGCCGTACATGTCCCCCTCATGGCGCTTGGCTGGAGGCCCGTACATGCCGTCCATATGGCGTTTGTAATTCTGAAATTCACATAAAGACAAATCACACTGATGTGCTCTTACAGGTATAATCACGCATACTTACATTGTGTAAATAGTTATTACCTGGTAGAACATTCACTTCAAAATGAAAATGGGAAGCTCCTATCACAACTGAGAACTAACAATTTATAGACTACATTTCAGTATTATATAACGCTATGTTGCACACTCGGAAGAGGGCTTCCGAAGTTTGTTTTCCTATGCTTGAAACATCGTGGGAAAAAAACAAGTCTCCGCTCCTCTGGCTGTGATACTGGGACAGTATGGCATTGTGGCTACCACACAGGCACACACTGGACAGGGGCTTGGAGCTACACTAAGATCACATCAGGAGGCAATGAGGATTCCAGGGCCAGCCTGAAATGCCCTGGGTTAAATGGATTTTTTAGGCTTCACTTTGCAGAAAAGCCTCCAAAGAAGACTCAGCTCCTAGGCCTGGACTATGCTACCTGACATCCACCCTACGTTTCCTGCCCTCACCTCTGGCTCGTCCCTTTCAAGACTCGCCCATGGAAGCCTGCTGGTCCCAGCTGTGACAGGGCCAGCACAGTACCAGCTACTAACCTGTCCTCCTGGGGATGCTGTGAGGGCAGCACTTAATCAGGGAGGGGGAACCTGATGGGAGGCAGTGAGATGCTTGAGGTTTTCATTAGAGTTCTTGAAAATTGTTTAAGATCAGTTGGTTTAATAATACAATTCAGTGTACCTATCTAGTCTAGCAAAATTAAAATAAGTAGTTAAAAAGCTACTTTGTAGTTTAAAAATTCTAAAAACAAAAACAAAAAACTCCTCTATTTTGCAAGAGGTCTCGGCACTGAAAGTTGTTTAGAAATAGCAAAGTCCTATATGTCTGGAAAACCACACCATGAAGTGCAATTCTCTGCAACAGTGTTAATAACTGCAAGGTGCAGATCTCACACAACTAAATCTCTCCGAGCTGCAGTGGAGAACCAGTATAAATCTATCAAAATATACAGTCATATCTCATTTTTAAATAGCCAATTAACTTTCACTATTATCATGTAATATTTTAAGTTGCTTTTTATACATAGTCTCTTTAAAACATTGACAAATTTCTGTTCTGAAATGACTTTTGATATAATAGTATACACAATAAACACATGTTTAAAATATACTTAACTCTAACTTGGACTTGTTATTATTTACAAGGATGGATACACTTAACTTCTTGTAACATGTTGTATTTGTTTTATAATTCAAAGAGCTATTTTTAATTTACTGACTTCAACATTCCAAGAGTACTTCTTAGCACTAACTATATTCTGAATGCTCAATAAATGCTAAACATTTTTTTTATACTTCCCAAAAACCTTCAGAAGTAATACAAGTTTGAGCTTCAGCCTCCAGGAGAGAATCAGAGAACAGGGAGCCCCACGCCCACTCCCCAACTCACCGGCTGCTGTGGGTACAGTCCCGGCTGGTGCCCTCCATATGGCGGCTGTCCCGAGGGAGGACCTTGGCCTGGATACTGCTGTCCATAAGGTTCATGCCTAGAACAAGGCATTCAAAGAAAACTTAATTTACAAAACTTCAGGCAAACAGAGAAATAGACAATCCATTTCTGGAAATGCCACACCACTGCACGGCACTGCCTTGCCCTCTCCCTACACGCCTTTGACCGAGGCACTCTGAGCAGCAGCTGCGCTTTGACTTTCGGCAAAAGGGACGGGAACACCCATCGTGGGAGAAGTGCCAGCCTCCTGGTTTGGCTGTGGTTAACAGGTGTCGGAGGAATACCGGTTGGACAGGCAGGCACCCTGTAAGCACTTGTCAAAGCCTGTGGCCTCTGTCTTTGAGGTGGAAGCCCCACCTACCCACCGAAGTTACCTTTGAAAGCGTCATGTAATGTTGTGATGGGAGGCGCTAATGAAAGCAAGAAACAATGAAAAGAATTTAAGACTAAAAAGAAATATTTCTAGAAGAAGTACCAGAATACAGAAAATGTTTCTAATTTTCACATTCTCATCACAAACATAAAATGTTTAATTTTTACAAGGTATACTTCAAAATTAACCCATATGATACTGACTTAGCTAATCATTGTATATACAAGGACTCGAAATTTCAAAATCCAGTGCTCTAAAAGGCTACAGAAAAGAATAAGGAGGATGATGTACTTCTATTAAATCTTAAAATAGAAATGAATAATACATTTATTTTTCAACTGCTATTATGTTGAGGACTTATAAATACCACCAAAAATAGCATGTTTTAAAAGGCAATAGATTTGGAATTTTGAAAAATAAATTGGTTTAAGTTACTATATTAAATCCTGTAAGAAAGGGAATAATTGGACTGAATATATTCCTAAGCTGATCAAAGAATGATAATAAGGAAAAATAAAATAAAATTTTAGACTATTACATGCAGAAAGACATGAGGGAAAGTTTTTGTTAACTACTTTGATATCCAGAAGGAAGCTTATAGTTAGGAGGAAATAAAATTTGACATGAATAACATTTCAGTTAAACAGCAAATAATATTTTTCAGAACAGAAAACAATGAGGCAAACCTCTCCCTCTAATATGGTACATATGGAAGAGCCAAAATAATTGTTCTTCTAATCTCATGAGCAAAAAAAAAACCAACCAACCAACCAACCAAACAAAAATCAGTAGTTTTTCCTGGACCCTCAAAAACAAACCAAACCTAATTAAAATCCTTGCTCCAGCACACTATATATTATATAATGGTTAACTGATTAATGTGGATATCACAAATAAATATTTGCTACTTTATGGCCAGGGTAAGAATTAGAAGAATAAATTTTCAGGTCATGATGAGAACGCACTGTGTCACCTTGGGCACAGATGGCTATGTACTCTCAAGAACAGGTCACAGAAAATGCCATAAAGAAACCTTATATGGTAAAACAGTGACTTTTCAAACCTTCTTCCCCTTTGGTATTATACTCAGGAACGCTTTCCACTAAGTAACCCTTCCCACGGCTCCTGCGTGTCCACTTAGGACGGGCACAGGCTCTGGCCCAGGTGGTCCCTGAGCAGAGCCACCACACCCGAGTGCGAAGGATGCCATCCGAAAGCCAGCCCTGTCCCCAGCACGCCAGCGTGGCTACAGTCAGAAAAAGGGCCTTCTGCTACACCTCTATTCTATTTTCTTTAAAAATCAGAAATATTATAATAAATCCTTGTTTCTAATCATGTCTCTTATTAGGGGGGCAGAGAACATACCAACAAAAGAAGGGGTTGCTGTGATAATAAGTGCCAACTCAGAGGCGCAGGTAGAAAGCGTTTTCTGATGGCCTCTCAGACATTTCAGTGACTTTCCTCTATCTTGTTAAAAATCAGTCTGCATCAGGCCTGCAGCTGAACTTGCCATTTTAATGTCAAGAAGACTTCCTTAAGAAAGGCTCCCATAAGGCCTGTGTGGTGGGTTTTCTCAGAAATGTTTATTAAGGAGCAAAGTACTCGTTCTCTGCTTAAAATGTTCACAGGGAAGAGTTGGAAACATCTGAAAAAGCAACACCTGGAAGACCTTTCCAGAACACTGAAAGCCTAATGTGGCCACCACCGCAACAGACATTTCCCTAAGAACGAAAGGCAGGAGGAGGGCGGGAGGCCCCGGTGCTAAGAGCCTAGCAGTCTGGGAGCTCCCGGACGAGCCACAGCCGGAGTGTACAGCTGGCTGCCTGAGGACAAGGTCTTTGTGGTGCTGTAGGGCCATACCCGACACGCCCCTGGAGATCCGCAGCAAGTGCCTCCCGATTAACTCTGCCAGGAAAGCAGACACTGTATGTTGTCGGTGGCTCAGCCACCAGGGCTCCGAAATGTGTATGAGAGGAAAGCACAGTTTCTAGTAAGTCATCTTCGCTTCATCTTAAAAAATACTCACCTTCGATCGTAACTGGCTCCGTAGGGAAACTGCTGCCGCTGCCCCATGCCCAGGTTGGACATTGCTCCGGAGGGACTCTGGTTATACATGTCCTGCATACTGCTGTTGGGCATCTGTCCTTGCGTCATAAAGGGCTCACTACTTCCAGGCACTGCAATATTTGAAATAAAAGGCATAAAGTTAAGAATCGCAAAAGTCAAAGGGCCCATACATCCCTTCTAGAAATTTTGTTGTCTTTGTATTATATCTTATCCTTAATATGGCAGACCATAATACTAATGAAAGAGCACAAGGTCTGGAGTCAAGATGTGCCTGATGGGGGCAGAATTCTAAGATGGCCCCAGAGACTCCCCCACACTGTTTGCCTTCCACAAGGCTGTCCCCTTGAGTGTGGGTAGAACCTTCGAGTAGGTGGGTATCACACCCATGATTATATTACATTACATGGCAAAAGGGACTCCTCAAGTGTCACTAAAGTTGCTAATCAGCTGACTGTGGGTTAACTGAAAGGGAGATTATCCAGGTAGCCCATAAATTTGGGTCCAGAGGTCAGAGATAGAGCCTTGCTGGCCTTGAAGAAGCAACTGCCATGCTGTGGAGGGGACCACGGGTCAGGAAAGGCAGGAGAGGACAGTCAACCAGAACACAGGACCTCAGCCCTACAACCACAAGGAAGTCAATTCTGTCAACGACCTGAATGAACTTGGAAGGGGATCCTGACCCTCAGAGGACACACAGGCCCGGCTAACACCTTGATTTCAGTCTGTGAGACCCTGAGCAGAGGACCCAGCCAGACTCCTGACCCACAGACTCTGTGGGATCATGCATTTATGTTGCCTTAAGCTGGTGAGTTTGTGGTCACTTCTGTATAGCAATATAGAAAACTAATATAGGCCCGCATCCATTTCTTACTTGGGTAAGTCACTAACTTCTGAGTTGAATTCTTTGTCTATAAAATGAGGTCAGTAATATCATCTCATGAAGTGGTTGTAAGGAAGACATAACATATGTATACAGAGTTAGTTCTTACAGGAAAGAAAGTGAAAATCTTAACATAAACACTCATCCACTGACTCACTCCAAAACAAGGATAAAGAAACTTATTAGGGACTTAAGAATACCTCGAAATGGGATGACATACAACTATTTCTAACAGAGGGTAGAGTGCCAGTTAGGTCAGATATGCAAATTAGCATCAGCTCAGAGCCTGAAGGAAATTAGGTCAAGTCCAGAAACTAGCCTGAAGGCAAATTAAAGATTTTAATATGAATTTTAATTGATATACAATACTAGTACTTTTCTTCATCCTGTGATGGTTCCTTTTATGTTATGTGAGGCAAAAGCTGATTAAAATTTTAGATAAACTTTGTTGAGCTGGGAGAGAGGGTCAAATAATGAAGCCAAATACAAGTGCAATGGATTTTACTTTGTAAGGTGCTTTCACCTATTTTATCTACTTGATCTCACATCAACCTATGGTAGAACCGGTTTTGAGATTACTTCTTATTTTGTACATGAGAACAGAGACAGAAATCAAGTGGCATGAAGTTAAATAGCTTAATTCCCTAACACACAAGGAGTTTTAAAAAAATCAACAGGAAAAAAGGCAACCAAATTAAAAATGGGCAAACAAAAAATGGACATTCACAGAGGAAGAAAAATAAATGGTCAATCAACATACGAAAGATGTGTGAGTTCTAGTAATGTAAGAGATCCAAGTTAAAACAATTACCAGGCTTTTTTCCCACAATCTGATTGGCCAACGTTAGGATGACTGATAATAATCATTCTTAGTATGAGGCGAGAACCACATGGCCTTACATAGTCTTGCTGAGAACATTAACTTTTGCCAGGAGCTGCTATGGGAGGCTCTACTTTGGCAACCCCCAAAGCAGCACATTTCTTGGTGTTCGCAGCCTGTGAATTCCCCTCCCACGGTGACCTGGTCACGGGACCAGCACTGGCCAACGGGGCTCTGGCAAATGGGATGCGAGCAAATGCCGAGAAGGGCTGGCAACTGGGGCTTGCCCCCTGGACTGCTCCTCCTTGGAGCCCACTGCCACGTCTCGGGCACCCAAGAAGACACACGGGAAGGCTTCATACAGGACTCCAGTCAACGGCCTCACGAGAGCTCCCTGTCTGGCTTCCAGATGATGGCAGCCACCTCAGTGTCCTAGCTGACAACACACAGTGAAGACCTATCCAGTTCCCCACAGAACCATGAGAGATAATTAAGCGTTGCCATGTAAAGCCACTACATTTTGGAGTAGTTTGCTGTTACATAATAAAGGATTACTGAGATGCTCAGTAAAGTAAAAAAAAAAAAAGTTCACATTCTTTGATTCAACAACTCTACTTCTAGGAATCTATTTCACAGAAACACTCTAACAAGTGTGAAAAAAATAGCTGCAATTCAACAATCATTGCAGCACTGTTTATAATAGCAAAATATTATGAAACAACCCATTCATTACTAGCATTAAGGTATAACTATTCAATTTCAAAAAGTAGAGCTATGTACACAGATATTAATATTCAAAATATACTGTTTAGTTAAGCAATATATAAATATTACGTTCACTTATATGTAATCGATTAATGCCTCGATCAGTGAAGTAAGGAAATCAGATGGTGGGGAGGCAGGCAGGCACACAGGCAGGGCAAGGCTGCTGGGTCTCGGATTAGGCTCTTCGACTTACTGCACTACCACGTACAACCCCAGCAGCAGCAGCGACAGAGAGCACATTTTCCACTGATGCTGGTCATTACATAAAAAACCAGACCACCACCAAGTTCACTGACAGGACAAGACAAATTGAAGAATGGAAAAGTTTATATAGTACAGGGATAAGCCCATAAGAAAACCTGTTCCCCATGGATTTTTCTGTTTATCTGCTTTAATTTGGTACTCGATATACCAATATCATAAGGCAGCAGGTGAACTGAGATATCCTCACACTGGGTAATGTGTGATGAAAACATATTACAGACAGTCCCCAGAGTGGGGTGGTTCTACTTTACCATGGTGCAAAAGCGATACACATTTGGTATGCCCCTTGATTTAAGATGGGGATATGCCCAGATAAACCCATCATAAATAAAAAATATCAAGTCAAAAGTGTGTGTTCAACTTATGATATTTTTAAGATATGATTGTTTAACAGGATGTAACCCCATTGTAAGTTGAGAAGAACCCACCTAGTGCTCAGCAAGGCAATCCCACAATCATTCTCCCCTAAATTTATTATTACAATAAGAAAAATTATAGGAATAAAGAGACAAGGGAAATATAACTCTAGCTATCCAATATACCATATAGGTAGGATATTAGAATGGTTCACAAAAAATTTTGAGGCCAAATTCCAAACACTACTCATTGTTTTTTTCCATGTTGTCATATTTTCAGAACCTAAAAATGGGATACACCCACCAAAAACACTAACAAAATGTTCTAACATCTCATAGCACTAAGAAAAATAAGTGTCCCAGCATTCGCAAAAGCTTTTGAATTTTTGAGCTTATGCATTTATTGCATGTTCTGCAAAATCTTTACTTGGAATAAGCAGCACTGAACCCTTGAAAGGAAAAATTATAGATTATCTTGTTTTATGACAGTTATCTGAAATATTACATATGAAATGTATATGAAATATTATAAAATCATTCTTAAATGGTACATGCCCAATATTCACATTTTTGAGATTCTCTCTTGTTATTTTTCATTGGTCCACAATACTTATGGAAACCAAGGCTTTGGGCTTTATGCTTCTCTCTACTCAGACAATATATTAAGAAATTCATGTATCCCAACATCTAATCACAACACAGGTAATTATTATTAATATTTAAGGGATCCCAAAATAAGTGCTTCTATAAAAATATTATTCACTATTTTTTCTCTATTTTTCCCCAGTAATATTCACACGCCTCAATTCCACAGGACCTGAATGCATTCAGAAGAAGGCCAAAAAGCAAAATATCAAGTTTCCACTTGCAGCTTGCAAGCCAAGGTCAGAGCTCAGTCAGCCACAACCTCAGTGTAGACTCGACCCTGGGGTCAGTAAGCATAAAGGGAAAAGTCACCCTGGTGTTTGCACCAGAAACTGCCGCACTCTCTCTCAATGACCTCATCAATCCCACGGTTGTGGACGGCCTTTCTATGCTTAGCGCTCCAGGCTACACCCAGTTCTAATCTCTGTTCGGCTCAGCCACACATCCCATCCTCACCCCGACATGTCCCAGGGTGGCTCTGGCTCCCCATCCGTCCCGGTCCTCTCCCCACTGTCCACACGGCAGGGAACAACACTTGCAGCCCCGCAGTCAAGGCCAGTAGTCTCTTCTCCCTCAGCCCCTCCAAAGGCAGCATGTGCTCCCTCCTCTCTACTGCCGGTGCCCAGCTCCCACCTGCCACCTCCCCGACCTGTCCCCGCAGTCTCCCCACTTTCCTCTTCATTTCTTCCTAGGGTGTTCTCCACAGACGACCCCTTGTTTATTTACTCAACAAAAATCTAGTCACGGCACTTCCTTGCAATGACATCTTTTACTGACACAAAAAACCCAAATCCAAACTCACTGACGTGGACACAAAGGCTGAAAGGCTCTAGCCCCGGCCTCAGTGCCCTCAGCTGTCCCCAAGCCCACATCACTGTGCTGGGGACACCTGCCAGCTCCTCAGACATGCCAAGCTGGCTCCTGCCTGGGCCCTTCCACTCTTCCTCCCTTGAAGTCCAGATGACCAGTGTCCCTTCCTCCACCGTCCCTACCCAGTGTCACTGTTATCTGTAGCCTTTCTTCCTCTTAGTTTCCTCTCTTTCACCAACCTCAGTCTTTAATTACTAATTTGTGGTTTAACTTATTTTTTGTTTCCTCCTAAGAGTCTGTTAATTCTGTGAAGGCAGGGACTGTGTGTGACTTACCAATATACTGCCTAGCACCTAGTGCTGTGCTGGCTCATGCCAATATAACGATGCTACCACGACCCCGACACTAGGTATTGCCAACCTGACTTCCCACAGATGCCAGCCACTCTTCTCTGGGCTTTCTGTGCATTAACTTGATTAATCCTCATGGTTCCCTTTGAAGCAGGTCCTATTATTTTTCCCAATTTCTACATGAGGAGAGTAAGGCACAGAGATGCTAAATACTTTTCCCAAGGTCACAAACTTAGTAGGTTGAGCAGCTGGGTTCAAACCTCGGCAGCAAGCACTCGGTATGTTCTAGTGAACAAATGAGCTGGTGGTGCAACAGCAGGGGGAAAAATGCCTTCAGGACCAGGTCTGGGCAGAGGCCCCTCTGCACATACCTTTTCTCATGCCCCCAAAGGGGTCCTTGTTGGGTTCATAGGGCATCCTGCCCATCACATCTGGCATGCCCATACCCTGCTGGTACGGGGCATTTGGAGTCATGGAGTTCCGTTTTGGGAAGGACGAATCACTCACGTCTGAGAATGGGTCGTGCACACTGATTGTACTGCTTCTGAGGAGACGCAAAACACGAAAGCTTAACAATATAGCTTGAGTTACCTCCAAACACTGTATTCAGAAGATAAACCAATTTCAATATCTGTAAATGCAAAAACCATCTAAAATAAATTACATGAATAAAACTAGTAGTAATCAACATTTAAAAACTTTCTAGGGAGCACCATTTCTTCTTTCTTTGAAGTTTGCTCCAAAACATTAATAGGTAAACAAATCAGATTTTGTATGGCTCATGAATTCTGTGTTTGAACATACCTTCCACCTTGCATTGGGGTCATCTGTCCATGAGGGGTGGAGGCCGGTGTAGGTGGCTTCAGGTCACTGGGAACCTCTGCCATGGAATTGCTGCCAGTTGACTGGGGGGTCTGTGGGCCTTGCAAGGATCCTGAGTTAGCTGATAGTAGCAGCACCAAGAGAAAATGGGATAAAAACTAGAGGTTACCAAGTAAGCTCACTTTTGCTAGTTTTATATATATATATAAATTAAAATAAGATACCATTATAATAGAAATAGTAGTAATATCCATTGCTAATGATGTAATAAAATTAGTTGCTCTTACATTGTTTAGAGTGAAAATCAGTAAGAGTGTTTCGAGTAAACTATTGGGCAACCTACTTCATTTGTGATCCATAAAACATATTCATACCTTTCCATGGGGTACTTGTTTCCTGAGTATTTATCCCAAGAAAATAACGTAATAAAAAGAAAGCTTTAGGCAGAAAAAATGTTTATTTCAATGCTGTCTGTACTAGAGATAATCAAAATGTAAATTTAAAAAAATGGGATGAAAAATTTGGTACATCAACTTGACAAACTATCGTGCCGCTTTAGAAAAATATTAGAAAGCTTAGTTCTGGGTCTTAGACAATGAGAAAAGCAATGATACAAATTAATAATGAGCCTTTTGTCATTTCAACACTTTCTCAACATCTAAATGTGTCTATGCTCTGTCATTAATAAAAGTCATTGCTTGAGCTATGAAATCAGAAAGATTTATTATTGAAAAACACAAGTTATACCAATTTAGAGTTCCTTAATGTTGGCATCAGAGTTCTGAGATTTGGCTTTAACTGTAATTACATTATAATAACATGGCTCAGAAATGAACAGGTTTTTAAAAAAACTTAAGTAGGATTCTTAAAAAAATTAATTAACCTCATGTTGAAGGAAAAACATATTCCAAGGGCCTTGCTTTATCAACTATCACAGTCCTTAGCATGTTAGATGTTCAAGAGATATTGGTTTCATTTATTAATTAAGCAAACACTTATTGAATGAATAATAGGTCCACTATATTCTAGGCCCTTCTCTATGCCTGCACGCACCAGTGTACCGAACCAACAGGAAAGACAAAAACACTTGCCCTCATGGAGTTTACAGTAAAGATGTTAGAACCGTGACAGATGGCAGACTTACGGCTGCTTGTAAATAATAACATGTCACATGTTACTGTTATGCTTCTTTTCTAGGCAAGTTCCCAAAGCTCTCTACAGTTACCATGGCTCACATTTTACTTGAGAGGCGACGGAGGTTAAATCACTAGAGATTACAGAGTAAAGGGGTCAGAAATCGCAATGAGCATGTCACTTCTACCCAGAAAGCCTCAGCCACACACGGACGTTTCCAGCCAGACGAGCTCTGCCAGCTCCTGGGCTGGGTGGGGCTGAACTCGGCCAGCAGAGCTGTGCATTCCATGTGACAGACACCCACCCTGTGAGCCCTGGACTTCACGACTTGGAGAATTTCTCAGAGATGTCGGAAAGATTAACTTTTAATGTAGATATCTTAAAAGTAAAGCTTCCTAATATGGTAGGTTGTAATAAGGGCATAAAGTAGTCTTTTTACACATAGCCGTGTAAGGATAACGCGCAGACGCGCCTGCCCCGCCAAACAAGGCTGTGATTTCAGAATGAGCCTTATTTACAGCTAATAAAAAAAAAATGGAAAAATTTTCTCTTGCCAGTGTTTTTTCCTTTCCTTCCACACACACACACAAAAATGCAACCTCTTACAACTCCATTAACAGAGGAGGCTGGCACGCTCTCTAGGCTACCCCTACCTTTTGCCAGAAGCTACAAATGTATACTCTAAAGTAAACAATGGAAAGGTCACTGAAGGTTAAGTACATTCACACACTTCAGACGGCATGGCCAGGCTGCTAGCTGGGAGGATAATTTACACAGCACGAACCTGGTGCCCTAGTTCTGGCGGGGTTGCCGGAAGTAGGGTGGGGAGAAGCAAGAATAGCTGATATGTCCCAGTCTACAGTGACTAGAGGTCAACCAGAGGGCACCGTTGTTTATAACCCGAGCCCCTTTCTCATTTATCTTCCACTAAGGATTCCCTAGTTGGATCTATGACAGGTTTTGTGACATCACCTGTCAGCTAATAATAGAAATTCAGTCAGCCACCTGCCAGCAAAGATGGATGGGTTTTTGGTTACAGACTTGCTAATTGAACGTGGGGCTTCCTTGCCTCCCGTGCCCCCTCCCCCCAGCCTGTCCTGCCACTGCCCTCCCCACTCGGGCTCACAGACTGCAGGGGCCACGGGGAGGTGACTCCTGGGTGGCTCATCAGACTCCGCCACAGCCCTCTCTAGGTGTTTTATGAGATCACCGGGGCTCACGTGGGAGCCTTATTTTGCTGACTTGCTCTGGTCACGGAAGACAGGAGCCCGGACAGATGTCCAGTGTGCGTGGCCACACAGCCACACGGCCACTCAAGGGTGAATGTCGAGTGCGGCCCAGAGGCCATGGGGGCTGACCAAATTGCGTCTGGGTCCGTATTAGTCACATCACACGAATACTGGGCTAGACACAGACGATTTGGAATGCTCTTAGAATACAGCCAAATGATTTAGATTTAGGATTTCAGTTGGTACAAAGTGATCATTGGAAAAAAAATCTACAATGTTTCTTAAAAATCTTTTAGTTTGCCTGAATGCACTGGTAAAAAATCACTGCAATTATGTTCCTATGCAAAGAAGTGACTCCAAACAACACAAATATTTGCTGAGAATTACTTTTTAAACATTTTGTAATCCATGTGACACGGAGGACAGTTGGGAATGGTTTTATTTTCCTCCTTCAACAACAAGGATGTCTCAGAGACGCCTTCCTTACTGACAGTACCAGAACCGACCACCTGACGCACAGATGGCACGGAATGGCTCCCGGCTGCGGGCCGCCGCCCACTGCCCTGGTGCTGTGCGGGGCACCGTGGACACCGCTCTCCGCCGCACGGGACGGGCCTGTCCTTCCACTGCCGCTGTCACAGGACCCGGCTCCATCTGGACTACCGAGAGAATGGATTTTCAGAAGTGCATCTGCAATCCAAGCTCTTTTGTGCAGTTAAAATGATAATGTTGCCATAAAAATGGCAGTTTAAAAAAAAGGGGAAAGGAAAGAGCCAGCTGTTAAGAGAACAGGCCCTCCACTTTCCGGAGGATCTGGCCCCAGCAGGGCCTCCTGTACTGAAGCCGCGCGCGCCGGGAGAGCTATTCTCCACACACAAGCGCAGACCATTCAGGGACACGAGTTCTTTCCCGGCAAATAAAATACACCCTTAGATCTTTGCAGACATCTCCACTTTGGTCCCTACGCCCCACTGGGTTTTTATTTTGGAAAAATAGTTTCAGAGCTGTTCATAGGCAGCTTGTTTTACTCTGTGAACTAAATGTAATGTTGTGAGATTTTTAAAATTAGATTTCCCAGTTTTTAAGGTACACTCTAAGTGGCCAAGGCTTCGAATCTTAAAGGGTGGGGTTAGAAAGGAGGATTTCTGGGATTTCTACTTGCCTTAGAACCTACAGATCTAAATCTAAGCATATTCACTACAAGTTCACTTAGGGCCTAAAAAGTACTCATCTGAGATTCCTTGATTAGCAACCTCAGACATCAGCTTTCCTGTCCAGACAGCTAGAGGAACTCATTGAAAGGGAAATGGCTTCTTTCTCTGGCTTCTATGTGGTAACATTTCACCTGTTACAAAGGTATTTCCAATACAAGCAGAGGCATCTTATGGGTTTGGTATATACCCTAAAGCCAGGCACCCAGGCTAGACCGGCTGCTCCCCAGCTCTGTGGCTTTGGGCAAGGTACTTAGATTCTACAGGCCTCCGTTTTCTCGTGGCTTTTAAAAGTCACATCACAAGGCTGATGCGAAGATGAAATGGCAAGCACTTAGAGCAGTGCTGGCACACTGGCAGTGCTCGGAGACACGGCTGCTAGCGGTGCTCAGGACAAGCTATGCCACAGGTGCAGTGGGTGCAGGCCCCCATCTCGTAAGAAGGGACTCGGAGCAGCACGGCTAAGTGCTGAAGTCACTGGGCTTGGAAGTGGCCTCCACAATGACCAGGAGCCACAAACAGAAAAGAGAAGGTTGGATTTACTTGATTGAGGTCACTGCCAAGAACTAAGGTGCCAATTTCTTCCCACCTCTAACACTGTATTTATCAGAATATATGATTTAGTAATTTCAAACCTGAAACTCTAACAGGTGAATACAGGCTAGCAGGGGAGCTGAGAACGGCAGGGTCTCTGACAGCTGGCGGGGACAGGGTAGCTGTTGTTACTGTGGTCTGCCTCACATTTAGGGGGACACCGGTACCACCCCTAAGACCCCTGACCTCCAGGTCAAAGCCGACCTGACCACTGTTTCTGACAGTCTGCTGCAGTCCCTGAAAGCAAGAACTTGCTGGGCATGGGACATTAAAAACTAAGTCCGAATTTCATTTTGCAGAAGTACAAATGTGAGTGTCTCCCACGGTGCGAGAGCTGGCTGTTACACCCGCGGGCAGCATTCTGCAGAAGTGCAAAAGTGTTAAAGCAGGTTAGTGAGGATCTTTATTTTGTATAGACATAGATGGAATGTTTTTTAAATACTTGTAAAAGGAATAAAGGTGTAGAGCTCAGAATTCCAAAGCCAGTATTGACTAAGTAAGATAGAGCAAAAGTAGGAGCCCTCGGAGTGCTGACTGGAATTCTGTTCTCACCCCTTAAGCACTGTCAACAAGGGTTCAATTAAGTAAACAAAACAAAGCAAAATCCCTTCCTCTCAAAGAGCCCAGTCCTCCCTTCGCTTTACTAGGAAGCGACCTTCCCAGAACCCCCCAGCGCGTGCCCGGGGCTGTCGCGGCTGACGCTGCAGCGCTGCCACTTACCAGGAGATGGCGGCTGCAGCTTGGGCTGCTTCTTCGTGTCGCCGGTGCTGAAGACTTCTGGCGGGGGCTCCTCCCCTCGCTCGATCTTGCACTCAAAGGCAAACAGGTACTGAATATACTGCTTTTTCAGGGAGCTCGCTGCACTACTTGAAGTGCCAACATTTAGGTTGGTTGCCAGCTCACGCCACTTCTTGTTTTTATTAACCTAGCAAAAAAAATGGCAGGATCATTGGTTTGCAGCAAAGTGGCTTGTTTAAAGCCAGGAGACAAAAAAAGCACTTAATGTCTTGGTTTACTTTTTTTTCATTTGCCTCTTTTAACTAATGCTCATTACTCCCACTCAGTAGTGCATAGACAGCATTTACAGTTATAAAACCATTAAGGAACCTGCTGATAGCGACATAAAAAGCCTTGCTTGTGAGGTCCTCCTGCCTGCCGAAGCTCTTGACGCCTCGCGCTCTCCAGAGCCCGCGCTCAGGGCCTGTGAGTTCTAACACACACCCTGATCACATTTAGCCCACCCCACCTCTAATTAAGAAAAAAAAGGGCATCTAAAAACTAATTTAAAAAGCAACATAACAGCACTATTTTGCAATTTAAGTGTTTGAGCATTGACGTGAAAAACCACATTTCCTTCCAACAGCCACAAGCTCCCAGAAATGAGCCTAAAGTCTGAGGCCCACGCCTGGCGGGGCTGCCTGTGCAGTCGGGCGAAGGCCGCACCCGGTGCAAAGGCAAGTGTGGCCCCCTGACCAAATGACCCCAACTTAAAAGCCTAAGGCGATGCCACTAGACACTGGCTGGGCTCTGTAAAGCCGCCAGCTCAGGTGACGGAGCGGAGCACACACCTTCACGTGATGTGTTCCAACAACACACCGAGGCTGGAGATAGATAACATGATTGCAAAACGAGAAAAGAGAGAGAGAAATACTGAAATGTTACATAAAGATTTGAGGCATTGCTTCACCCTTCTGAGTCCCAACCGGGAACAGGCTTTGAAAAGTTAAACACTTGAATGGAATGTGAAGACCTGCAAATAACTTGGGGAAGGCTTTGCCTTTGATGTCTCCTGCGGTGCACAGCATGCTAGGGGTTAAGGGGACAGTGGTTTTTAATGAAATAGTAAATTTCTGGATTCAAACTTTCTCACAAAGCTCTTTATGTCCATTTACTTTAGTACTAAATGGTTCACAATGAACCAATCACCGAATGCTCGCCGCTTTTGGCACTTAGCACGAGGCTGCAAACAGTAGGTCAGCCCTAGGAAGTCCTGCACCTGCTCCCCAACCACATCTGCGCCCACCGGGTAGAGAGCACGACGGGGCGCACAGGATGATGCCACCCAGCTCCATCCCAGCAACCTCGTCAGCCAAGCCAGCAGAATCCCGACACAGACCCGGCCTGGGTACACGCAGAGACAGTGAGGTGGCCAGACAGTATCCACACTGTGCTGGTGCATACACAGCAAAATCTAACTGTCTGAGTAGTTTTGGTGGTTCTAAAAAATCTATGACAGAAGAGGCCAGGTGCAGAGGGGACAGGCCGGGGGAGCTCAGGTACAGAGGGGACAGGTGAGTGGAGCCCAGGCTGGAGAGAGGCTCGTTTCCATCACTCCTCTTGCTGACCACCACTCACACGTGGTCTCATCACAGTTTAGCATCTGGTTATATACAGCCCTGATGCAAGCTTTAATTCTTTCAGTCATAGGGTCTCTGTTCCCTGATGGGAGGGATCAGGCACCTAAGAGGAAGGCCAAGAACAAAGGCCCTTGCTGTATCCCTCACTTGCAGCACTGAGACCACAGCAGGCCCCCAAGGATACCTGGATTATATGACTGGCCCTTGGAGAGCTAGTGACACCCGCCACATTGGATGGGTGCAGGGTGCCTCATTCTGACTGCCCATTAGACCACCTGGGGCCCAGACAGTGTCATTTCATTGATCTGGGGCGGGGCCCCAGGTACTAACCGTTAAGCTCCTCAGCCGATGCCACTGCATTGCTAAGCTCGAGAAATGCTGGTAAATGGGAAGACTACGTGTTTTGGAAACAGACAGACCTGGCCCCACCACCTACCCTGCGATTGCCCTTGTACCACAAAATTATTGTATTTATTTTGTTATACCAGAGTTTCCTCCTCTATTATTTGGGGCTGGTGACTTATGTATTTTGAAAGACAAAGGCCACACAGTGAGGTACTAACACGTTAGGATCCTTTCCCCATTTCTATGGCAAGACACGTCCATACCAATGAGACTCTACTAAGGATTAAGGGGCGCCATGAGGAGAGCATGGCACCTGGGCATAAGACTCATGGGGGCATGCACCGAGCCCCTCTTTACACGCTGCCCCCCAGGAGTTTCTCCTGCCCCCCTTGAGGCTCAGCCCTGCTGAAATCACAGCGTTGGCTCTCCTACTTGTCCAGGTACTGTGCGCATGGTTTTATAATTTCCTTGATAAGTTGTTCCAGATAGAGGACAACAGTGAATCTGACTTATATCTAGTATAATTAATTCAGTCATTTGTAGAACACTTCTAGAGTATTTACTGTGAACTCCTGGCAGATTTCCAGAGAATTCTAGAGCTGTCAGGGAAACAGAAGAAAAATCTACTCTGTCTCACTATACAGATGAGGAAACTGAGACCCCAGTAAATGACCTGATGAGGTCACACTGCAAGGTGGTGGCAGGGCTGGAGGGGTGCCCCAATGTTCCTGCACACCGACATGGTCCCAGGAAGGGACATTCCCACAGGCTTAGCTTTCCCTTTTCACATATCCAAAGAAAGCTTCTGTAAGATCTTATTTATGATGCCTCCTTATTCACTCACTCACTCTCACCTGTGCCAGACCTCCAATTTCTTTGACGCAGACATAGAGTCGGAACAGGTCCAGGGGCTTCTTGCCCACTGCAGGCAGGCTCGAGACAGGGGAGCCTCTCTCCTCCATGAAGGTAAGGTATCGGTCGACCCAGAGCTTTCTCTCTGGCTCGTTCCCCAGCTCATACACCTTTGTGATCTTCTCCCCAGTGGTGGTGGATGAGCTGGACTTCTATGCCCAGAATGAGCATGTGGAGACGGGGCAAGGGTGGGCAGAGGGAAAGGGAGGAAGGTAAGAAAAAGTAATGAGCCAAAAAATATAAGAAGAAAAGAGATTAAAAAACTACTGCTATCACACAACAATTAGGAATGAAGGCTACTAGTTCAGGCACAAACTATACATTTTCTTAATTAGGAATTTACTTTAAAAATAAAGGGCCCAAACTCCCCCTTTTATACACTTAAAAAATAAAACCAATACCAAAAACCCTTTTTTACTTTGATATAAGCGTTGAATCCCAGAAGGCAAAATTCCAATGACACCTCATGTTATGTTTAAAAATAAAAGGATGCTAGCTCATGGAATGAGCACAGTGAATTAAAAATTTTACATGACAGAGTCCAAAAAACCTAAATGGACTCCCACTTTTCCTTGTCAAAATAAGAATGGCTAATGTGTGTCTTCATTAAAACTCTCAATTACATGGAGGAACAGCAAACACATGGTGCCTGCTGAAAACTGTAAGGTAGGCTGCAAGTCCCAGGAACCGCCGTGGGCTCAAGCTCCTCTGAGCTCTGCAAGCGAATGGCCAGCTAAGGCTTTGCCATTTACTCATGATGACCAGCGTTCCCAAGTTAGGATTGCTGGAACTTCCCTGTCAAGGTAAGGGGCGATTAGATAATTATTTTAACAGATTTCTTAATCTACTGCTTTAGAATAAAGCACAGAAATAGGATCCGTGTTTTAATCATGTGCTGTTTCGTAGCCCCAGCATATCTATGGATAAATATATACCTTTACTTTTTACAGCATGTGTTTATGTGGTTTATACTAATGCTTTAATTCTTGGTTTTTTATATATTTGGATATGCCTGATACAAAAATGTCTAAAGTTGCAGTTTCTGTACAGCTGAAGCCTACCCTGTGGATTATGTGATCTGGACAGGTAACACTTTTAGCCCTAAGCAGGCCAATTGTATTTTTTCCCTTTCTTTTATAATTGCTATAATGGTATTTCTGTATTTATAGTATTTGCAATGCCAGGGTTATTGTACAAAATCATTTCCAAGTTCTCAATAAAGATTCCTTGGAAGAATGATTTACTACCTTTATTCAGACATACCTAGGTTATCATTTGCAATACACAGCCATTATTTCAGACAGAGCTCTTCTTAAGTTTTTTCCTTTTCTTTTGCTTATTTAGCTTAACATAATTTTTTTTTCATGACATCTTACCATTAAATAGCTTAACATAATTTTAAATATATTTCTGAAAATTGGGGGGGGGTTAAATAACATAATTGCCATTAAGGCTAGATGTTACTTTATTTTAAAAAATGATTCCCCAGTAAAAGTAGGGCCTGGAAAAAGGTTACCTGAGAATGAAACTCACAAAGCCTGTGAAGTGGCAGCTTTCCCTCTAGCTAACATGTAATTCTCCAAAGGTATTTTGGCTGAAATTTTAAGCCTTCAGCTTTAGAATTATTGAGGAATAAAGTCTTTATCAAATATATAAAAAGGGATGATATAGTTCATGTAAATAAAAAGTATAGAATGGTAGGATAAAAAATAATGTGATCTTTTAGAATATACTTCTATGCTGAGGTTAAATTTCAAGTCACTTAAAAATTACTTTAGAAAAGAGCTTAAAACCATATATATTTTTATATATCTTTCTATAGATCCATATATATATATACTCAGAATATAGAAAACACTAACTACATATCCAAATGATACATTTTTAAAATTTATTTTCCATATTCTTACACCCAAGGAATATTTCGCTAGGAAAACAAAGTGCTCTAGCACACTTTGTATCCAATTCTGACACTGACAACACCTTAGAAGCTTTGCCATCGCTCACAGGATAGCTATTATCAGGTCGTTTCTAAATTTTAGTATTGAATATTATTTCTTTTGGAGAGGTACACTAAAAAAAATAGTCCAATGTTTTTCAAAAATGAAAATTTGAAATAAGAACACGAGGGAAAAAGCATTATCATTTACATTAAAAAAAAAACAACTTCCCTCTTGTATTTCATTTGTAAAAAATGGAGAAGTAGAAGTTTGAGATTCAATTTAAGGATAAGAGAAATAAAAGCAATAATTTCAGTTTAAAATTACTCTGAATAGCTCAACCAATATCCTGTATATAAGATCCATCTGCCATTTCTGGCTTGGTCCTCTGTGAACAAACTGGGGAATGGTTCTAGACGAATAGTTATAAACTGACCAATGGGGCACAGAAATGTTTGTTCCTACTTTTGAAGAGAGGGGATTCTTACAAGCTAAAACAGGCCTAAGAGAATGATTTACTTAGTCTGACTATATATGTTTTAACTTTTCTCCTCTTTGTTAAATGAACTTAAGTTTAATTAACTTGTGCTTATCTTCATTTGCTCTCATAAAATTAAAAAAAGTTAATGAAGATAATAGTTTTTAATAGGATAGTTTCATTTTTCATAATTTTTAGCTCTTCCAAAAAGCATTTCTATGGCACCATGATGTAGGAAAACGCATCTGCATAGAACTGACATGGTCAGGCCCCAGGTTATGTGATAACTCCTTGAAGAGGCCTTCCTGGGGCCTGCTCCTGGCTCAAAATCAGGGCCTAGATCCTTAATCCATTATCACATGCTTTATTTTTCCTTTGCAGCACTTTGTTACACAGTGTGGAAAACTCTATGTTTGCATGTGATTATCTGTCTGACACCCACTCTTCTGACTAGACGCTAAGTTCCACAAGGCCCGGTTTGTGCTGATTTTGAATCGCCAACACTTAGCACAGGGCCTTGCACACTGAAGGGCCTCAACAGATATCTGCTCTGTGAGGGATTACTCAAATGGACAAAAAGGGTGAGAAAAGTCTGGCAGCATGCAAATAAGAATTAACAGCTGATTCAAATATCCTATAAACAGGCTTTCACTGAGCGAGTGCAAAGTGAGTGTGGGCTCCATCTAGGAAGGCTGGAGGCTGAGAAAGGGTCGTGCCTCCACTGCAGTGCTGTGTTGTAAAAAGTATATCCTACTGCTCAGAAACTTTTATGGAGGCAAGAAAAACGAATGGAAATTGCTGAAAAATTACAGCAAGACATTATTATGGAGCCACAAATGTTTTCTTTGCATATACTTTAATTAAGCCTATAAGTACATTTTCCTCAAGTATTTTAGGAAGATTTACATTTCAGCAAGTCTTTACCATATGCCTGGTAATATGTGTATGTGCATGTGTATGGACACATGTTTATTTCTATTTTAGAATGTTTTGCAACAAAACAGTGTTGGTCCATAGTATACTGTCAAAGCATAGAAGCATCTTTATCATTTTGTCTGTTTCAGACCTGCTGTTAGGCTTTATTAGTGACACTAGTAAGAGCAATTTTAAGTACAAATTGAAGTGGTATCTCAGAGCAGTCAAATATTTCTGAATTGTATATATTTTGCAGTGATTTGATAGCAGAGATAATATAAGGTTCTTCATCATACTCTCCTTTGGCCCCTTCTTGAAGTAGCATCTCATTCAAACAAGTGGCTGTTTGCTCATTACAGAGCGAGAGTCTAACACTTCTACTACTGCAGGCCACAGCGTCTCCCATCCCCATCTACCGCTGGAGCCAGAGCTTGCCTGTACATTCTTAAAACAATACATGGTATAGGAAGAGATAATGTATGTGGAAATATTTAGGAAAAAAGAGAAAACTAATATGCAATTTCAAGTGCAACTGTATTATAATCAGAAAATAAAGTTTACAATTCAGTTTGCTTTCTTCTTGCATTTAAGTAGAAAGTAGGATTTTGGTAAGAGTTTGTTTCCTGCAGGACTCAATGGATAGAGGTAATCTGACTAGTAAATTAAAATACAGTAACTATCTCAATCCCTTTTAATTCAGAGATTAGCAAGATGAGAGTTTTTAAACATATAATATGGTCTATTACTAGTCTTTGTTTTTAATAAATTATTCTTAGTTATTATCTTAAGTTTTAAAGACTATTATTTTCAACCTCTGAACTTCTCCCTCTGAGCCAACACACAAAAGCTTTTGAAAAGTTATGTGAATTCTACCTGTTAACTTGAGAGCATTACTGGTTCAAAAATGCTTTTCCTGTTAAAAAAAAGGTAGAAAACAAAACAAAAAACCAGGGTTGACTATGGGGAAAAACACATTGTTGGCTGCCTTCTGAGACTCAAAGCAAGCAACACAAAGACATCAAAATCTGGGAGTGGCATCCCCTTCCTGCTAGTTGTGCTGCACCCATTCCAGAGTCATTTTATGTTTCATCTCGGGTGCTGCGAAACCGAAATGTATCTACAGAGAAGGTTAAGAGCAAATATCGCCCTTTCTTCTTCTGAAAAGGAAAATGCTGGTTATCCTAAAGCTCCATGTGAATTTTACAAACATTTACTAGAACAACCAACTCTTCAAACCTTCAAGCTCTATCTGTTTAAACCAGTGAATGGATAATTAATAGCAGCCTCCTTTTGGGGTTTTGACTAGATTGCCAGATTCTGCACAGCTAGAGTCGTCTTCCCTCCAACTTGCTTTTCCTGAGCTGTGCTGTTCAATACATCGTCTTACAAAAATTAGAGTGTTAATTAAACCTTCTTGGCAAGTAATTGCATGTTAAGGTTTTTTTTTTTTTTAAAGATCTTTTGATTCCCTATATGAATGTAAAATAAAGGTTACTACAGCACCATTACTCTTTTTTTTAATAGCACAGAATTAATTTCTTTAGTAGGAAAATAAATGCCCAACTCTATGGTCAGAAGAACACCGAGGCTAAAAAATTTTCCTAATAGGTACATTATCGTTTTTGTTATTTATATATCATATGGAAATCAACACAATTTCAAGATTACCAGCAGCCTTGTGTAGAATACAATTTTTCTATCTCAACTGATTCTAATGTAGGTAAATATTATTAATCTAAAAATTCTCATGCACTAATATTTCTACAATTTTTTGTTAATTTCAGACAAATGTGTTGAAAACAAAGCAGGACTGATGTTATGCTAAACGTACCCAGATTGTAATATTTATTTGCTTATTTCAGGTAGGTAGTTTTAGAATGTTTCAGACAGAACAACCCATGAAGAATTGAGGTCAGGGCCAAACCCATCATTTGGTTCGTGGCTGCTATTAGTTCCCATGTAAATGGAGAAGTAACTCATTTAAAAAATCTTCTATAAGTGCACAATGGATTAGACATTTAAACAAAGTCACTGTGTGAAGGAGTTTGGACCCAGTAACACAATCACATGCTTTGTACAGAGGTGCTTCTCTATAACAGATGTTTCATTATCAGAAATCAACTTCTATGATGCACGCAAACTTTACTCATTTTGTTACTAATATAATTACTTATAAAGAAAACCCTTTCATGGATAAATGAAGAAAAAGTCTTATAAAGCAAATAAACAAGCAAGCATTAAAGTAGAATTAATTAATTATCAAAAAACCCCAAAAAAACAAAAAAACAAAAAAAACCAGAGCCACTTACAGGGCTTGATGGAGTCTTTGGCCAGCCTGGGCTGCTAATGCTATCACTTTCATCTCCATGAAATGAGGAGATGCTAGCAGAGCTGGGGGACATTGGGGAAGGGACTGGCAGGTTGCCTGGGGTTGGGGGCTGAGAAATACCCTGAGAGCTGTAGCTATCCTGTGGTAGAGGAATAAAAAAAAAAAAAATGACAAAGGTAGGGCAAACTTTATTTAAAATAACAAAAAGTACATCCAGTTTAACAGACTCATTTTTTATATATTAAATATAAAGACATGTACAAACAAACACACAAAAACACACATATATAAAAGTATTAAAACAACATTCTTAATTAGTATACTTTGGTGAGTTGCTGGATGCTAGAAAAGGCCACTAAGCCCCATGCTTACTTCAAGCTTACATGGAATGCTAAGCATGGGTTACCCCTTATGAAGGAAAGAAAGGAAAAAAAAGCTGTTCACCTTATTTATCAAATAAGGCAGGAAAGCAAAATATTAAGTATGCTGTTGTTGCTGAGGCGGCCAAAACAGGAAGCTATAAACTGAAGGCAGAGAAAATGGCTGCAAGTACCGACACCAGGCAAGACCCTTCCTTCTCCCCACCCCGCAGCATTTTCCTTGGGTGGGTCTCGCCCCTCCCCGCCTCCCCCCACCATGAGTTAATGCCGTAAGAACTAGTAACTTTCAGACCCACACCACGAAGGGGCTGGGGGAAGAAAAGACTACAGACATGTTGCACAAAATGAAGGCATGCAGGAGAGAAGAGACCAAATGAAAAAAAAAGTGTCGGCCAACAGGAGAGAGAGGACGACAGGGCAGCTCTTTGCCAGGCAGACCCCACGCTGCGTGCAGAGGTGGAGAAGTACCTTTGACTTGCTCTCAGGCTGCGGAGTGCCTTCCTCT
Source organism: Cheirogaleus medius (assembly GCA_008086735.1). Lineage (NCBI taxonomy): Eukaryota > Metazoa > Chordata > Mammalia > Primates > Cheirogaleidae > Cheirogaleus > Cheirogaleus medius. Next base: position 99,190,728 of record VBSM01000361.1, on the reverse strand, counting down.
TTGCCATCGGCCTTGAGAGGCAGGGGCAGCTTGGATTCACCAGGAGACATCATATCTGCAAGACCCATAGATGCTAATCGAAAACAGGAGAAAGAGTTTAGGATTATACATGTGATTTGTGAGAATGTGCTCCTGCCAACACAAGTTACTGAGTGAAGCATGAAGCATTGAATTACCCTTGAAGAAAGAAAAGAAAAAAGAAATTATAACTTGGAGCATACTAATTTATGAAGTCTAAACAGCACCAAATTCTGGCAATCCTTTTTTTATCTAATAATAATAATAATAATAAAAGGCAATCATTCTGTATGCTCAAGATACAAACTATTATTTTTTCAAAATTATTATAGCTTTAAAAGAATAGGCAACAAGTTGAAATAAGCCAAGTGTTTAAATTGGTCAAGTGTTAGAAGCAAATGCTGGGTGTGTCTATTTTTTACCTAGGTGATAGAGCATTTGGTGCCTTTTTAATTTCATAGATTTAAATAATCTATAGTTTGTAAAACCACTTGACATTTCATATTATTTCATTTGAAAATCTTATCTAGTGCATGTGGTCTAGTCTACAGTAAGGGGGAAGACAATCACAGCAGACGAGTTCAAAAACAATAATCAAAAATAAAATCATGAAGGGAAAGATTTCTAATTATTTTGCAATGGGGCTGGGATCCTTTCAGTCTGGCTTAGAGCCTGTGGTGGTCAAACCCCGGGCAGCAGGTCCACACTCAGGGCAGGGGCCCATGTGGCACCAGTGTCCACACCAGGCTTTCCCTCTCCAAGCTCAGAAATTCCACGACCCCCACCCAGGCTTTACAATGGAAGGCTCACCAGGGAACACGTGATTTATACACATTTATTGCAGATGCTAATAGACATTTTCAGGTTAAAAATACGGGTTTAGATTTCTTTTAAAAGGAAGAACAGGGCTACACTAGGGAATCACTGTAGCTATCCAGGGAATAGCAGCTGAATTTCTACAGAACCCCACTGTGAAAACCATCTGCACAACACTGGGCTGTAGGGGCTGAGTGAGACACCAAACAGATGTGTGAAGAGTCAGACTGAGGAAGAGGGAAGGAGAAAAGGGAGAGGGGAGAGAGCCACAAGCCTTATGATGAGTGAAAACCAGAAAACATTCCGATTTCAAAATAAACCTGAGGTTCTATGAACAGGATCCATTTTACATTTTGCAAATCAAAGTACTGGCTCAATCGAGGCAGGACACATGCAGCATAATGTGCCAAAAAGAAAAGAAAAAAAAAGCTTTAAAAAAGGCTCCACAGATTGCCCACTACAAAATGATTATTGCACGTATTCATGTATTACTATGTTTTAGAAAATAATTAGTTTTAATTACAGCAGTGAGAGTGAGCAGGCCCTGGTGAATTGGCTGGCAAGCTTTGTGGTGCTAATTTGCTAATATCTTTAGCATCAATGCAGGTTGAGACCATAGGTCCTGCCAAAAAAGCCTACCCTGCCACGTGCCCATGAGTTTACATCAGCACACTCAACAATGCACTTTGAAATCCTGTATTTCCATGGGCACATTGGCTTGTTTTTCAAAGCCCATTTGCAGCCCAGTCAGTCCTTAAAGTCATCACAACAAACACAAATCATAATTGGGATGTTTTTCTTTTTTTCAAATTACTTTCAATACTTAGACTTTAAGAACTGGAACAAAAAGCTTTTTCAAGTGATGCAGCTGCAGAGAAAAATCTATTGGGATCAGCTAAAAATGCTGTTATTTTTGTGAATGTGTGAAACCTCAAAAAAGCAGCTGAGAGATATTACACCAAGAAGACCGCCTTGTTCAAAGCAGTGGAGTGGACTATTTTCGTGCAGTTTTATCTCTGGGGTCTAACAAGACATGAATTAGTAAACCTGTACATTAAAAACACCCTTTTTAGAAGAATAGGCTAGGAAGGCAGGATGGTGTGAAAAGTGGGGCTTAGTTATGAAAGCCCACACGTCCTTGCTGGCTGATTCACAGGGCGGCTCAAAGGCACGACAGCCAAAACAACTGCCCAGGGAGCAGAAGGGCTCATGGGCACACGGCTTCTGTTAAGTCCTGCTTCTCCAACAGTTGTAACTGAGATTTGTATTTCTCCGTTCTGTCTGAATGTTATTTTGGAAAAAGGAATAGTAATATTCTACTTCGTGCATTAAATGTGTTAGTTTTCACAAAAGCAACTTTTAAGCATAAGAACTAGGCCAGTATGTGTTATGATAATTAGTGACAATTTATACTGACTTAAAAATCAGACATACACGGATATAGGCATATATGTTGGTTTGAAACTCCCCAAATTTCTTTGTTCTTTTTATATATCGTAAAATGAGAACTTCGGGTATACAAGTATAAAATTGTCAAAAGTGGTATTGCTCTATTATTTTGAGAGATAAATCAGGATAGAATTTAGAGTAACAGTTTTATTTAAGCACTTCTGCCTTACAATGCAAATTTTATTTTACTAAATGGATCATAAGGTCTTTCCCTACTGTGGCTCTTACAATTCTTTTTGTTGAAAAGCATATTTTTGACTTTTTACCAGAATTCTCAATGAATCACTGCAAAGAGCCCTACGCCTCCCAGGGCCATGCTGCTCCAGGGGCACTATTTTTTTCTCCTTTCCCAGAAGAGAAGGACCACAACGATTACAAGGATGTGTTAAATCAAGGCACTGTGCTTTCTCCTGTTGACATGAGTAATCCAGTAGGGAAGGTCCAGACATAAAAAGGGGCAGTAAAGAAGCTGGGACTGCGTGAGTACTGTAAATACCTTCCAAGCGCTCGCCTCTGGCTTTACCACTGAAATTTAAGAACTAGAATGATTTCTTAAAGCAAGTGTGGGTCAAGGTCCTCAGGCAGCTATTCCACACTGGGCTTAATGTATTCAAAAGGAACATAAAGAACAGATGACATGAGTAAAACTGAACTTGAACATTCATTCCTACTTTCTCCCAGCTTCCTTTACTTAGTCTCCTTGCAAGGCTGCAAAATCATTCCCAGAAGATGGGAAAATAGGACCAGAAACAAAAACAGTTCTTTTCTTGGTAATACACCATACTCTGCAAGATATTTTATTCCTTGTTTGTGAAAACATAAAGAGTCTCTCTGTGTGTATACATCTGTAGATGTTCATGACTATTTTTATACGTGGCAAAGTATAAAGTACACTGTGAATTTAACACATACGAAAGATCTGACAAAAGCTCTGGAGAAGCATTTCTCTCTCATCGGATCAGCAAGGCCCTGAGAGAACCCTCCAACACACCCCTACATGAGGGACCTGTTAGGGGGTGAGGCCCATGAAAGCTCTGGGGGCTCTGCACACCCCATAATTGCCATCAGTGCCCTCTCCCCATGACAGCCCCCCCCGGATACTGGCCAAGCCCGGGAGCTCCAGGAAAGTGTGACCCCAGCCTCTTACCAATCTGGACCACCAGTACCCTTTGGTATAATCTCAGTATAAATTTTTCCCCAGTTTAAGAGATTTGGTTTTATAATTTATCAAATCCTTTATATTTGTGGGGAGGGCAGCAACTCACCTAAAATCATTATCTTAAAGCAAGCAAGTGCGCCAGTAAAAACACCAACGACCTTTATAAACTACTTAGACAACCAACCACGAGCAAGGATGCTAAAGACCCAAATCCTTCTTTGTGAAAGACCCTAAAGTCCTAAGACAGAAAACAGCTCTCCAGCTTGTAGATTTATAATCTAGGAATAGTTCGTAAATCTTATTTTTTTTTTTAATTTCAAAACAGCGAATTATCTGGTAAACAACTAATGCCATACAATGCTGGCAGCAGTTCTGCCAAGAGACTGTTGAGCAAAACACCTCTAAATTGGCGGTTCCTGAAGCTGAGCACACACACATGGAAGTTACCTGAGGAGTCTGCTAAGAATACAGATTCCTGGACCCATCCTCAGGAAGTGATGGGAGCTCAGGAATCTGTAGTCTTGACAAGCATTCCAGGAGAGCCTGAAGTAGGTGGTTCTTAACTCTTGTGGTGGTGTGATTGACTTTTTTTTCTTTTTAAAGGGCTCCTGAGCTAGTATACCTGCACTGCGAGGTTAGCAGAGAGACTCACTACTGGCACTTAAGCAGGGCTCTGTAAGAGAGGAAGCCGGCCACAGTGGCATATGGCTGCTTCTGTACTATTTATAGGCTACAGTGGTGGAAATGCCCTACATTTTTGGTAGAGTAACTTCTGGTGAGGCAAACTTAGAACCACAGATGGCAGATATATTTTTTGGAATTTAGATGCCCACTTTAAGATGCTGGTTTATATGCAGACAAGTATATGGCTAACAAATATTATAAAACTAAACACAAATAAGTAAAATCCAACTAACAACACATGTGTTGTATAAGGGCATATTTAACAAGGGTATACATGACTTACAACTTTGCCCATAGAAATACATAATTCTAACCTTTTAATCTAAATAGTTAAAACCAAAAAGCTCTTTCAGAGGGAAAAATTCCCACTGCTTACCATCCTACTTCCCGTGGCATTTTAAGTGAAGAAATAGATGTCACATTTATACTCACACTGACTCCATTTAAATAATTACTTGCTCACTGAAGCCTGTAACAATTTGTCACTACACAGGAGGATTTTTTTTTTTTTGGCCTGTACACTGTCTACAACACAATTGTTTGAATTCAGTGAAGAGAATGCTGGAATGCCAGTTGCACTGGCTGCTAACTGAGGTTTAGAAAATTCCACTGCCAGCCCTGGCCATCATTTATGTTATCTTCTCTTTCTCCAAAAGTACATTTTGATGGTGAAATGCTTTGCCATTATCACTGGCAATTTATTTCCACGGGCCTAGACCAAGCAGACTGAAGTGATGCTGATCTAGGCCATTCCTGGCCCATCTCTAGCAAAGCTGAGTGTACACCTTCAGACCAAAACCCTCGCCAGAAGCTACGCTGTGCCATTCTGTGTCACTCCTGTATCCCTCTGAGGGCATAACATAGTTACGGCGGATTCACGTGTATCTATCAACAGGTGCACAGTCAGTGCTAAATGGTCACCGTCCTCCGATGTGCTGGATGATCACTTTCCATCAGGGAGCATTTGACTTAATAAAGCTGGAATAAAATCACATAAATGTGTGGAGGAAAACTTGACAAATGTTTAAATTATTAAAAATTCAATGTTTCAAAAATGCACAATGCAATAAAAAAATACTACTACCCCCCACAAAAGACTGTGAGGATAAATGGCCTTTCACGGAACAGATTTCCTCTGTATGGAATAACGAATAGCTAAATTATCTGACTAATAATAATAAAAAGAAACCCTCTCTGTGAATCTTCATTAAACTGGTTATTCCTCAGGAATACATAAATCATCTTAGGCAGGTCACTGTGCCATCTGCTTGCTGTTGGTTATTTTTGTGGCTCTGGGGTCTGAGGAAGAAGGGGAAATGAGCACTGCTAATGGTAGGTGGAAATTTATTGTGTAGTGTCAAAGCTCTGAAGTCGTTTCACTTCAGCGAGCCAGACAGAACACACAGTGCTCGAACCCCAGTGCTCCGGCACCTGGGCCGGCGCCGGCTAGCAAGGGAGCGCGCAGGCTTCCGACTAACGTGCTGTGTGTCACTCTCCTCTCAAACGCAAAAACACCCACCTCGCTGGGATGAAGAACTGCCTGCTTAACGTCAGGAAGGGATGCTTCATTTATTTAAAAATTTTCATTTTTGCCAACAGTGTCTATGTGCTCCTCTTTCACAAACCTTTTAAGAGAATTAATCGGGAATGCCACCGTTCAACTAGACCCCAGAATGCCGAGTCGCTGGACTCAGATGCTCACACAGGAGGCAAGCCCACCTCTCAGGGCCTGTGCGGCCTGACAGAAAGACACTGACCTCTGGGGGCCTTCCGAAGGCAGAGGAATGAGAAAAGGTAGGAGGCAGAACCAGGGCTCTGACACAGCATTTTCCTGACCCGTCGCAAGGCACTGGAAGGTACACGACTGACCGGCTAAGCAGAGCTCCACATGAGCTGAAGGAGAGTCCTGCCAACAGGGCATCTACCGTGCTAATGTTCTAACGCGTGATGTAAAGAACAGGTCAACTGAAACGCACAGCATGCTCTGATTTAAACAGTAGCACTCCTTGTCTTAGGTAGCTGGAGAACTTGAGCAGGGGGGGTTCAAGGGTGCCAAAGAATCTAAGAACATGGGAGGTCTGCAGACTTTTAGACCCACCACCAATCGACTGCACTAATCAGACATGATTTTGTAAGAATGCAACAGTTGGAAAGTATAAAGTGGACTGGAAGAACTAAACATAATGAAGCATTTAAAACAACTTCTCAGTAGAGATAATCTGCAAACAGTACTTATGAAGCAACTACTCCCAGTATACATTTAAAGGTGTTTCCTTAAGTAAAAAAACAAGCACTTTCGACCCTCCTCGATCTGCTCTCCTACCGTTTCCTCTGAAATGCGAATTCTAATGTTAGTCTCTACCACTACCAAATGGAGAGTTTTTGTTCTGGGATCTTCCAATACTCCTAGTAATTCCCAAAGATAAAGAAAACTTAGTGTGTATATTTAACAATCAATCTCCAATGATACTTGAAATATGTCCACATACTATACAGAATGAATAAAAATAATTTATATAAAATATAATGTAATTCTCAAATATTAAGTAGATAGAGCAAGTTTCCAAGAAGCAGAAAAGTGGTATTATTCCCATTTTTGCCAGCACATCTGGCTTCTTGAGTTGTCTGGGCACATTCACTGGTGGAAGCCTGAGAGGAGGAGAGGAAGGGGGGAGGGCGTGGCGAGGGCAGGGAGAAGCAGGGGGAGGCAGGGGGAGGGTGGCCCCCGGGAGCCCAGCACTGCCCAGGTTACCTGCCGAGCTGTTCACCATGGTGGGCGTCATGCTGTACGGCGGTGCCTGTGCGCTCATCAGGCCAGAGCTGTTGTTCAAGGGCTGGCTGTAGGGAGAGCTGGAAGCCATAAGTCCACTCTGGTTCATGCCAGGGAAACTGCCTTGCCTATACGAAGAGAAAGCACAGGCACACACACTGACCACGCACATCGGCTGCAGGTTGCCCTGGCAGTCATTTCTATAATGCACGTATGTAAGGGGCGCGCCTATCGTTATACATGTTTGCTTAGAAGAGATTGAGAGAGAGGCTCAACTCCATTGCTATATGATATTCAATACACTATTTAAAAATTCCAAATAATATAAGTCCCACAAATAAATTACACATTTTTAATCATGTCAAGTGTTCCAAGTTATTATTTACATAGAGGAATATAAGCAAGAAAGGGGGAGCTTGAAATAAGAACAGGAATTACAAAAGCAAGCAAAATTAACTTCTAACATTTACTAAGATCTATTAACACCACTTAAAATCCTCAAATCAAAAACCAGAAGTCAAAAACTAAAAAATAAATGGGCAGTGCAGGAATGTTTTTTAAAAAAATTTCTTTGGCCTAAATTTTCTGATATAATGCATATGGGAGAAAGCATGTCCAACTCTCCTCAACGCTATTATTTAACTTTTATAATTAGGTTCCATTAAAAACCTGGCAATTTTTATATGAAAATTACATAGTAGACATCAGACTTCCACTTCTCACGGAGGGGGCTTTTGTGTTACAGGAGGGGGCGGGGTGCTGAGATCAGCTATAAATGTCCCTAATGTACTAAGTCACAGTGAGGCAGACTTTGACTTCCTTGTTGGGTGACTTAGTCTGAGTTTTACCCTTCACTCTGTGAGAGACAATCTCTTCCCCCTGGCAAAGAGGAGAAGGGTATTCTTTGATCTGAAGGGGACAACTTCATGCAATGTCATTCTCTGACCGCTGGTGAGCAGACTGGGCAGCGGGGGACAGTTAAACTACACAGTGGTTTTGTTCTCCAGAGGAGCATTAAGATGCAGAGATGGCGGCAATGTGGCAAAGACTTTAAGATTCCACCCTAGTAGTCCAGCTTTTCTTATGTAAATAGTATACCTTTAAAAAACTTCTCAAAGTTTTGACTAGCACTGTGTATGTAATCTCAGTAGTACAGCTACTAAGAGAGGTGATAATCCAGACACTTTGCTTATCTGTCAAACTAATTATGATTACAACCTCCTCCACCACCATTAAACTATTATTGGGTATAATAGTCAACATTTTAAAGAGATTCTTTACAAGATTAACAAAAATCATTTTTAAAAACCAATAAGCTAAACCAGAGTTATGGCCCACATCTGTAGTCCCAGCTGCTCAGGAGGCTGGGGTGGGTGGATCACTTGAGCTCAGAATTGGAGTCCTGCCTGGGCAACATGGTGAGACCCCAACTCTAAAAAAAAAAACCAGTATGTTGTTCCTTTCGTGTACCTATTTCCAGTGGATTCAACTTTCTGGTCTGTGGAAAAAGTTCAAACACAGACCATTTGAAAAATCAAAGTATCAAAGGTTTAAAAGTATTTCAAAAAAAATATTAGATAAACCATTCAGGGAAATTCTGTACAAACTAACACTCAATGATGGCTTGGAATGAACATTCTTAAAATGCTGAAAGACTGTTAGGTGTGAGTATGGCTCCAGGAGAAGGATACGTTACTTCAGCCTTCAATTCTCTGCTCACTGAGGGTCCGGTCTGAATAACCACATTTGGCTAAATCAGAATTATAATTCCCACTGCAGTTCATTAAAAACAGATCCGAGATCATTCAATGGCTTCTGACTGACCTCTAGGTCATCAAATACTTACATACACATTGTATAGCTATAAACACATTCCTATATGGTTTGGATCTTATCGTTCCGTAGGCTGCTGGCATTAACTCAAGTATCTTTTAGCATTCATGTAACTTTCAAACGTGGTTCTGTTGGGACTCTTCTTTCAATTTTTAAGCAGATAAATCACTGAAAGGCACCTTAACTTAGGTACGGGATATGATTTCTGGAATACTACTTCCAAGTGAGTGACTGCTTCCACATCATCGCCAACTCTGACCTATTCTCCAAGGTCCATTTTATTCCACCCCCACCCACAGGTTGTCCCTATTGCTCTATCTGAAAATAAGCCCTGACTTCTCCACCGAAGCCTTTCACAGCACTCTGCTCTCCCTTTTGCATGTTAACTTATACCTGTCTTGGCTCTCCTCCTCCTGAGAGGAGGCTCTGGACCTCAGTAACCCTTGCATGTGAGAGTTACTACAATAATCTGTCAAGTGAATGAACTGAGAGAACGTTTTTATCATTGTAAAAAGTCATGGTCACTTTTTTAAGCTTCCACTAAATTCAGTTTCACATGTAGTGTAACTAACATGTAGGAGACTCATGGTTCCTTGAAACGCTTGTTTATACTAAGGTGAAGAGAATCAGAGCACAAAATCCACCAGGCAGATGATTAAATGAAGTGACCATCTTACTCCAATCTACAACTTCTCCCGAGTCAGCACTGTCCACCTTAATCACCGCAAGATGATGAAGGTGCATATTACAGTTTTTTAAAAACACCCTTAACATAATAATAATAATAATAATAAATCAGAGATTTCAAGGTCCATGTGTTGGATGATGTCAGCTGCTGGTTACAATTAAACCAGACCTGTAGCTTTAAAAGTCTAGTTAAAGAGCCAGGGTTCTTGACTCTGTCGCTAGCTATACTTTCCACTGTCCAGGAACAAATCACTTTGGTTACTTGGGCCTCAGTTTTTGTACTTGCTATTGTTGTTTTTAGAGACAGGGTCTCGCTCTGTCACCCACACTAGAGTGCAGTGGCGTGATCACAGCTCACTGTAACCTCGAACCCCTGGGCTCAAGTGATCCTCCTGCCTCAGCCTCTGGAGTAGCTGGGACTATAGGCATGTGCCACCATGCTCAACTACTTTTTCTTATTTTTCATAGAGACAGGGTCTCGATACGTTGCCCGAGCTGGTCTTGAACTCTTGGCCTCAAGCAATTCTCCTGCTTCGGCCTCCCAAAGTGCTGGGATTACAGGTGTGAGCCACTGCACTTAGCTCTGTGCCTCAGTTTTTACATCTGAACACTGAAGGGCTGACAATGACAATAACATTAATAATTTATTAAGTACTTTCAATATATTTGGTATGATTTCTAGGTACTTTACACATTTAATTTTTTAAATTTCTGGAGGAAGGTAGGTGAAATTATGCTTAGGTACAAATAAAGAAGGGTCAGAAAGGTTAAGTAACTTGCCTAAAGTCACACAGCTAGTAAGTGGCAGAAACGGAATTCTTAAAATCCGCTGTTAGTCCAATATACTGTACTTCTTTCTCTACACTAACACTTGATGAGACACAGTGCAGTGGCATATAGCAGCCTACTGTAGACACCTTTCTGTGTGTCTAGTGTGTGAGTCTTCAGCTGCAGGAAGCTGGAAACCAGAACACGGGGCTGCTTTTCTCCGTAGTGCTCTGGGCTTCCTGGAGTACAGACTGCAGGGGTGAAAGGGGTGAGCACCAAAGTGATTTGCAGCGGTGGTGACGTGAACAAAACAGCTCCCTGGACACCTGCTTCCCGGAAGGAGTCCATCCCGTGTGCTGCAGGCCTCTGGGGCGCGCGAGTGAGGCGGCAGCAGGAAGGGAAACGAGCCTTCCTAGGGACTTGGGGCACGTGTGGCCAGAGCACAGCAGTGGCCGCCTGGCTGGATGGGGGCCAGTCTCTCACCACCGCAGAAGAATCTTACTCATTAATGCTTTGGAAACTGCTGCCAAGCGAAACGGGTACGATACTGAAGTAAAGCTCGCAGTGCACTCTGCTGAATTTCAGAAACGGAGACAATTTGTTTTGTGGAAGGAAACACAAGATGGCCGCCCCGCGGACTGACCCGAGCACTCCGCGGCTTAGCGTGTGTGTGGTGCTGCTGATACGAGAGGGAAAGCTTCTCATTTGCTGGGGCTGAGTACAATTCCGAGGACCTGGGCGACCTCAGCAGTGAGGCTGAGGCCAGCCCCTCCCCAGAGGCAGCTCTCCCTGACTCATGACCCTTCTGAGCGCAGCGCTGGCTGGAGCCCTCCAAATGGAACTAGGAGAGCGAGGACGCAGAGCATCACTCTCTTTTTCCAAAAGGAAGCAAGAGCAACGGGACAAAAACAGGCAAAAATGCAAACTGAAGTGAGGGGAACACTTTCAATGCAAAACCCTACCAAAACCTAAGCTGTACCTGGGAAAACAAAGCGTCCTACCTGGACCCCTGGGCTCACATTTCTAATGGGGCCACGGGCTTAGTTTTGTTACACATTACTGGTGTCCTGTTTCTACAGATTTCGAATCCACGGCTGTGGCGATGAAGGCCCAGCACATCTCAGGGGGTAATCTAACAGACACTGAAAGCAATTTGGTGCTGCTGCCAGCTGACGTGCACCGGGGGTGACCCCACCGTGCTGACCGGCTGCCCACACGTGCCTGGGACAGGCCTAGCACTGGGGTACTAATGCCTCCTTCTTTTACATGGCAAAGTGCGGTGGGCGTTGTTACTTAAACACGCTGACTTTATTTAAATCGGCCTTCGGTTGAGGCTGTAAGTGTATATAAGATCTGTCATTCCATGACAAAAACCAGGCTGTTACAAGGAGAATGATTCAGAAGTGGGGCCTGCTAATGCACCTCCCTAAAGCCCCCCTCATTCCTGCTTTACGCTCTACACAAATGCTCCGATAGTTTTTTATATAGTTTCCTTTTATTCACTTCGGAGATTTCTCACAAATGTTACACATTCATCTGCCTACAAAGGGCTGGCTTTAGGGGAAAAAAAGCTCAAAGCAAACACCAATTTTTAAGTGACCATTTCCAGTGGCTCAGTGTGAAGACAGAAAGAGTAACATAGCTTCCCACTACAGTCAGAGTTCAGCAGTCAAAAATATTAGTATGAAATCCCATGAAACCCATGCATATTTAAACATCTGTTTTTTAAGTCAACTACAATAAAATTTAAAATCAAATAAAGTCTACATATGACTTTGGTGCTTTAAAAAAGCGTACTTAGGCCTTAGCATTTTAGCAATCAATACTACTATTTCTCAACAATGACAGGGAAGTATGAGATTACATTTAAAAAACGAATGGATTTCTCATACAGCTCCTTGGGGGAAGGGTAGGGACAGAAAGAAGAAACAGAGACCACGTGAGTGAAGCCACACTCTAGGGAGCTCTAGCAGATCCACGGCAAATGTCACTCCTGGGTTACATGCAGGACGAACACCAAGCATTGCACACCTTCCCGGGAAACTGGGCATGACTACCAAGCATACTCAACTTCCTCTGCATGGACCGCCACTGATTAGGAAGCCAGAAAAGATTGTTTACTGACAGAATAACCTGGGCTAACAGTGAAATTTGTGGTGCTTATCACCTAAACCTAACAGTTATCATAACCAGGACTTGAAGCCTTGAAAAGTCCTAATTCCAGCAGAATTTACTTCTCAATGTGTTATTTTATTTCCTTGAAAAGCTCCAGCTGTGTACGTAACATTACACAGGATGCCCTATTTAAAACATTTTATAAATGCAAACTCTTTTCACACGTCTAATATCACTGGTGAAACAGATTTTCAACTGGAATTAAATGGTATCTCTTCTAAAGCAGTACTAAGAAGGAGAAATTTGGTCAAGCTTATTTAAAATCTAATATTTAAAGAGGGAAAAACACTATATGTGCCCCCAAAACACCACAATCAAAACAGGAAATAAGGTTGCCAAGCCCTGATCAGTCTTTGGTGTGGCTAATCCATTGGTATGCCTGTAACAACAATTGCAACAGTGATTCTGGTAGCAAAGTAATATAATTTCAACAAGCCAGGGGCTCTGGGTAGGAATCAATCCTGAGAAGGTAAAGTGGAATTTGTCTCATTAAATAAGAGACAAAGAACAAATAGAAGTGCCACAGATTTAAGGACTGTAGATTCCTGTAGAAATACATAATCACATGCTATTTAAAAAAAAAAAAAAGCTTTTACCCCTTCTGTTCAAGGAGACAGTCTAGAAGCAACTAAAATTAACCGGAAATACCTTCTACTTAGTTGGTAGTTCTAATCATTTGTCCAAGATGGGTGTCCTATGACGGGTGTGGGAGGAAAGTAGGAAAGGACACAACAAAAGGCCAAACAAAACCAAAACTAAAGTCGAATAACTGGCCAGTGCGGTGGCTCACGCCTGTAATCCTAGCACTCTGGGAGGCTGAGGCAGGAGGATCGCTAGAGGTCAGGAGTTGGAGACCAGCCTGAGCAAAAGCAAGACCGTATCTCTACTAAAATTAGAAAAAAATTAGCCGGGCATGGTGGTGCACATCTGCAGTCTCAGCTACTTGGGAGGATGAGGAAGAAGGGATGGCTTGAGCCCAGGAGTTTGAGGTTGCAGTGAGCTATGATGACATCCCTCCCTTCCCTCAGATCTGAGGGATCGAATGGGAATTCGCCAGGTGGGAAGGAAGGAGAAAGCACAAATGCAGGGGCCCGGGGCACACACGGTCTCTCTCAGTACAAGCAGGACCAGCCCTAGGTGGGGGCAGATGACACAAAGCCTCGTCTTTATCCCAGAGAATCGGGAGCGACTGGGGGTTTTTAGGCAGGAGGAATGACATTAAAAGATGTGTATTTTAAAGAGATCGTCCTCTGATGGAGGCAGGGAGAACACACTGGATTCAGGAAGAATGAAGGTAGGGCCGACTGCTACAAAGCTACTGTAAGAGCCCAAGCAGGAGATGACGGTGCCTTGGAACAAGGGGGCAGAAAGCAGTAAAAGGAGCTGAGCGGTATCTTGGAGGCAAAACTGAAGGATTTGGTGATGAATTAGATACTCTGGGGAAAAGAAAAGTTGTGTCACGATGTCTTCTAGGTGTCCAGTTTGTGTAAGAGGGTAACAGGGCAGCCGCTAAGATAAACAACACCGGAGACTATGGGTCTGGCCTTGGGTGTGCGGGGTGAGACGTGCCTCCGAGCACCCACAAGGCAACGCCTGCGGGCAGGTGGGCCCGAGTCCGCAGGGCAGAGAGCTTGAGCACTGCAGTTCCCCTTCCCTCCCTGTGCGGGACGCCCTTTAGGGGACTTCTCGAGTCCTTTCTCCAAGGTCTTCCCCTGCGGGAGGATGTGATCTCCTCCCACGGCAGGCTGTTCACTCACGAAAGCCTCAACGTGCACAACGCCAGCAGACAAGCTAGAGCACCACACAGTCACATGCCAGCTCTCCATCAGTAACTCCCCAAACATTTGGGTAACTGGCAGGTTTGAGTTTTATTTTTTCCTTTAAGAATGGGCAAAGAAGATGATTATTTTTCAACGGCTTTATGACAGTGACCCTTTAAATGATGGGGCAGCAGTAGCTTTGTCAGCGTCCTCTCAAGGATGATCTTTGGGGCGGATGTGCCTTAACTCTTCAGAACAGAGCTTCCCCCTGGCACGTCTCTGCATGGGCTTTTATGATGTGGCACTGCCCACAGGGCCTCGTCTCCAAACCATTGCTCCTGGTTGCACCCACATGTCTCCAAAGAGCTATACTTTCATACTTGTGCGTCTTGGTGAAGCTCCTTCCACCAGCCCCGAGCAATACCACATATTCCATTCTGGATTCCTTAAAAGCCTGGAACATCAGACACATTTTTCTCTTTTTGTTCATACTTCACACAGACTCGTCAGGGGGTTCCAGCCTGTTACCAGCTTTGCTTCTGGCACTCGCTGCCGAAACAACACCTGTTGTGCAATTTCAGGACTCAGTTCTTCCTTTTCGCCTCAGTGCAGGTAACCAGTTTTAGCTGTTTCTAGAGCAGCTGACTGATCATCACTCTCTCTCTAAAGCAACCGGGAGAACAAACAGAGCTCAAGGGTTCTGAGGTGAGAGACTTCCTTATCAGGGTGTGAAGAAAATGCAAAAGCAGTGTCTGGCTGCATGAATTTTGGTAATTGATAACTGAGGATGTTCTCTTCATCCTCAAAGTTGATTGTGGTTGTGAAGCCCATTGTTCTGTTATTATGAACTGTTTACTGGCAATCATACAAAATGAACTAAAATACTGTGAAGATATTTAACCCAGAGTTTGATTTCAGCAGCTCCCTGAAAGCCACGGGGGGTGGCAGGGGGTCCCCAAGCCTGTCTTTTCCTGCAGGAGGTAACCCCCAGAACTTCGTGCATTCTGGGATCACACAGCATCCCACTGACCTCTGACAAGATGCAAATGGCACGGTTCCCTGGCCTGGTAAAAACTAGTTCCATAAGGCATGAATGAAACATGAGCTGCCGTGGATGTCCTTTAGAGAAAAAGTGTCTCTTTCTATTGCGTTATAGTTAAGGATCTTTACTTACAAAGTTTATCCTGAGATCACAGTACCACTGAGGGCTTTTCCTTTTCAGGGCTAGGAATATCCACATCTTTTACTCCAGGACATCCCCTTCCAGGGTGACAGGGTGTAAGGGAGAGTGAGTTGCTAGTCCCAAAGTGGCTCAGTTGTCTAGGAGCCACAGGGCAGAGCGAGGCGAGCAGGTGTCTTAGAGGTCTGGCGCCACACCGCTCAGACACGGCGAGCACAAGGCTTGACAGATACTTGGGAGCTAAGTAACAATCACTGACAAGCTACTCTTAGTGGCGTTTTAGAAGTGAGATAGTGAAGCATGTATATTACTTATACACACTCAGATATTTTTATACCTTAGTGGACCTGTTAGTCAGCTTTTAAAAAATTGGGGTCCTAAGTTCTCTATCTCATATATGGTGTCACAGCAATACTTTGCACTTGGATAGTGCTATAGTGCCGAGAAACAGAAATGTAGTAATTTCTGATTTAGTTTTTTTTTTTTTTTGAGACAGGGTCTTGCTCTGTTGCCCAGGCTGGAGTGCAGTGGTGTGATCACGGCTCACTGCAGTCTTGAACTCCTAGGCTCAAGGGATCCTCCCACCCCTGCCTCCTGAGTACCTGAGGTTACAGGCTCAAGCCACCATGCCTGGCTCTAACTTCTCATTTTCAAAAAAAACCTTCTAAAATTCTTACAGATTTCCTGAGCTAAAGGTGGCCGAGGCCGCGGTTACCTAACCTGGTAAAGTACCGTTCAGTTGGGGCACAGTGTTTGCTGGCCAGGCTCGCAAGCTGAGTGGAGCGGCAGTTCTTTGTGTCCTCACCACGGCCCTGCCCTAAGGAGGACAGGACGCTGCAGGCTCTTACCCGCCAGGGATTTTAACAAAAGGTAATCCAGTTCGAGGTAACTTTCAGAACAAGGGCCCAAACCTTATGGGTTTATGGCAGTGAGTTTTTTGTTTTAAAATATCTATACAATGGCAGAAGTGGAGAAGAATGAGGACCAAGGTTAAGAGGAATCTGAGGGGCTGCTTCCCACGGTTCTTGATGCCACTGAACTAAGACGCCCTGTGAGCTGCCGCGAGCACACGGCCCTCGCCTCTGAGCTTCGCAGCGTCTCCCGCAGCACTCGGCACACGCACGCCGGAACGCACAGGACACGGAGCTATCCTCCTCGGCACTGTGGAACTCTCCTGTCGCCTTCCGCCTCAACACGGCCGAGGTTATCAGATTTCAGGGCTAAGACAAATTTACCACCCCTGGTAAATTGTAGCCTGGCGTGGCAGGCTACTGCCACCCCGATACACGTGATCTCCACGGCCTGTCCTTCCCCAGCCTTGGATAGCTGGGATCCGCCGTGCGGGGCTGCTCTTACTCCCAGGGATGGGGCCTACGATGCCGATTCTGGTGTGATAACCCCCGTCTGTCTGACGTGAGGGTGTGAGAACCTGGGGGCAGAAATGTTAATAGGGCCAAGTGTCCAGGACAAATAAACAGGGGCAGAGACCATCAACCCCCTGCACGCGTCCCGGTGAGCGAGCTCAGAGGGTCCGAGTGGGTCTAGGAGTACAGGGCTCTGAATATTCCAGGGTAGGAGGGGGATACTCAGGCCTGAGAGGGCATGGGAAGGCAGAGGGGGAGACACGTTTAGGGGGACAGGGTTCGCTGTGAGACAACACTGCCACCGCCCAAGCCTAGGCGCCAGGTGGGCATGAACACACTTTCTCCAGATTCTGCCCTGTATTCCCAGCTCTGCCCTGTGCTTTCCCCATTCAGCGTCCACCAGGAAGAAGGTATAAAAAAAGATGCTCCGAGTTTGTGGTTCCTGCCTCTTCCCTCTGCATCTCACCGGTGCTGGGCAGTGGCAGGACTCCAAAGGGCCATCCTCAGAGGAAAGCGGGCTTTCTACACCCGCTCGCCCCGGAGAGCCACGGCACACGCGGGCCAGAGCACTGCATGGTCCTGGGGCCATCAAAGGTTGCGGCACATTCATCGTCGATTCCTTGGATCTCATTAAAATTAAAAAAAAACAACAATTCTCTTGGTCTATTCAGAATTAGTGTTTTACTACTTTTTGATTTGAAGATTTATAAATGTACTTTATGGCTTCCATAATAGTTCAGTAACTCTAAAAGGTTTAATTGAAATCATAATCTTAAAATACCAACATAATAATTTTCATTTAAATTCTGAATTTTGAAGGTTTGAAAAGGGGCTAAAAATTAAAGCACAGCATTTAGACGATAATGCAAAGGCTTACATTTAACTGCAGAAATAAAAACTCTATTTCTCTATTTAAGCCTTTGAAATCTTTTCTCTTTGTCTTTCAATAACATGACTTTTCAAATCATAGCTATTATGTCAAAACCTAATTGTCCAAAATCCAAAGGGCTGAATTCCTGGTTAATACAGATCACTCACTGCTCTTCAGCACGTGGACCCCACTGTAACTGGGGCTTGACACATTCAGAAGTTTTTGCCCCTTGTCTTTGACATTTTAATGCACCAGCTCCATTAATGTATTTCCACATCAGCGGCCTCCAGTCCATCAGCAGAATTGCATCACACTGGCTTCAGAGAAAAACAGCACAGAAGAAGTGCCTCGCTGGCAAACAGCAGCATGGGCTATGAATTATAAATACCCTCAGTAAGGAACAGCGTCTGGAAGGTGTGTCTAACGAGGGATGCGCAGAGATATGAGCCACTATGTACACCCGACAGGCCAGGCCAAGTCATTTCTGTCAGTGGATCCAGCTTCTCTGAGCAGAGGAAGACTGCCGGTCACATTCTCTAAAATCAACACAGTTGGGTTGCTATTGACATAGCTATCTTATGGCTACGACTTCATGGAATTTATTCATCCTGTTAATGAGTGGCTAAGATTCATTAATATTCAAAAATAATGTTAATTAAAATTTCTAATTTCTTAATTGACTCAAAACAAAATAATTTAAAACTAATTTCAGTGACTCGTTTTTGGTATGACATAAGAATTAAAATGTAGGTCTATAGTCATATTTATGATATTCATTATAAAAATTTCCTTCTATTTAAGAGTAATCAGACTTTTCAAATTGATACATTTTTCTCATTTAAAAAAAAAACCCAAAACTAAGAACTCTTAGACTTTGCCTTCTTCTGATGTTCAGTTAGTCCACTGAGGACTCTCTCAGGGACAGCAAACCGGTGCATCATGTAGGTGCACACACTTGTCTGGTGCAAATGATGCCACCTTCCATTTCTGCTCTTCTATGACTCAGAATTTTTACTTCAACCTTACACTCCAGTCACAACAAAGTCAAATGCCAAAGCAGTATTGGTAAGGGCATCAAAGGGTGAAAAGAACAGAAGTTCAATACCGTCTGCGTGTGGCAAGTTAACAGTTACCTCACTGGGTGCTTGGCCCCAGAGACAAACCACCCGAACTGCACCTGGAGTCTGAGCGGGAATGTGAAAAGCACTCACTTCCTTTTAGGCACAAGGAAGGCAATCAAACTTAAATAATAAAAAAAAAATTCAGACCTCAACATAAAAGGTAGCTCTTTACTAAGATACTCATTAATATTTGATTTCTAATAGCAGCATTGCCTTTAGACATGATGGAGAACTAAAATGAAGAGTTTTCTTTTTTTAAGTTATTAAAGAGGAAATCTGGTTTAAGGACAGCACTAAGAAGAAGGACGTGCAATGGGACCAGGTGGCAGGAACCTGCTCTAACTCCTCAGTGGGCTGCACTATAGGGCTGAGTTTCCTCCACCACCAAATTAAGAAGAGAGACTGGGCAACGTCCAAAATCTTCCTAGCTCTAGTTATTCTACAATTGAAGCTCTGCATCTCTGAGAACCTACGCTTATGAAAACAGTATTACCTTAAAGATCTATGCCAGAACTTTAATACAATCTCAAGTCACTGAAGACTTGATCAAAGTTTATGTGTGTAAGGTTCTGGGGAGGCAGGCCTTAAAATCTGTTTGTCTCTCTACCCTGACTTGAAGATCTAGGGCCTGTTAGACCTTGTGTAAATTCAGTAAAGTCAAGTTTCCTCCTTGGAGCTCATTTCCAAGAAAAAAAACCTGTATAATTCTGAAATTTCCAAATCCACAAATCAGTTGTATTTGGCAGAGATGTCAACTGTTGGACACAACCAGGTGCCATCTAGAACGAAAGCACGGATGCAAGGCATGCAAGGCACACGAAACAACTGAGGCAAAGTTAATTTACCTGTGTGTGGGGTGCACATGCTTTAAACATAGTTACTAACAATGGATTAAGTCATTCAAAAAATATTAAAGACTGTGTTGTAGCCCAGATTCATGGCTATGCTTTAGGAAAAAGTAGGCCAAGGTCTTTCCTAAGTTTCCGGTAGACTTTGGCTCTCCTATACTTAAAAATGGCTCAGAATCTTTCTAACTTGATGCTAGAGAAAACCACCAGACCTGGACCAAAGCTGAAACACACTTGCTATCCTTGAAGGAGGCTTTCAGTAAGATCAATGAGTATTTCCAGCTCTGTTTCTCACATTCTCAAAAGAATATTGTATTCACTGGCAATGTTTCAACTCGAACGCAGCAATGCATTCTATCTGAATAAAATGTCTATCAGTGTATGTGGGGTGGAGGGTTCTATACAGACACTACTTACAAATTCATTAACTTCAGATGACTGGATTTTATTACACAGTAGATCTAGTACCTGAACTATAAGGTTCACCACATTCTATTGCAAATCCTCTGATAATCAAACAGAGGAATTCCTTTACTCAAAAGGTGAAAAAGAAAAAAACAATCAATATGTTCCTTAATTTATTCAATACAGCAGGTAGATTTTATCCTCATAGTGCCACTCTTAAAAAAAGGATTAATAAAAGGGCTTCCAAGCAGTTATGCTTGTATGTCTCTCCCTGTACTATCTCACATTCAGCTGGCTGAGAAAGCTGCAGCACAGCCGCCGCGAGCCTTCACTCCTGCAATGAGCGCTGTTTCCGTCTAGCTGCAGGTGTGTGCACACTCCCCACCTCTGCCGACAATCTGTCTGTTTCAGATTCTTTCACAGGCTCTAGGCCCTTTGGGATTCGGACTCAAGAAGGAAGTTATTATGACGGACTCTGTGACTACTGTGTCCCCGCAAGGCCTGCGCCATTTCTTCCTTTCCAAAAGGGAAACTGACATTTAGCAAACTGGTTTATCAAATTATCAACCTAACTTTTAACCTAACAGAGCTATCAATGGGGGAAGAAAACAAAAACAAAGCAAAAACATGAATTCGCTGCAAAGAGCTCTTAAGTAAAGCAAAAGCATGTTGAAAATAAAGTTTCTCAACCCATAGCACTAAACATGTAATATACATGTTTCCTCATATTCAAGCTTCTGCTTTTCAAAAAGGCACAACAGATTATTGTATATTGCAAAGTGGAACAGAAGGAAGATTCAAAATAGAAATCAAGCTTATTTTATTTTTTTTAGAAAGAATATTGTAGACATGAAAGTTAAAATTCACAGCTAAGAGGCCCGTGGCTGCAAAAACAAGCTTTTGCCTAGGGTGCTTTCTAAGATTTACATAGAATAACTCCAACATTTTTCTTTTTCTCATTTTTAATTAAGGAGGAGGTGTTGTATTCTAAGGAAGCTATCTGGATGCTGCTGGCTGAAATACAGATTTGATCTTCTCGTGCTGGTTAGCTAACATTGATTTTCTGCCCCAGTGGAAGAGATTTTACTCTGATGCATGCCATTTAAATTCATTTTACACAGCTGCTTAATGTGGCTTGGCAAGGCACAGCCAAACTAGCTTTGTGGGTCTAAATAGGACTCCTGAGTTGGTAAAGGACAGATCCTATGGATTAGCAGCTGATGATAAATGCTTTTCTCCCCCTGCTGTTATCTTCCTACTGACTCATGAATTGACCTTGAAGGTACCGTAAGAAAGTAACAAAGAGGAAAAGACAGTCCCAAGAATAAGTATATTTACCTCATTCTATATTTGTTATTTCACTTTGAGGATTATATTTACAGAATTTTCTATTTGTTGGTCCACATGTAAGACCATGTTTGCAAACTTCAGGACTTTCAATTACAAAATTATCATTTGCTTTGTCTAAATAAATGTATAGTGAATATAAAACTATTAGAAAGCTCTCTTTGTCATGCATTTACAACAAGTAGTGAAAGCACAGTTTTGTAAGTTTACTATTTAAAGAAAGCTAGTTCACAGTACCTGTTTTAACTAAAGATGAGGTATGGTTCTGCTGAAACTACCTACTAAACACAATTAAGTCTATATGGGATAATCTTAAATTATATGCAAAATGATATAAATAATATTTTTGCTTACATCACTTAATAATAATCAACTTTAAGAGCATTTGCTAACCTAAAAATGGTGACAGAGCCTGATATCACATATTTTTGTAGTTGGAAAGAAGAGAGATACTTTTTGTTGCTGTATGTAATTCCTGTGTTGAAATTGATAATAATATGGCAACACTGTGTTTAGAAAGAAAATTCTGTGTTGGATTATTTTGCTGTATTTTCCTGGTGACTTTGATATTCTAGTACTTATGGGGAGAAAGAAAGAACAGAACTCTTTGGCCCAGACATTTGCTCAGTGATGATCTAATGAGACCCTCCAAAGTGCTAGGAACAGCCCGTGTCAGTCCTACTGTAGTGAGACGCTGCACTCTGAGTTTGGGGGCGGGTGTAGCAGCAGTTCACCGTGGTGGCAGGAATGATAATCAGTCATGAGAACAGTGCTGCACAACACACGTTCCTAGACAGAACGACGACAACAATGGGGGAAATGACGCCAGAGCAGGTGATGTAATTGCTTTTACATAGATACAAGTTCTATCTCCCTCTCAGGCATGAAGGGAAGCAGCCATGCCAAAGCCATGCAGACAGGACCTGGAGGACAGCATGCGGGCTTCCACCGAACAGCCACAGCACGGTTAGTAAGAAAGAAAACGAACAAACACAACAAACACAATGGACAAGAGGACGACCCCTGAGATGAATTTCCTGTTAGGTCTTTCACTGTCTCGGTCTGGGTGTTCCTGTGCAGCCAGACGGCACGTTGGTTAACAGTGTGAAAGAAATGCCCAGGTCCCGCAGCAAGTCCAGGGTGTGTTGCTACCTACCCGTACTGGTCAGGCTGGTGCATCATGGGAGCCTGAGAGTTGCCATAGTTGGGGTGCTGGGAAGAAAACATGGGGCGTCCGCCAGCCCCAGACTGGCTGGGATAAGCAGGCGACCTAATGTATGGTGGCCTAAAGTGGAACAGAAGAACAGCTTCTTTGGATTTGTTCTGTAGCACAAGTATGAATCCCTGTCCATACGTTACTGCCACACGTAGGTGTGGGGTTACAGAAAGTGGTAACTCAGCAGAATGCCCTGTACCCTGCAGCCGCCTGGGAGTGGAACTTGATAAAAGTCCTTTAAAAAAAGTGTGGGACAGGGCAAAGGAGAGAGGAAAGTAATTCTCAGCTCTAATCCCCGTTTACAGTTTTGAAGTATAGCTATGACTCTGTAATATACAACTCCCATTTAAACTCCTGGAGAGATAAAATGGGCAGGATGTGAAGGCAAGGCTTTGGAATGGTCTACTGGTTAGAAATACAAAATGAAAATGCATGGATATGTATTTACACATTAATTTCTATAAAAGGCTATATAAACTGATTCAGAAAGAGAATACATAAGACTTTATAATCAAACAGAATTATGCCTTACTCTCTATTGTTATCTTCTTAGATCACTATAAAGGCTGCAGGTCAAATGCAATCAAATACTTCCTACTTAACAGCAACCAAAAAAAAAAAAAAATCCCCAAACAAAACAAAAAACAATCTTGTGCTTTACGAGTTGTAACAATGGACAATTCATGTAAACCTCAATTGGAACTTCACTTGGACCTGCCAAACCAGTCTTTACAGACAGGTTTATTAAAACATTCTCGAAAGCCAGTGTAGGCTTGGCTGGGAGGTACACTGCTGGGGTTCAGAAGATTTTAAGCAATTGTAATGTGCAGGCAGAATGGGAGAGACAATGATTGATTTTCATTTTAATTCCTCAAGGGAAATTTATCATTATTTGGAACAAACAATAAGACGGGAGGGGGTCCCTACATTCCCAAAATAGCAGCTTCGGAGGAAAAGTAACCAACGGGCACATGTAAAACGTGCATGTGCGCGTGCACACACACACACACACACACACACACTGGCTTTTATTTCCCTCTGACAAAAATCAGAACCTTCTTTCTTTTCTTCTGAAGCTATCATTAAAATACCTGTCTTTCAATGTGCTTTGTTTTAAAATATATTTACATATACTTCTTTTAAAATATATTCACTTTTGCCTCATAATTTTGAATTAAGTATGTTATTTTTATACAGGTCAAGTATTTACTTCAAGAATTAATTTTAAAAATCAGCTTTAAAAACAACTAAGTAATTGAATTGAAGGTAAAGTCTTAATCTATCAACTTAAACTGTCTAAAACACTATCTCTGCTTTATTAACCACATTTTGCTTTGGATAGATAGAAAGGTATCCCTGGAAAAATAACACATAAGAATATAAAGTATATAAATCTCACACATATACATTTAGACAAACACATAATACACATATGTGCACATAAAGTTTCTATTTTATAAAGATTCTTATGGTAGGGTAAAAAAAGGAGGAATGTGTTTCTTTTTCAGTGATTTAGAGTTTAAATAATTTTTAAGTTTTAGTATTTTCTACTTAAAACTCAATGTTTCAGTTGGAACCTCACAGACACCTCCCTGTGCAACTGGGTCTGCTCTGCTGGCTGTCAGGACCATCCACAGACATTCCGACCCCCCCAACTGATGCGCCCACCGCTCAGACTCCTTCCCTGATGTATCATAAAGCATGGTTTGTCACTTACTTCTCTGACCTTATATTACAGAAAATATTTAACATGAAAAGAACAGCCAAGCACAGTTGCATTCTACTGCGCCGGTGGAGCCTTGGGAGACACTGCTGCTGTGTGCTCAGTTACACGGTCACATGTACACATACAGAATACCTGCCGGGGCGTCGTCCTGAACGGCGTACCTGCTTTGTGCTGAGTTTGCAGCAGCCTGCATCACTGCTGCAGCTGCCTCCTGTGCCTTACGGTTCACAGTTGGCATTGGCGGCCCCATTCCTGGCCCTCCCTGCTGAGACATGCCAGGAGAACTGGGGGTCATGCTGCTCATATTTCCAGGAAATGGTCTGCTCTGCATCCCAGCTGGTGGCATTCGTCCCAGGGGCACAGCACCACATGGCTGGCTTGGCCCTTGTCCATGCATCTGGTTGTTGGCATTGATACCCACACCGGGCCCTGGGCCGCTGTAGCTTGCACTGGGCACCCCACTATACGCTGGGGGTCTGGAGTAGTTACCTAAACAAAAAGCAAACACAAATTAAAGCCTTTTATTTAATCTTTAAACTTGTGAAAACATTCACTGGAAATACTTTTTGTCCAACAGTGTGATCACCAGAGTATCAGTCCCGATCCTTGCCGGCCCTGCCTGTGGGTGCCGAGGGGCCGCAGCACGCATTGTCTCTGCACCCCAAAGGCAAGGAGCCCACAGGACCTCTGCAACACTGAAGACACATTCAGGTTAACTGTACAAACGATCTATTAATAGGCAAGAAATACTGGTACTGAGTGCTGCTTCAAGGAGTTCATATTCTTATATTTTAACCAAAATAATTGTTTCAGCTCCCAGTCTTCAGGCGAGGGCCACCGTGAGGCTGCACCACCACGGCACTGCCCCACCTGACGTTACAATGACAGCTCAGAGAGATGACATGGAAGACAAAAATCCCAAGGAAGATGTTGTGGAGAAACCTGACATCAGTCCCAATTTCTTTCCAACATTGGGAGCAACCTGTTTTCTTTTTGGCTTGAGCATCATGCAGAGTGGCTGGTTTGTGCTTGCTGCCATGTCCTATAAAAGCAGGTCCGGCTGTCCTAGCTACTTTGGGAGGCTGAGGTAGGAGGACTGACTGCTGGAACCTGAAGTTCAAAGCTGCAGTGAGCTACGATTGTGCCACTGCACTCCAGCCTGGGCGACAGAGTGAGCCCATCTCAAAAAAAGACTGAAGTAAGAACCCCGGACCATATCCCTCACCCTGCTGCGCCTGGCCACATGCACACAGGAGTACCGTTCCCTCGAGCCCCAGCTGTCTCAGGAGTTCTGTTTTCCCTTTTCTTCCACACCTTTTAATCTGAGATGTATATAAATTAAATTCAAACAAATCAAAGGCATACATGATATTGCTTCAATAATAATAACTGCAGATGGTAACTGTTGAACCAGTGTGTGCTAGACACCTGGCTAAGTGCTTTGCACGAATGTACTCATTCATTTCCCCCAATAAACATATGAAACATAGGTACCACCAGGACTCCATTCACAAATGAGGAAAATCAAGAGCTAGTGGAAGAGGGCTGAAGCTCAAGTGAACTGACTCTGGAACCCATGTATTAAACCAATGAAACATGCTGCCTCCGAATAACTGACTAGAAATTAAGTAAATGTAAAAAGACAAGTGTTTGTGGGATACGGATTAGTGCTTCTCAATCAGTCCTTACTACTTTCTGGAAGACCATCCCCATCCATGTAGCATAACTATACACTTTATATACCAGAAACTTCTAGGCACAGGAGACACAAAGTTAAATGCAATCCAATTCCTCTGTGTGTGTGTTGCACGCGTGTGGTGGAGCAGCAGGGGTAAAAACAGCTGGGGGCTTAGTGGCGATTCCTTGGAATAACCAGCTCTGGGGCCAAAACTGCGGCAGGCTGGCTTCAGGGGCAGGCGAGGCTCTGCGCTGCCTGCCTGCAGGACCTTAGGGACCTTGCTTTCATCTTTTCTCCTTCCATTCTCTTCTCTGTAAAACAAGACGGTCCTCTCTAATATTGTCCACTTGCAGAGTTGTTGTTAGGATTTAGCAATATAACGTACATAAAGTATCTCAAACATGGGCGTGACATGGAGGGGTTATTGTTGGCTGGTGACTGAGGCAGAGGAGGGGGAAGGGCCCTTCTGGCAGGGATGGCAAGGACGGACAGACTCACGACATCACTGAGGAGGACAGACGGAAGAGGCCAGGTCCGGCAGGGCCTTGTGTACCAGGCTTCTAAATTTGGGGTTTATCCTATAGGTAAGGAGGAGATTCTCAAGGATTTCCAGCAGAAATAGGATTGGATTAATAACTACAATAAGAGCAAATACTTAATATTTACCATGTGCTAAACTTAGTTCCAAATTCTTTGTATTAACTCACTTAATCCTGACATAAAGCCTAAGCGGTACATATCACTATAATCCTCACTTGGAGATGAGGAACCTAAGGCACAGGGATGTGACATCTGCCCCAAGGCCATGTGCTAATTATGGCAGAAGCCAAGGTCTGGACCCAGGCGGTCTGTGAGTGTGGCTGAGTCCAGGTATGTCACGCTACTCTACGTTGCCTCTCAGATGTTATGAAAAAGCATACTTACATAATATTATCATGATTGTAAAAACAGGCTTTCTTAAATTCACACATATGAGACTGTATTCCCCTACAAATCTGCAAGAAATTCAATAGACTTTTCAACATTTATTGATTTCTTGTTCTTTGTTAGGTGCATCCTGTTCATTTTGTTAATTCGATTGTACATGGGTACAGGTGATGTGAAGGTCACCGTTCACGTAGACCATGGGCCAGCACACTTTTTCTGTCAAGGGCCAGGTGGCAAATGCCATAGGCTTTGTGGGCCAGTCTCCATCGTAGTTACTCAGTTCTGTCACTGGAGCCCCACGGCAGCAGCACATACAGGTACATACACAGACGGGACTGGTGGTGTTCCACAAAGCTTTATTTACAAAAACAGGTGGTGGGCCAAAGTGGGCCATAAGCCCTGATATAGACCAACTTTGGGATAAGCTAAAAATTTCTGCTGCACTAGCAACAGAAATGAGACTTGTTCAAGCCAGCATTTTCCTTAACCTTGAATACCATCTGGAAGGCTGAAGAAAGGCTTAAAAGGATTAAGGGAGTGCGGCAGTGGCAGATCTGAGGCTGGGAAATGGAGAGGAAGACGCGAGGGCCAGCAGGAAGGAACAGGACAGCGCAGCATAAACTCCTCAGGTGTGCTCAGCTGCGGCGTGCAGGTCAGTCTTTTACCATCAGCTCCTTAAATTTAAACTGCTTCTTCATGAAGATATATTGCCTTTGCATAGTCAAGGTTTGCAGAAATAATCAAGCTTACATTGTTTTTAAGTAAAAGGTAAAAAAAAAAAATTGAAACCGTTCATCAGTTTCAAAGTTGTTTACAAAATATTCTTAAATTGCTTCTGAATCTCATCCCACAGGACACTCCTAACTGTCCGCTGCATCTTCCCATCATGCAATCTCAGTGGAAAAGGGACCTCTGTCTCCCCTGCCGGGCGGGACACAGAACAGGCCAGACTGCTGGCGCTTCCTCTGCCCACGCTCGCCCCGAGTCCCCGTGCTCGTCTGTCTCCTCCTCCCCTTCCCAGACCTCATATCCACTCACTTCCAGATTATCTGATAAGATCAGTGAAACGGTGTGCTCCTTTTTGGTTCTTGCTTTTATTAAAAATAAACATGCTCATTCATAGTTTGAACGCCGGAGTAATTAATTCACATATTCATGCTATTACTCTAGGGCTAGTTTCTACCCTCCCCCAACACTTGATAAGTGACTCATTTGGTAAGAAGCCTTTTTCAGTGAAAACATATGTGCCCTTTGCTTTTAAAGGAAACGAAATAACACTTTAATCTTGTTTTAGAAAGCAAGCATTTAGACATGGTTGTTCCAGACTATGTCCACAGTGTGGTCTTATGAGAAAAAGAGGTTCCTGATTTTGCTGAATTCTGCTCACAGCTGTGACGGAGAAATACTGTTACTCAAGTTCTTGGTTTAACTGGCAGTCAAGGGCTGTGTTTTAATGAACACAAAGGAAAGAAATGACTGAGATGCTTGGTTACCCAGTACCCTGCTTCAGTCTCTCACTCGTGTTACGTACTGAAGAAAGAAGGGCCGTGTTTCAATAGCTTTGCTCCATGCGGCAGCTGGTCCTCGTCCTCTAGCAAGAAGCACTCCGCAACCGGGTGGAGCGTGCATCGGAACACGATCACGACATCACACACGCACGCATGCACTCGTGCGCAGAGAGGCGCTGAGCACTAGGGTCCCCATCTACTTTTCTCCCGTCAGTTGGGTTGATTCCATGAACTGGCAACTCAATAGACTATGTTCTAATTATAGAGGCCTCTATCTGGTAGAAGAAATACAAAGTGCCCTTTTCTTTTCCTTGCAATTTTAAAGACTTTCCTCATTAAACTCACATGCCTGGATACAAATGGTCTAAAGGCTTAAAATGGCTTAAACAGCAACAATGGATAAAGCACTGGCTTCAGAATCTGGGTCTGGATACTGGTTCTGACACTTCCTAGCAGCATGACCTGGGCCAAGTTACTTAACCTCTCTGCACTGTGATTGTGTCATCTGGAAAGTCAGGATGATAATGCAGAAAAGGCTGAAAGTGTCTAGTACAGTGCCAGGCACAGAGCTGCCGAACAAACGATAGCTGCTCTCGTCAGCATCCACAACCATAGCAACAGCATCTACAGTATCTTCCCCCATGTTTTAAAAATGTGTGGATGGGGCAAAAATGATTCATGCCTCCCCCAACTATTCGATAACATATCTTTCTTCCGAAAATAAACAAAAACCAAATATGTAAGCCAAGCAAAATATGAGAGGAAAAGCCAGGAATGAGGAGTGCAATCTTATTTCCATGTTTCTCTAATAGATTAGTAATTTGTTGGCACTAGCTTTGACAGAAAACAGATGGGTCCAGCACTGAGCACAATGAAGGCAGCAGATGCCGGCCAGCCCACCTCAGCTGGACTGGTCTTGCCGCCAAGTCCAAGAGCCCTCAGTTTTCAAGTGGGTTCATCTTGGCACACCAGCTTTGGAAAATTGGTCACCAAATGAATTCAGATTTCTACCCACCAAGAGTTATATTTAAGCACCAGAAAGAAGCAGTAGCAAGACTCTATTCAAGTCACCATCATTATTTTAGGAAAATCACAAGTAATTCTATACCTGACTCCAGAATATTTACATTTGCTAGTTATAATAAACGCAAAACTTACTGCTATTTGTAAACTATTAAATGTTTCCACTCACATACGAAATTTTGCTTCTCAGTTTCAATTATTCCACAATTACTTAGGAACGACTACTATGTGCAGGGCTCTGCATTAATTGTCATACAGTGGAGGATTAAATGGATGCACACAACATAAACTGGACATTTGTGTGCTGGAAAAAATGAAATGCATAATTAGCTATAAACTATGATAAACATATTTGTGAATTAGGACTAAATATGCATTTATCTTATTTTTTAGCCAGTGATGTTACTATTTTTTATAGCAGTCTAACTACACAATATTAAGTCACATTTACTGACATGATTTATACTCAAAAACAAAACATATAATCCAGTAATCACCAGCACAACCAAGACACAGAATATTTCTATCATGACAAAAAGTTCCATTTTCCCTTTTACAGTCAGTCTCATCTCCACGGCCAGCCCCTGGCAACCACTGATCTGATTTCCGTTCCTGCAGTGCTGCCTGTCCACATTCACAACGAACAATACAGTGTGCAGCCTCCGTACTTGGCTTCTTTCACCAAGCACCATGCTTTTGAAACTCACCGGTATTGCTGCATAGATCCCTAGTTTCTACTCTGTGGACATTGTTTCCAGTTTTTGGCAATTATGAATAGCACTGTTAAAAACATTTGTGAACAGGTCTTTGTATAGACATATGTTTCATTTTTCTTGGTAAAACCCTAGAAATGAGACTGCTGAGCTGTATGGTAAGTGCATGTTTTAACTTAATAAGAAATTGCCAAACTGTGGCCGCACTATTTTGTGTATATTCCCACCAAACACTATATAAGAGTTCTAACTGCCAGCACCTGACATTGCCAATTTAAAAAAAAATGAGCCATTCTACTAGACACGTAATAGAAATCATTGTGGCTTTAATTTTCATTTCCCTAATGATAAATGATTTTGAGCAATATTTCATGTGTTTGTTGGTTACCATATTTAAGTAAGATACTTTATGTTAAAAAATTATATTTATTTATTTTTTATTATTTTAGAGACTGGGTCTCCTATATCGCCCAGACTAGTCTCAAGAGTTATATTAAAAAAATACTTCTTCCACCTCCGTCTTTCTACTCAGACTTATCATATGATGCCACTTTTTTAGGCAGGGAAATTGATCAATTAGTCAAGAAGACTATAAATACAGGTTCAAATGAAAGCTGACTTGCCCCAAATTGCATTAAATCCTACTACTTGTGGGAATAAAGGGAGATAATTTGTTTTTTGAACTGATAGGAACCATATTTTTCCTAGGTCAATATGCATTTAAGAATTCTTTAAAATATAAAAATAATAAAGTTTATAAAAGAAGGAGAAAGACCTATTATCTTACCTTAAAGTATTACTGCAGTATTTTACTTTTGGTAGTTTTTTCCATTTATGTTACAACAGTTAACTCCTTTAAAAATTTAATTACAAAATACAAGCTCAATGCAGAAAATATAGAAGACAAAAATTACCCTTAGTCTTACCTCCCAAAGACAAGACACCATGTATTATAAATTATTCTCAGGTATGGAATAGTCAACCCAATACCCATCAAGCCTCGAGGCAGGGTCAGGAAGGTGTATCAGTGACTCTGCATTGCTCTATTTAGCAAAGTTCATTTAAGAAGCAGTTATTAAGGGCCTCTTACATGCCAGGCTCCATGCTAAATGCCAGGGATTCAGCAGTGAACCAGGACAAAGAGCTTACATTCTGGTGGCAGGAGACAGGCAAATAAAGAAATATAGACAATGAGCACTACGAAGAAAAACAAAGCAGTGCCAACTGTGCAGAGTGCTGAGGGGAAGGAGCAGCGTGCATGTCAGCTGCCCCTCCTGGGAATATAAGCCGTCTTCAGAGAAACGATAATGACCAAGGCTAACATCAGAGGCAAACACCAAGGACATATGGGCAGGATCAGATGCCAGTGTTTGACATCAGGGCAGTGAGTGAAAAGAGAGAGACTCCAAGAAGCTGGGGCACCACCATCTGGTTCTGGGAGTGTGACCTTTGGAAAGCCACCTGTTACTCTAAAGCTCAGTTTCCTCATCTATAAAAAGGGTATAATAAAAGATATCTTATGTGGTTGCTGTGAGATTTTTACTAACGGAAACTATAGGTGAACGACTGACAATGAATAGAATCTGCCAAGAAACAGCCAAAACTATTCTGATATTAATAACCCTTTAAAAGTTATTTATTTATTTTCTTTTTAGAGATGGTGTCTTGCTCTGTTGCCCAGGACGAAGTGCAGTGGCACGATCACAGTCCACTGCAGCCTTAAACTCCTGAGCTCAAGTGATCTTCCTGCCTCAGCCTCCCAATTAGCTGAGATTACAGGTGCATGCCACTACATCCAGGTAATTATTTTCCTTTTCTTGAGATGGGGTCTTGCTATGATGCCTAGGCTGGTCTTGAATTCCTGGCCTCAAGTGATCATCCCACCTCAGCCTCTCGAGTAGCTGGGATCACAAGTATGCTCCACTGTGCCCAGCTAATATTTATATCTTTTTAATCAGTGAAAAACTATCTACATTATTGTTTTGCATTATATGCCTAACTTTACTTTCATTATGCACAGATACACAAATTTATTCCTCAAATAGAGGAAAGTATAAGAAAAGGTAAGCAATGACATTTTTATATATATATATATATATGTATTATCCTAACCCAATAGCCAACTTTAGTATGAAACAGTGAAGTCTCTGTGGTAAGAATTGAAGGAATCTATGAGCTAGAAATCGCCACCGCCATACACTGGACAGGCTGCGTCCTCCTTGGGCTCAGAGCTGCCCAGTCCACGCAGACTGCAGTGGGAAAGGCGCCCCCTGCAGGCGGCCGAGAGAGAATCCTGATCTGCCTGGGCTTACCACAGTCAGAGGAACCCTTCCTTCTCTGCGGTGCTTCCTGCTGTTCTGACAGATTTGTGAAATGTGATTCAATAGGTCATTTCTTTTTAAACAAAAGTCTGAATAAATGGCAGAGCCGTGAGCCCCAGGACAAGGCACCTTGCTAAGATGTCAGTAAAGCTGCACGTCCAGACCCCGCCCCTTCTCAGCGCAGTCCACAACCGTCAGGATCAAGACCCCAGAGTTTTGTAAAAGTCCTCCTGATAATGACATTTGCAACAGTGTGCTGAGTTGTTCAGTGAGGGCAGAGGACTCTGGCCCTCTTGGGTCCTGTTGATTTTAATCATCAGGGTAAAATAATTAGTTTCACACTAGTCAAAATTAAAGTTGCTTTCTTTTCTTTTTTCAATTTCAGTTGATTTGTACTATACATTTTTCTGACTTTTCTTCCCCCTAATTTTCAGGTTTTGATAAAATCATGATGATTATCAGTCTAAGAAAAATTCATGCTTAAATCCTATAACTCGAAGTCTAAATTTCAGCATCAAAAGATATGATTACATTAACCTAGCTTTTGCTATAAAATGATCTAATTCAATTTCTGTTTTTTCTAATATTAGCAAGGCATATTAGGAATATTTCTTTAATAAGACATAATACAGAATAAGGTATTAATCTGTGGCTTTGTGCTGTCGATTTAACCATAAAATAAGGTAAGGTAATAAGTAGCTGTAACCCCATCAAGTGTATCACAATTTTGTTTCGAGAAAAAAATTAAATGAGCAAACTGAACGGGGAGAAACTAGCCTTTGGAAAGCCAAGGAACACCATCTTGTCCATCTCCAGCACCATCCCGGGGAGTCTTTTGACCAAAGTGAATCCATGTGTTAGACACATCCCACCTGTGCAGGGGGAGGACGGCTTTCACACAGTTCACTAGTAAGACGGAGGTTCTAGGCTTAGCCTGGAATCCTGGGTCATGGGGACTCTACGGCCTGGCAGGCCCACTCAAGTAGCTGGTGGGTGGACAACTTTCGACATTTATACCTTGTTCTTCTAGAACTGAAACAGATGTAAGATTATTACTTTGTAATTCACTATTTTGGAACTGCATTCATTTCAACTCAATATGATTTAAAGTTTGCCTTGCTGAACTTATTAGAAACATTTAACGGGCCAGGCGCGGTGGCTCACACCTGTAATCCTAGCACTTTGGAAGGCCGAGGTGGGAGGATTGCTTGAGCTCAGGAGTTTGAGACCAGTCTGAGCAAGAGTGAGACTCCGTCTCTACCAAAAATAGAAAAAATTAGCCAGGCATGGCAGCGCATGCCTGTAGTCCCAGCTACTTGGAAGGCTGAGGCAGGAGGATCGCTTGAGCCCAGGAGTTTGAGGTTGCTGTGAGCTAGGCTGATGCCACAGCACTCTAGCCCGGGCAACAGAAGTGAGACTGTCTCAAAAAAAAAAAAGAAAAAAGAAAAAAAAGAAACATTTAACGAATAAAGGGAAAAGGAAGATTTCAGATGGCATCCAATTTATTTTAGAAAAAACACCTTTAAATCCTTCTGGAAAAAAAACCAATTTTTACCAAAGTAATTTAGAAATGAAAGGCTCATCAGACTCATCAACTAGTAAATCCTCTGTTTCCTAAGATACACACTATAAAAATTAAGGCATAAAAGCAGGGCTGTGTCAGTACAACCTGAGCAGTTGCATGGGTGGCCCCAGACAGACTCCCAGATGCTATTATACAAGTGAGTGAGAACTAGGAGGAACCTAGACTCGGAATTATTGTTACTTGCCCAAGGTACTGCTTACTCATAGCAAAACTAAGGCCGGTATGATAGACACTTTTCTAGAGAACACAAAAACAAGACAGAATCTTTGTCCTTAAGATATAAAAAGGCTATGAAGATGAAATTGATTTTAACTTTCCTTTTCCCAAATTCATTTATTAATAATTAACATGTTAATTACATACTCCTTTCTATTTATTAAAGCAAGTCCCTATAGCCTTCTCTCTTTGTAAACACTTAAGCAAGGATAGTTATTATATGAGCTTGCTTGAAGGTAGAAAAGTACTATTTCATAAAATATACTGTAATTAAACATTTTTATAAATTTAGATTGGCTTAATTCCATTTGTTAATTTAATAATTCTGATTTTATAGCATTAACAGACATTTCTAACATATTCCCTTTCTTCAATTCATAGAAATTTTTTTCTTAATCTCTTTAGTATTTCTGATATATTTGGCTCCCTGAACAAATGAACTAGCGAGAGGGATGACATCTAAGGCCTGGGAAAGGGCACCACCAGTGACCACGTGAGTGGCCTCTGAAGCCAGCCCTCCTTGGTAGCCCTGCCACCTCTTAGCTGTGGGATGTGGGTAAATTACTTTGGTTTTCTCATTTGCAAAATGGGGACAGCCTTACGGGGCTTCCCAAGATTATTCCCAACAGAATGGGCAAGTCAGCCTGGATATGAATCCTGGCTTGACCATTTTAGTCACTTGTGCATCCTCGCAAAATTGTTTACTTGCTATGCCTCAGTTTCTTTCTCTGTAGAGAGGAGTAATAACAGCACCTATCATATAGCATGTTGTGAGGATTAAATGAGTTAACACTTAGAACAGGATCCAGGACAAGTCTAATAAACGTTTGTTCTTATTACTAATAACAATTTTGGAGAAGATGCTCCTGACAATAAAATAGTTAGCAAAAAGAGGTTGTATAGTATCTTCCCCTGAGATCTCTTAAAAAAAGCAGAAACAGAAGAAAGTCATCTAGTTAAGAACAGAAACAGAAAGGTGATTCTAATGACCTCTTGGGCGAGGCCAAGTCTTTCCAGAGACATTAAAACTTCTGATATGAAGATGCAAGCTGAATATCTCACTAATAATGTGAGTAGTTAATTAAGAGGAGGAAGGAAAAAACCCTTCATTTGTTTAAAAGGACAACAGAGAAAAATACAAAGGGAAGGAAGAGCATTTACTGAATGGAACACTATGTGTTACAAGTGCCATCTCCTGTCCTTCGGTGTTTGCTGAGGAAGGGAGACTCCAAGGGTAAGGCAGCGACTATTTGGATTTGAACATCAGCAGCACCAGGATGCCAATTTTAAGCACACGGCAATCAGAGCTAGTGCAGGAACCCAGGAGGACGCGGGCCTTGGAGTGGAATGTGGTGGCAACGCCACTTGGGAGAGGAGAAAGGAGCAGCGGGTGCAGGAACACCGGCGCTCCCAGCTCACAGACACCAGAGAGCACCGAGCACGGAACACGCCTCTCTTACTGCCAACTGTTTCTGCTACTAACCTACACTCAGGATTTATGCCTTAACAAACTCCAAACAAAACGCCTTCTTGACTATTTAATCAAACTGTGATGCAGGGGATCCAGTGGGCTGTGTTAATATAAAGGGTCCTGGAGTTGAAGCAAAATTTGGCTCAGAATATTGGAATTGGAAGCAACTTCCCAGGTAATAATCCAATGTTCTCATTTTCCAGAGGAAAAGTAACTCACAGAGAGAGTAAGCAATTTTCCAAGGACACGACGCAGTTTGGATGAGAATTCTGCTGGCTCTATGCTTTTCAATTAAGCATCTTCATGTTCAATGATTCTGGAAATCGAGGGATTTATTCTAAGAAGAAATCTACGCTGTAGAAACTACCTTCCCCACTATTACCTCCTCTAGCATAAGCTCTTCCTTAGTTGTTCACAAGACTTATCAGACAGTTCAAGACTCAGTTTTCACTGAGTATGGTGAAAAAAGAGATTCCAAGACTGAATTATTTATGAGTATAGAGATCAACTTTGAAGATGACATGAAGACCTTATGGTCTTAAGGGTTAAATCGTAGCCCTACAGCCGCCCTCAATTCTGAGAACAGGCTCTGACCTTGTCCCGATTACACTCAGAGCAAAAGCTCACATTTTCTGTGCCTATCACGACTTATAAACTGCTTTTCCAACTATCACTAAAGTTTTCTTCTTTCCATGACAGCCGCAGAAACCCAGTGGGCGCCCACCATGCCCAGGAGGGCGGCAGGCTGGGCGGCTCTCACGGTGGGATGACTCACAGCTCTGCCTCCGCTTGGAGACACTCTGCTACATGTCACAATTAACTGGAGCCAAAAGGGAACAGGCAGACTATGACTGCCAACCGGGACTTAAATTCCTATGGCTCACGTGGAATTGTAACATGGAAAGCTGTTCATGACATGGTACGAAGGAACCATGCAAAACACACGGGTCTTTGTCTGCTCTGGCTCCACGCATATGGGTAAGGACCACGTGAAAAGGATTCAGAAAAAAATGAGAGAGAGAGAGAGAGAGAGAGAGAGAAAGAAAGAGAGAGATGGAGACAGAGAGAGAAAGAAAGGAAGAAAGGAAGGAAGGAAGGAAGGAAGGAAGGAGGGAAGGAAGGAAGAGAGGAAGGGAGGGAGGAAGGAAGGCAGTTTTCCTAACAACAGAAAGAGTTGGAAAGTAAATACAGCAAAGCAATGTAAGGCAAAGAAACAATGGCAGCGCTGAAATGCTTGAAATCTGTCAGAAGAAATCTTCAAAACACAAGACAATACACTTATAACTCACTTTTCAAACTGTAAAGTACTATAAACAAAAAGACCAGATTTTCTGAGAGAGTCTAGGTACAAGCAGAGAAGGTGCCTGGGCCTCAGTGTGTATCCATCCACAGGCTTCACGGGCGGGTTTGCTGAACAGATGCAAACGCCTCTAGAAAACACTGAGGCTCTCCCACAGGGAGACCTGATCGTTGTGAGGTGGTAAACATTTCACTACAGCTTCCAGTGGGTACTCATCACCTTCATTTGGAATATCCCTGGTATTTTCAGAAGTGAGATAACTCTGGGAATTGTGCCAGATTATCTCATTCTCTCCAAATTATCCATTAATGTCTAATTTAAAGAAACAAAATATAAAGAAGGCGCTAAATTCAAATGTCTTATTGATAAAAGTGACTTAGAAAAAATACACACATACACACACACAAAAGGTTAAAAAACTAGATAAAAGGATCATATGTGTATATGACAAAACCTACGTCGACTTCCAGGCATGTGGAATGTGAACAGCGTGTTTTGGACATGGTTCCACTACTCCCCTGCTCCTCCCTCATCTTCCTCTTTGAAAGACATGCCTCCACTTCAGGCTTCGTCTTCCTAAGACTCTCACTGGTGAGGGCTGGGAAAATGAGAACTAATGCTTACCTTGGGGACAAACTGGGAGAGATGTCCCGGGTGACACCCTTCGGAGCACTGAGCTCATGGTTCTAAAGGTGATTACTGGGTGGGAGGAGCAAAGTCAGAACACAAAAGGACAAACCCCAAGTTCTGAATCAGAAACTTCTGAGGATACAGCTTGTGTCTTTCTCTCAACAAGCATTTAGAACTCCATCACAGAGAGGTTTACTCCTTTATTAATATCACATGTAGGAAGAGCACTTACTGCAGCGACTGACGCATAAATGCTTAATGAATAGTGACTATAATTATTCTACCCATCATTATGGGCAACTAAAGGACTGTGGGTTTGCATTAACCTCACAAATCTGTCAGGTAACAAATAATGGACTCTTATAATATGTTTACAATGTTAAAATATTGAAGGACTAGCATATTAACAAACTTTCTACAACTCACTGTGATGCATTTTGGAAAGGGATTTTTTTGTTTTACCTTGTGGTCCATACTGGCTCATCTGTGGACCGTAAGTCCCACTTGAGTTACTCTGCTGAAAGCTACTGATTCCAGGATGCATCTGGCCCCCAGGAGAAGGATGAGGCGACATGGAGGGTCCTGTCTGTTGAGGTCCATACTGAGACATCTGCGGGTTTCTTTGTGTGCCTGCCATAAACCCTAAGTGGGAAATAAATACAAACATATAAATGTAGGAGCTTCATAAGCCTTGCACACATGAAAATGGAAATGGAATTGAGCGGAAGGTGGCAGGGGAGAAGGGTGGTACTGCGAGATGTCCCTAAAGAAATATCTAAAGACATTTCACGGGGCTACCCTGGTCCTAACCTGAATTCTCACTAGTGTTCCTGGGAACCCAGTGGACTGCGGACTTGAACTAGGGAAATGGAGAAGGGGAAGAAAAGGCAAGTAGGTTTAAGCTGTGTTATAGATGAAGCCCTGACATGAAGCTACAAGAAGAGCTAGGACCCCTGTACTGCACGCCCACCAGCCCCGAGGCTGGCACCCTGTGCACACCCACCTCAGAGCCTCTGCTCGCTTTCTGGCCTCCGCAACGCAGGTCTCTGGTCACTCAAAAAACGTGCTCCGCAAACCCAGGGCAGCAGCCAGCTCTTCCCTGCACAGTGCTGGTTTTCTCCCCTCTGGTCTCCTATAGCAGCAGCTGTTCAACTTGACTCCCAAGTAGCCTGCGGACCTTCGAATACCTGATTCATACCGTACTGTCCCTTACAGGTAAACTGTGACCAGCTGGAGGGTTTAAATTGTGTCCTGCTTTTCCAAAACAGAACCTGTGACTTCCTCCCTCAAGCCTGCTCTGCCCAGGGCCACCCCTACCTGTGTGAAGGCACCGACCCCCCTCTCCTGTCAGAAACATGGGACAGCCCGGGCCTACTCTTTCCTTCTTCCCTCTGTGTGTGACCCATCCGTCAGCATGTCCTACTGACTCTACTTCTGACACGGATCCTGAGTGGTTCTACTTCCACCAAAGCCGGGCCCGGCTACCGTCTCCTCCTCTCGCCCACCAGCTGCTGTGGTCTCGCTGAGCTCCCAGCACCCCCATCCCCTACTGTCCTGCTCCTTTTGAGTCATTTTCCACAAAGCTGCCAGAATTATCTTTTGGGAATAAAAAGGGAAATTAGAACATCTCTCTCCACTGCATAAAACCCTTCAAGGCTTCCCACCAGAGCTAGAATCAAATGCAAATATGGGACTTGGTCTCTGGCCTCTGAGATCTCAGTGGTCCGGCCCCGTTTCCTCTAGCTTTCTCTCCCTCTGCCCCCGCAAGCCCACAGCCTGTGGAGCTCCCGGAAGACAGCATCAAGCCCTTTCCCCAGAATGCTGTCACCTGCCCTCTGCACTGCTGCCTTCTCCTCCTCCTTCAGCTCAGCCTTCCCTGACCACCCAATCTGAAGTCGCACCAGCCCTCGCTGTTTGTCACTGGCCTTTCTTCATAGCACCTTTCCTAACCTATAACCATTTTATTACTGACTCAGTTACCATCTCTGTTCCCACGAAAACATAAGCACCCTGAGGGCAAGGATCACGTCTAGGTTCATTGCTGCATCCGAAGTGCCTAACAGAGTGTGTGGCACATAGCGGTTATCAAAATCTATTTTTTTAAATGAACGGATGTTAAATTTCTCGTGCACCCAACAGAGTGCTGAGCACACACAGTAGGTGCGTGGTGGGTGGATATTTCAAAGTGATGAAGAAAACATACCTTTAAATTATGCAGAACTATAATGTCAGGTACATCCACATATCAGGAGTTCAGGCAAATATGTGTATGTAGAAGGAATTGTGAAATACTCATTTGGACAAAGAGTGCCCCAAATCAAAGCATATATCTAAGAAAAAGCTAACGTTTATCAAATTAGCATACTAACAAAGGGCAGTTTGAAAAGTGACTCTCAGAACCCAGGAGAGTTCACACTGGTCAGAGAGTGCCTGTTACCAAGCCAAAGCTCTGGCTGGAAGGAGTGCGGGTTTCTGCCTGCTCAGAGACCCTAGAGCAGTAGCTTCCAAAGAAAGCCCACTGAGGCAGACAGAGGGCGAGATAACGCCTGGATCTAAGGTCAGCTTAAATTTAGGAGGTTAAATGGTACATTGTATTTACAATTTCAGTAAGAAAAAAAAAGAGAGACCTTTTAACATTGCTTCTAAAAAGATAGACGTAAAATAAAAGTAAGCAGAGCTAGTTCTTATTATCCTATTTACTTTATTTATAAAGATAAGCCTTATGAAATTGGGCTCAATTGGTAGCTCCCAGATATAAATCATCATAGAAAACGTTTGCTTTTTCAAATCTGAAAACAAACAGAAATCAGAGTACTAAAATTACTACAAATGATTGCATCTTAAGATGTTACATGAAATATTTATCTAAGCGTTACTGTAAAATTCTCCAGAGTTTCAGATAGAGTCCTGTTTAATAAAAAATGTGTTTCAATTCCATACAGATTGTGTGGGTCTCCTCTCTACTTCCTTTAAGGAGAATGACTGCTTTTTCTTCATTAGCTAAGAAAACAACACAGGCCTTTTAATTAGCATTAAATCTCGCTTCCACTATGAAGGTGTCCATGCCAAAGGATTTAGAACCTCTGATAGTATGCCATACCTTTAAGGTTACTGTTGCCTCTGGAATACTTGCTATAGGCTTAAAGTTTATTCAAATGAGTTCCAAGAATTCTTACTTGGGCAAGTTATTTCTATTTACTTAGTCCTTAAAAATACCTATGCTACATTCTACTTGAACTATCTAAATTATCACTGGCATTTTGCATAAAATCAAGTTCAGAAGTAGGTGAAACTAAAGCTAATTCAAATGGAACGTGTTACGACATCAAACGCCCATGACTCAGGGACAAAGTTCTATAGGTGTGGAAACCACCTCCTTACACAGAAATTAAAAATGGAAAGCTACTTTTTCTCCCCGTATACTTTTCCAATGGCACCTGAAAAGTTGTTTTGTATGTGGTGAGACACAGCCCTTTCCCTGTGTCTCCCACGACCATGAAAGAAACAGGTGACACATATCCCTGGCTCCTTTCTAACCTATCATCATCTAACAGCAGTCGACTGGGAACAGAAGGCCTAAATTACCTAGACGATGGCTGTGTAGACGGACGTAGACCAGAATCTCCCAGGGGAGACTGATACATAAACAAATATATTGCAGTGGGTATTGAATCCAACTAGTTGTGTGACTTCAGGCAAATCATAACTGCTCTGAGCCTTAGTTCTCTCATCTAACGATGAAGATGAGGTTCCTATAAGGATCAACTAAGACAGTATGTGGAACTGTTCTATAATGTTTAACATGATACACACAAGTAGGACATCATGATGTTTGTTTCTGGTTTATAAACTGCTAAGAGTATTTTTAACTCCTGGATACCTCACATATTCAGATGTTTCCAGCTAGAATGAACAAACTAGTTTTTATTTCTACATCTGTTTTTTATTTAAATATCTGGAATTCACATCATTGCAGTACTTGTGGAACTGTATATGAATTCTAAAGGGCTAGCTAGAAAGGGCATATATGGGCAGTAACCCTCCCATCCATATCTTACATTACACAGTTCCCTTTGCCAAAGGCAAACAGTTTTTCGGTGTATCCTTTCAAAGATATTTTATGATCTGTGGCTGTGTTTTATTCTGTACTTTTCTTATCATGAGTAAATCTGAACATGGCTTAATAGCTGTTTTTATTTCCTTTTTAGAACAGTTTATATATCATTTCCCTATTTTTCTATTGGTCACTCTATCTCTTGACTATGAGGTATTTCATCTTGCAGATACAGCTCCTATTACCAAACAGTTGCATGGTTCACCAAAGCTTCTGTATGTGAGATCCTGTGGAAATCTGGTCTTTTAGTTTGAGTAATACTGGCGGAGGCCATATATTGCCATAGCACAAAATGGTATGATCTGACTTGTATTACTGAAAGCTAATTCTACCTTAATATGCACCTTGAAGCAAGGACTGAAGGGGAGAAAGTTTAAATGTTAGGAGGCTGGTTAGGAGGGTAGATAAGTGATACACAATATATAATCACATTTACATGCCAGCAGTATTCCACTAAAAAAGCCTTTCATTATGGATATT
This sequence comes from Cheirogaleus medius, assembly GCA_008086735.1. Classification (NCBI taxonomy): domain Eukaryota; kingdom Metazoa; phylum Chordata; class Mammalia; order Primates; family Cheirogaleidae; genus Cheirogaleus; species Cheirogaleus medius. The sequence continues at coordinate 99,148,565 of VBSM01000361.1, read as the reverse complement.
TTTAAAGGTTATTGAATACTGCCATAATCTAAACAAATTGATGAAAAATTAGAAGTTAGCTAAAAAGTATTTATACTTTTCATCCTAAATGCAGAAACTATGCACATCTATTATTTGTTTCCTCATCTATAAAATGGGGACCATCGTATCTAACTCATTGGGTTGTATGGATTAAATGAGATAATACATGTAAAACACTTATAAAAGGGCCTCGCACACAGCACACTTTCAATAAATAGTAGCTATTATGACTATTACACATTCCAAAAGTGGATCAAGACAGGCAGGATGTGAGTCCTGGGCCCATCTGCCTTTGCTGTGGAGGTTTCGGCCAGTAACTTCACCTTTCCGTCCTCAGTTTCCTCACCTGTTAAAAGAGGGGGATGGTGCTCACTAGCTGTAGGAGCACTTCTAACGCTAGTTCTCTATGATCCTGGTTTAAACATTTTTCTTTCCTGGGAAACATATAAATCAGGTCTGTAATCTCCATGTATATATTTATCTGAGGGCAGTCTTTTGTTTCAATCTTTATTTTTGAAGGAAATAATTTTTTTTTATTTCAGCATATTATGGGGGTACAAATATTACGGTTACGTATATTGCCCATGGCCCCCTCGAGGCAGAGCCTCAAGCATGACAATCCCCCAAATGTTGCACATCTCACTCATTATGTTTGTATATACCCATCCCCTCCTCCCTCCTCCCACCCACCCGATACGTGAAAAATGTTATTCCTGTATGTCCACTTAGGTGTTGATCTGTTATACCAATTTGCTGGTGAGTACATGTGGTGCTTGTTTTTCCATTATTGAGATAC
>VBSM01000361.1:99108795-99147648 GCA_008086735.1 Cheirogaleus medius | reverse complement strand
GGCTTCCATTTGCTTGAAATATTGTTCTCCACCCCTTTACCTTTAGTCTAACTAGATCTTTGCAGGTTAGATGTGAGGAAATAAATTTTTAAATGTTTTCCCCCCAAATCAGATTTCCACCAAGAATTTTGTTCCTATTTGTAGTGACATATGTATTTGATTGTATTTTACTTCTTTTACAAAATTATTATAAAGTGTCAGCTTATAACAGAGTAAGAGGATAGAAAAACTGACAGCTGAGAGAATCCAGCTGCATTTTTTAAAAGGTGTGAAAATTTTCTAAAGCCAGCTGAGTTTAGAAGACCAAACTTTCTAGTAAGGGAAATTAAGAAAGTATAAGATTAATTTCTTATTTATTATGAAAGCATATTGAGTTACTAAATGTATTATGGAATTATATGTCCCAAGTAAATATCTAACATGGGAAAATTCACACTTTGGACGAAGTACTAAATTAGATAATTATTATTTACATTATATAAAGCAAAGTATCTTAGAAATTTCCTTTGAAACTATAATTCATATATTTCTTCCATAAGGTAAATCTATAGAATGTTTTTCATAAGTGAATTTACTATTTTTGAGTCTTGCATTGTGTGTACATACTATCAGAAACACTTGTAATATATCACATTCTAAGTGAAAAGAGGCATGTTTCTGATATGAAAAAACAGAGCTGCCCTTTAGGGAAAAAAAATTAAAGCAAATGCTATGTCCTCCGAGAGAAAGTAAAGCAGCGGACTAGGAGAAACACACCCACACTCTGGGTCTGTCTGAACCAGACGTGGGCTGGAGGCTGCCTCTTCCACCCACGGGGCAGGACCCATGGGCTCTTTTGTATGGAACAGTGAATGCACTTCTCGCCCTGGCTTATAAGATCGTTCTGAGAGACAAGTAAGAAAAATGCATGCAACAGTGCTTTGCTAAACTGAAAAACACCATGAAAATGCTATACAAAGGCATTACTGTTGCCTTTACAGTGATTCTATGAGCCCTTTATTCAGTGCGTGAGTTCCAATCTAAGCTATCAAACTGGCAACTCAATCCACAATAATGTTACACAAATCTCCTACCAGCATGCCCCAATTTTACTCTAGCGTTCATGGAACTGTGGTAAGAACAAGAGAATATTTTTTAAAAAGCAAAATATGTGATCCTTGCCCTCTAGGAATTTAAAATTTAGTCAAACAGAAAAACCTACTAACAGGGAAAAATGATAAACTAAAATTACAAAACAACTTATAATTTTGTATAAGATGAAAAATAGTAATATCTTAGTCAACTGAATATCACTTTCTTTTTCTTTCATTTACTAATCATTCATGAGGTGCCAGATGCAGGGTGACATTCTGGGTGCTGGGACATGAACAATGAGCAAAACAGACACAGCAGCTGCCCTCGTGGACCTTAAATTCTGGTGGGAGAGACAGATATCCAACAAATAACTCCAATACATGATGAGTATAATAAAAGAAAAGTACAGGTGCTATGAGAGTATCAGGGGAGGACATGATTCAGATTGGGGAAGGAGGAAGGTTTCCTTGAAAAAGTCATATTTAAGCTGATACCTGACGATGCGTAGGAATGGCCCAGGCAAATCTGGCCAGGTGGCTTCTTAGAAGCGCCACTGGGACAAAGATGTCTGACCACGGAGGTGGAAGTGCCAAAGTATGTACTTGGAAGCTCAAGTTCCTCTGTTCAGCTGAGTCCCAGAGGTCACGGGGGTACCCTTTTATTTGGGGTGTATAACACTGTACCTCTACTCCAAATCCTTACCTAGCCCGGCTGCTAAACGTCAACCAACGAGCACCCACACCATGGAAAAGCAGCATCAGCCCGTACCACCCCTGCCCGCTAAGCTTTGAGCACCACCACCCGTGCCCGTCCTTAGGCTTTCCTCCTCCCAGAAGGGTCTTGCGCTTGTGCCCAAGGGTGGTGCCTCACGTGGGCTCTGAGCACTGCCCTGTCCCTCAGGGATCTGTCACTGACTCTCGACTGCCTACCAGGGTGAAGGCCAGACTGCTCAGCCCAGCACACCAGGCTTTTCAACATCCGGCCTGACCCATCTTCATTCAGACCCATCTACTTTTCCTTTACCAAAGCAGCTTAATAAATCTGATCATCTGGTTCTTATCTCATAGTGTATTCAAAAAATCATTTCCAAGGAAAGGAAGACAGCTATTTGAGGAAGGACCGTTTTGAGTAGGAACAACTGACAGCTGACAGCAAGGCAAGGAAGAAAAAAGAGTCTAACAGGCCAGAAAGCACGAATATTTCCACCACCTAAGCATCTGCCAGACACACCCACTCTGTCTTCTCCATGGCCACCGCAGTTGTGAGGAGTGTGGGCTCTGCAGTCTGACGCCTAGCCAAACTGTGGCTTCGCCACTTAGTAGCTGGGTAACTTGGGGCAAGTTAGCTAACTGCCAAGCCTCAGTTTCCTCTTCTGAAAATGTAGGTGACAACTGAGCCTACCTCATAAGATTAAATGAGAAAATGTGTAAGGCACACAACTCAGTGCCGGCACACACTAGAGGCTCAGTAAGTAATAGATACTATTATTCATATTATTTTTAATACAGCTCACCATTTATTTTGTGTCTGAATTAATCCAAGTTTCCAAACTAGTCCCTCTTGCCAAGTTTCCCTGCAAACCATTTCTGAAGCCAGAAAGCGCTGTAAAGTCCAGGGATGGTGGGTAGTTCCCAGAGAGGTGACGCCATACCTGTGAGCCTCCTGGCAAGCAGTCCAACGCCCTCCCTCGGAGCACATGGCCCTAGGGCTGGGCCTCCCTGTCCCACCCCTCCTCCACCAGAGCCAGCTAGAGCTGAGGTTCACTATCCAGAAATCACTGCCCCTTTCTAGATAACTGGTTCCAGAAATAACTGGCTCAGAAAAGCCAGGCTTGTGAGTTTCAGGCCACTCAACCAACAGCTACAGTACAGATCAGCTCTCAGTGTACCTCCTTCCTGGCAGATTCCCCACAGTTTGCCAGGGAGGGAGGGAGGGACGGGGAGGGAGGGAGGAACTCAAGACTCCTGTCAAGTGCCTGAACAGACTCTCATGTCAAGAGCAAGGATCTTGACTTCTGTTTACCACTGGATCTCAAGCACCTATGACAATGACAAGCTTGATAAACATCTATGTAATGGAGGAATCAATCCACTAGGTTTTTTGTTTTTGTTTTTTTGGTGGGTAGGGTTTAAAGCAAGGCTAAAAGAAGAAGACTATTCTCTTTCTGGCTAGAAGGAAGAACACCTAGGAACTTGGCCAAGGGTAAGAGTGTACTGCTTTTCTGCCAGGGCCTTCTGAGCTCTGGAACCCAGGCGATAAAAGCCTAACTGTGGGCAGGCTCATTTCAATTGCCTGGTAGGAGGCTAACAACTTGTCCTAAAGTTAATTCTAACGGTACACTGTTAATTTAGATATTTGATTACAATGTGATCATTGTTTGAATTCCATATTCTCTATACCCAATAGCTACACACAGGATTTGTGGTACGTTTCCAGGATCCTCTCTGGAGTCATTCAGCCTGCACTTTTAAAGGACTGTTTTATTTAGGGTCATTCTCATATGGATAATATTAATATCAATGGAAATTTCCTACATAATCCATTCTTGTTGCATGGCAGAGTAAGTACTGTTAAGTGTAAGTCTAGGAAAAAAACTACTTCAATCACTATTAGTAGAGATCAGTATTAAAGACTAAACCAAGAGATACTTTTTTTTATCAATTAAAAAAAAAAAAACCTTCATTGATAGCTTAGAAAACTAGCCTAACAGAGAATTAGCATTTCTAAAAGGTTTATCTATATTGTTATTTGATAAATGAGTTTTGAAGATCTTTCCACTGTTTTCTTTAGCATTATCCTATTTGTGGTTTGCTTAGTGGATATTTTTCCTAGTTTAAAAAAATGCTATATATGAATCTCCTATTTGTAAAAAGAAAATCCTTACTAAAAGAAAGATCCAATGCTGTCTAAATGTTAGCAGACCAAAAAAATTTTAAAGCAGCTGATTTATGAAGTCATTATAAACAAATCACATTTTCCCTATAAGAGATGAAACAACGCAGCATATTTTTATGCAGTGGGAATGCAGAACGATTCTTCCCTGGACAACACAGAGATACAGTGTACATTTAGAGGCAATGAAAAATTTCAAAAATAGAATAAAATTATATTTAATTTAAAAAATAAACTTAGTCCTCAAAGCAGAGCAGGGGGTAGATGACGTATAGGAAACAGAGAGGAAGCTCCAAGAACACAAACAGGCAATGACAAGTTGTCAAAATTTCAAAATGGTCAGTGATGGGCTAAAATAAAGTAATATCCAATGAAAATAAATCTCTAAGTTGAAGGATATTACAATATTGATTTAGAAAAAAAGTGAAAAAGGGAAACTGTAACGAGGAAATTTCAGAAAATTCAGAAACTGGAAGGAATTTTAACATGGATCTTAGCTTCCAACTGTATATTTTTTTCCTATTCATGGGACACAACAATTATGCAATGTAAGTATTAGACCTTAAGCCCTGTTGGAAAAGCAGAGTTAAGCACAAAGCCCAAATCATCGCTCATCCTACCCATGAAAGAGAGAATAGCAAACAGAGAAAGCGAGTGCCCAGGCTAAAGACGCAGGAGAGCACAGACCCAATTACACAAAAATTTAATTTCTTCATCAAAGGTGCCTCTTCAGCTAGCAGAGAGCTACAGCACTGTAGGATACCAATAAGATATCCAAGGTTCTATAAGCCACCAAAAAGCAATGCACATTCTTCTTTTGGCACATGGACAATTTATTTTCATGTTGGCATCTGTTAAAAATTCACAGAATAACTGCCTTGTTTCTTCAAGCCAGTTCAATAAAAGCTGCCTCACCACATGTGTGAAATCTCGGTCACACGCCGCACACCTTAGCGGTGTCTCCAACTAGAAAGAGAGAGCCATTTCTCTTCACAAATAGGTGTCAGATTCCCATTTGGAGAGAAAAATAGATTTTAGAAAATATTCTTGTTACATTTTAATATCTTCAGTGTTTATTTGCCTGCCTGCTTCTCTTCGCAACATGAATTGCTTTGAGGAAGACAGAAACTAATGACCCATTCAAGGCTTTAGCCCAGGCCCCCCGTGTTCCACCAGCTGCGCTATTAGGTTAACTGGCAGAATCGCTCCCTCTTCTCTCCCTGCTACTGCAGCGCCCTAAACGTGGAGGCGCACACAGTGACATCTAAGCGGTCCCGACCCACCCCCACAAAACCCTCCAGCTACTGACATCATCTATCACTGGGTAAGTGAGACTGGGGAGGGATCAGCTGATACCCAGATGGTAGATGGGGACAGAATAGCCAGTCTTTCCTTATACAAATCTTTTAAGTTTAAGCTACAAAAGTCAGCGTCAGTGCTGAGGGCAAAGACAATGTATGTATGTCACTACGTACTGGAAGAAGCAAAGAAACTACTTTTCAAGGCTTTTAACCCAGGTCCCACCTGATGTGTCTGTACCCCACGCTTATGATTACTATTTGCATAGCACTTTGCAATTTTTAACTCAGATACAAAATCTCATTTGATTGTGCAATAAATCTATGGGGCACTAATCCTCAGTTTACATATGAGGATGCAGAGAATTAGTGAATTGTCCAAGGTCACAAAACTAGTTGGTGGTAAAGCTTGCACCTTAACCCAGATCTTCTGATTTCAAAGTCCCTAAAGTAAGAAACAGTAGGTAAAATATGGGGTACTGGAGTTTTGAAACTGACAAGGTCATGGTCCTTACACTCACACAGCTCTGTGAGAGACAGTTCAACTGTTAGCTGCAATCCCAGCTGTTAACGGCCCTGAATACTGTACACTGCTGGGCTACATTCAGATGCCACTTAACCTATAAGGGGCAGCACTGTGACAGGTTATGCTTCATTCATTTGTTCATCCAGCAAGCACTGACTCCACCAGGTGCCAGGCTGAGGACCTGAAGGATTGGTAAAGGACAGGCAAGAAGATCCCAGTGGGGTGCGGCTGACATATGAGGGTGGCAAAAGTGTTCCAGTTGGAAAGAAAAGCTTGAAGTTTATATAAAGATCCCAAAGGATATTCAGTGTGGCGGGAGACTGGGAGATAGAGGAGTGATGCAAGGAGACCAGAGGGGGCGGTGGGGGCTGGGTGACGAGGGGCCTCATAACCAGGCAGATGCGTGCAGCCCTCACCGGAAGGCAAGGGCAAGCTACCGAAGGCACCAAGGAGGGGAATGATACAACCTCACCAGCCTGGGAAGATCACTCTGGGTGCGGCATGGAAAATGGACTGGAAGGGCTCAACGCTGGGGACAAGAACAGCTGGGAGGTTGCTGAAGTTACCTAGGTGGCCTGGACTCAGGTAGTGACGGTGGGTACCAAGCAAGGGGGACATATGGAAACGACCTTGGGGGAAGAGTTGGAAGAACACGGTGACTAATTAGTTTGGGGCAGATGTGGGAGAAAAAGGCACCAAGGATGGCTTATAGTTTTCTGGCTTAGGAAAAAGGACAGACACTGCTCTTTCACCAAGGCAGGGAACTCAAAAAGAACAGGAGAAAAACATGTTGTAATAAATCAGTGTGTGCAATACACCATGTGAAATTTACCTAAGATCCAGATGTTCTTAAATACTTTCACTGAAGAATAATGAGTCAATTATAAATGAGTGTTAATTATTAAAAGCATGCTTTAACTGGCAATTCAAAAACAATACTGTATATAACAAGAGTAACAAAACTATGCTTCTTTTAAAATATTCTAAAAGTTAGACTGATGATTCCTTAATGAATATAAATGGACTCTTATTGTGTGTGATAACTGTCTTCCCAGGTTTTGATGACCACATTTGTGGACAGTAGACTTAAAAGAAACTTAATGTTAAAACTAACCTAAGTCCTATACTATTATTTCCTCCACTACTGACTAGCTTCCCCAGAGGCAGAGTTCTGAGGCTGAAGAAATTAGAAACAGCTTTCTAGAGTGAAGTGCAGAAATTCTATTTTGTATAAAACTTCCCATTTGAGTTTATTTTCATCTTTCACAGATCATAAAAAAGGGATCCTCAATTAGGAGCAGACGCTAAATTAACTGCATCTGGGCTGGGGCGGACCGTCCACAAGGCCTTGCCACACTGATCTACTGTACTTGCACAGCATCTGTTAGCAAGTGACAGACTTTCTCTTTGGAACTAGGAAAGGTAGATTAGGAGAACCTTTTCTGACAACCAGTCTATTCTGTGACACATCTCAGCAGCTGTAGATTTACTGTTACACTCACACTTAAAACTGAGAATCCAGTAGAAAGAGAAATAAAATGGTTTCTGTAGTTTGCAAAGACAGAAAAAAATGTTAAGCCCCACTTCCAACTCCTTAGCAATTACCTTGGGGGTCTCCTTTATTTTAGTACTGACTTATTAATCTGTTCTTGACAGTTCAGGAGTTAGGTCAATTAAAGTAGTCAAAAGTAATTTTTAAATTTCAAAACTAACTTTTGGTATAAATATCACTATGAAACCAGCTGGTAGCATTAAAATTTTTAAAATTTTTACTTATTTCTATCTGAATGTCACTGGCAATAAGGAGCACGGCTGGGGTGGAGGAGGGGCTCCTGGACAACGCACTTGGTGTCAGGCTCCGGCTGCAAGGGCTCCAGCTCAGACTGATGTCGCCACCGCACAGTCGTGCAGTCACAGAAATATGTCTGGGAAGAATGGGGGCAGAAGCAGTAGCTTTAACCTGCTGCAAGATCAAAATGCTCAATTAAGAGACAAATACGCTATAGTCAATTAAGAGAGAAATTTGCTATGCCACAGCAAATGACCTATAGTATTGGTAAAATTGTAAACTTTCTTAGTTTAAGAACAAGAAATATTTTTTTGTTTGGTTGTTCTGTGCTTTGAAAAGACTTGAAATCCTTGAACGGGCGTGAAAGCTGACGATTTTCAGTTGCCCAGCTCAGTGCCGAGCACCTGTGACACGCCAGACGCTGCTGTAGACACAGGGATGCGACGCGGACGATGGACAGTGAGGACCAGTGCTGGCCCACAGGAAGCTCAGTCTGACTTCTAGGAAGACACTGAATTTATTCTAGGAGGTCTCATTTTCCCCCATGGCATTAAAAAGTAAGAGAAGGATTTGCCCCGAGCAAAAAGATTTGCCCTAAGCAAATAGCATATGAGTAGAAATTTGATGAAGAATTCTATCTAGACTTTGAAAAGAAGCTGAAACACACCATTAATCAGCGGGAATAAAACTATACCAATGCAATTAACATTTGGGGTTGATAACAGAAAAAAACTAGAATAATGAAGACATATCCTATAAGGAAATATTCAATAATGAAGACTATTCAGTTATTCTAAATATGTAAGTTTGAAACCTCAGACTTCTGAAGTATAGAAATTCTGATTCACCTTTTTGTGGTAGCACACAAAAAGAACATCTAAATGCCTAATCACACCCCATCTGCTACATACTTTTGCTGGGTAACAGCTCTATTTATATTTATAAAAATGCACTTACTGATAAATATCACTCTGTGATGATCAGACTCCAAAGATGTGATTTTTGTGATTCTGTTGACAAACAGTTGTCAAGAATCCTGTGTTTGGTTGGACAAAATACCCTAGGACTTATAAAAACGCATAAACGCTGTTATCTATTTTCTCCTTGTCCTGCAACTATAGAGGAAATTCACGACCTCTCTAGCTCATCTCTTGGTACCATTGATAGAGAAAAGCCAGTTCTCAATCAAGTACAGTAGCCTGCACACTGTGACTGCAAATCCTCTTTTTAAACTGTGGAGAGGAAGAAAAGGTCCTTGTGTAGGTCGGAAGGTGGATAAAAATGAAGGCTGGGGGTTGCTATTCAGTCATTCTGAGAGATTTCACCCAGGATGCCTTCTGTACAGATCTCACGGTCACAGAATGGTGCCAAAGAACCGCCTCCAGCAACAGAATACATTTGCTAGCACATCACAGTCCTGCAGCAGTATCAATTCTGTGTGCAATCCGTGTCCGAGAGGGAAAGTTCTTAGGGGTTCTGTTTCAGCATATCTCAAGGACTAATTAAATCCTCATTACTACCTTCTAATTATTCAAATACTATGAGATTACACTAAGGAAGTCCCTGTTGGCTCACTAGATGAAAAGGGTTAAATAACCTATGTTGATTTTGAGAATCCAGATCTAGTTCAGACCTTCAGAAAACCACCAGCATTAACATGAATATTTAACTAGACACCACTGTGAAAATTAAAAGGGAATTCAATTAAAAGGTTTTGGAAAAATTAATTCTGACCTCTCTACACCTGTCCAAATAAATAAGCCTTCTTTCAATGTTTTCAACTAATTGCTAATCCAATAAACTAAAGGGCATTTGCTAGTTTCATTAAGCATAACGGATTGTAGGGGTTAAAAATGAGATCACTTTAATGTTAATAATTATTACACTTATTTATCTATTCAGACGACTATTCCATATTCCCTCCAAGCCCTCTTGAAAAAAAGAGTATTAATAAGACATTTCCTATTGCTCTTTTTGAATTTTAAGATATATAAAACTAAACTTGTTAGCTACAATTTTCTTATACAATTTATTTCAGTATTATAGGGTTATCTTAACTGTTCCTCCAATGCCTTAGGTAGCCTAATTTACACTACTTGATTTTTTTGGTGAGGTAATTTAACAGCAATTCTGTATGTTTTTAGATGAGGTATATAGAGAGATTTGGTTTAATATAAAAACCAATGGCAAGTATGTTACTACAAAATACTAGACTGAAATTCTGACCTTTTTTCTTTTAAATTTATATCTGTAATGAAGAAGTTAAGACCACAGAATTTGAACTAATTTTCTTTATTCAGTTAGAAAGACGTTCAGCAACACAGCACTAAATCAAGTTTTATATTGGAAAACAGATGAAAATGTAGAGGAGGCAAGCCAACATACGAGAATAAAAAGTCCAATAAATATGTGAAGTGTTTTCCTTTCTTTTCGTAACCTACAATGCCATACCCACATTTGCACAAATACTTTTTATAGACAGAAAATGTAAAACTGTAGAAACTCAGTTATTTTCATCTATGTACAATGTGAGAAAATGGATTTGTGACTGATGTCCTTTGACAAAACTCAATAGTACAGCTGAAAAGGGCATTGAACCTGGCAGGGACCGCAGGGACCAGGAGATCTCCTGCTCAGGGTGTCTGACTCCAGATACCCTGAGGTGGTTCAGGCCCTAGGACAGACAGCCTGAGGTCTGTAAGATGCTCTTAAACACAGCATATGGTTTATCATGTATGCTCCTCCTGAAGGGGACACGCAGACCGAGGAGGAAGAATGATGGCAGAGCAAGAGTTCAGCCTCCTGACCCTGGAGGGACTTGAGCTCCAGGGCAGTGTTGTCAGCACCACGGTGCCCATGAAGACTTCGTGGGAGGACTCAGAAAACAGCAAACAAGTAGGCTGCACCATCTTGTCTCTGCGTAAGTGTGTTTCTAGAGTCTTTGCCATTAAAGACAATGTTATCCCCTGTGGATACATTAAAGAAAATGTGTATACTACGGAACCTTACTATCTTAATCTTTTTTATTCAAACAAAATAATTGTAAAAAGAACTGTTCGACTCGGTTATTCCGGCACTCAGCAGTAGAGAAATAATGTTCTTACCTTGTCTATCAAGGTCTGTGGTTTCTGAGAAATACATTATTTAAAAAAAGATACTAACTCATCGATGTATTTTTTTTCCTTTTTCTTTCAGCACTTTACTAAATAAGAGGGACATACATCAATTGTAAGAGTATCAATGAATTAAATTACTTTTCAATATGTGGGAATCAACTTTGGGTAATTTTCTAACAAGAGTTTTCTTAGATCTACTTTACACTGGTTACACTGTTGGTACAAACCAAATGATGGTAAAACAAACAAATGTTTTTATTATTGTGCCCCAGCATTAAAGTGGCTGTCATTTGCTATTTAAACACGTGATCAAACGTTGTTCGATCATTTGGTCAAATGTTATTAGAAACTAATATTTCTTCCTAAATTTTAACAAATAATAAAGCCATTTTCTTTTGATCCTTGCTACCTAGTTTTAGAGGAAATTTAACTCATGTATGGAAAAGTATCACCTAACATACAAGTCATTTTAAAATAAGAAGTTTTCTGTTCCAGGGGGTTGCCTAACCAACAACAAACACAAAAGGGAGTGTACACACCAACGTCTCTAGCACAGTCTTTCAGAGAAGCTTTAGAGAACACATTCATAAAAACCAATTCAGATGTAGCAACTTATAAAATTTATATTTACTATTTGAAGGAAATGGTTATTATAACGACCCACATTGTTATATATCCAGAATCAGTTACTAGAACTACACTACATATAACAAAGGCAACCGGAGGAAAAAAAATAACAAACATATTGACATGGTAGCTTCCATACAGTGACACCTGTGGAAATTCTAGATTTTTCTCTGAAAGTCTATTAGTTTAAGTTAAAAGTTTAATTTAATTAAGTGTCCTCACTGTCTTCCTGCCCTTCACATTTGGTTTTCTACATTTCCAAATTTTTTAAAGTGGAAGGGGGTAGGGAGATACTGTTAGAAGATCTGAGAGGGTTTCTCTTTTTTTTCGTCTTAGTAACAAAGGTTAAAACTGTAGGACTTCCAAATAAGGGACCTCTTACCTTTTCACACTTGCAAAATCAGAACTATGCCAGTGGGAGTGATGTTACAGGGTTATGGTGAGGATTAAATGAAATAACAAACAGCTTCGTCTTAGTTCTGGGCCTGCCCCGAGTAGGCGCCCAGTGCAAGACCATTTCTTTTCCTTTTTGACCCAGCAATACAACACAGGCGCAACCACCGCGAACAAAAAGGACTGCAGTGAGAATTCCTGCCTGTTTGGTGCCAGTACCCTTTTTATGGGGTTCTATGATATCTTCAAAATGACCAGAGCCAAAGAGGAGTTAACACGGAACAAGCAATAGGAGACGAAAGGGCAATTTACAGCAGGTCACAGTGGAGAGTTTAGAGACATAAATGCAAACATATTATCCTACCGTTATAAGGCACTGGTTCTCAAAGTGTGGTCCTGGGCCATTAGCATTCGCAATACTTAGGGACTCTTAAGTGTCCCACCCCACACCTTCTAAATCAGAAACCTGGGGCGAGGCCCAGCAACCCCCCAGGTGATTCTCATATAGCCTGAAGTCTGAAAACCATTATTAAAACATAGTATATTATCTCAATAAGGGAATTAAACTATTAACTATACCTCGAACTATAATTAGTAAGTTAAATATATAAAGGTATTAGAAAAGGAAAAGTTCACTTTTTATCCACAAGCTCTATCAACAGGACTCATCCACTGTTTCACTGGCATTGCTTTCAGAATAATGTACTCTGAGTTGTTAACACCTAAAATAACTTAAACCTCATAATTCTGACTAGCAGCGAATCATCATCTCTGCAACTTATACAGAAATAGTTATAAACACTAGGGATCAGGAACCCTGTAAATACCAGCTTCCAGGCTGGCTACCGCTGGTCTCTGGGCCGTGAGAGAGGAGAGGAGAGAAGCAGAGCGACACCTGCTGTGGTGTGGGGTGCAGTAGGTGAACCTGACCCCCAGCAGGGGGAAGGGACTGCCACAGCACCGGGTGGGCAAGAGGTGGGCTCGTCACCTCGCAATACGCCAATCTGGGTTAAAATCACCGCCCCCACAACCACCAAGAGCAGCTTTACTATTCCAGGGGAGAAAGAGGACAGAGAACACTGAAGGCCTAAGGTCTCTGCCAGGGCAGCAGCAAGGACAGCATGCAGAACGGACCGAAGGGCAGAGCTGGCAGCTGGGGGACAAGTTCTGTTCAGAGGCTTCAGGAAAAGTCCACGTTTCTGGCTCTGGCATTAGTGAACTCCTGAGAATGAGGATTTTGCACATAACTTCTGTGGTTCTTGGTTTCTGGAGGTGACTGGACTACATAATCATTCAGGTCTGCTCTGGTTCTAAGATTTTACAATTTCATAATACAAGATCTTGCTCTGGGTTTAGAATCTTACCATTAAATATCGTGGAACAAGCAATTGGTCAAAATAGCTAAACACATACACATACTCACCCCCCAAACACAAGCTCTTAACATTTTATTTCATTAGCACTAATATCCAAGTGGAATCTTTCATAGTCTTACACAGATCAGATATCAGACTATAGCCATATGTAAACTATGCTTCATGGTGCTATGTGGACATTTATATTCTTTGGGCCTTGAATTGCACTTTGGTAAAACTTCACCCAATCTGCAAGAAAGCATTCTCCCTCCTCTCCATGCTTGTTGCTAGGGTTCTTGTTTATTTCTTTCATCTGATAAGGAAACACAATGTCCTTTTAAAAACAATTATTTGAAAGGAGATGCATAGGTAAGCAAACTCGCAGACGCTTATGTACTCAAAGCACAACAGTTGAGACGTGAATTGCAGACTGACCTCTCTCCTGTGGCATTGGTGACTGGCTCAAGGCAGGATGGGAGCTGGACTCTGACTGGCTCCCAGGTGGCTGAGGTGGCATCTGACTGCCTGTAAAACACAGAAGGAAGAGTGGGGCAGGGGGAACCCTTTGCATTAATACTGCAATCAGGCAAAACCAAAACACAGCTACATTTAATTTTTATTTTCACAAAAGGCATGGTTTCATATAGAAAAAGCCATAGCTTGAAGAGTGTAATATTTCATCTTTTTTCCTGCAAAACAAAGAGGGAACATGAATAAACACATTTGGCAAAAGACCTGCTGAAAAGCTCAGTTCCCAAACTCAAAGATGAATCAACATGTAGCTGAAATCTCTTAACTCTGCTTCTTCTTCCACCCATTTAACAAAGTCTGAGATTGTTAAGCCAAACTCATCCTCCTGAATCTGAACTAGTTTCCAGATGGGCAGGCATACAGAGTGGCTGACAATTACTCAATAGCAATAGCTTTCTTAAAAAAAATCTTCCCAATTAGTCAATCAGAAATTTTGCATAAACCTAGAAGACCTCCATTAAGAAACATAAGATATAGTACTATAAACTGTAGTGTATATGATCACTAAAGGGAATATTATTCTGTATCTCTTTTGATCTTTATCACAAGTATGGCAATAGTCATCTATTTAATTTCCACTTATTTAATGTTTGTTTGTTTGTCTTTGATGTATGTTAGCTCCTTGAGACAGGAATCATGTCTTTTACTCCTTCAATCCCTTCCTCAGTATAACAAATATTTAATAAATCATAATCTGAGATATAATTTAAATGAAAAGACACAACTTTATTGATAAAAGATGTGAAGGCAGGAGACAGGATTTTGAAATTTAAAAATTATTGGAGGTAGTTGACAATCTCAACTCACTTTCTAGCTCAGAGGTTTAGATGCATTTCTAAGAGTAAAAATATAATGGAATTAAAAAGGCAGTTGAATATAGCACAATCCTCAAGGCACTAGCTCTCACGACATGAGGATCACTCTGTTTTATCTTCTATCCTCCTCCTTCCCTTCAATAAAATGGAAAGACAAACACACACACACACACACACACACACACACAGAAAACTCCTGGGCCCTTTCGTATGTTGGTCATATGATCATGTTGGATCAAGCTAACTGCTTTGCCCCACAGGGCCTACTCTTCCATAGTTATGTATATTGCTAAAAAGAATCACAACTGACCCGGCCTAGTGGTGTGTGCCTGCAATCCTAGCACTTTGGGAGGATCATTTGAGCCCAGGAGTTTGAGGTTGCAGTGAGCTATGATCATACCACTGCACTCCAGTCTGAACAACAGAGCAAGACCCAGTCTCAAGTTAAAAAAAAAAAAAAAAATCACAATTAAGTAGAGAAAGGAATTACATCCTGAAGAGCCTACCACTTCATCTGCATGAAGGTCGTGACACACACAAGACAAAACCTGGTGTTTACGATGCAAAACAACTCTCTCGTGTTTCTCTGCGATGGGCTCTGTGTGGCACACGGCCGGGCAGACCAGGGAGGAGCAGTCTGGGAGTCTCCCAGGACCGTCACTCCCTAATAACTCTAACAACGGGTGTATCTGCGACAGCCAGAGAGGCAGGAGTATGATTATCAGTTTAGATAATAGGTATAAATAGTTCTTAAACTAGTACTAAAAAATAAATCTCAAATTGTTTTCAGGAGTTTAGGCGTCTTTTATAGAAGAATGTAAAACTTACCTATGTATTTTCAAGTGTTCCTGAGTGTTCAACTGCCACTCTCATTTTCAGATGGAGTGAAAAGCAAACACACGGGTTTATAGACACTAAGAAATATGTGCTGTGAAACCACTAGGAGCCGCTTTTACATGGGAGCCATAACCAGTGGGATAAAAGACCTGGACAAACAGCACAGACTTTGTTTAACCATTCATTTAGTTTTTAGACATTTGTAGTAAATTAATATTAATACCAAATACTTAAATGTAAAGTGAAAAACATTTAATATTCTGGACCAAAATAATTTCGAGGGTAAATACTGATCACCAACTTGGCTACAGATCTACAAAAGTTGCTGTGTGCTCACTGCAGGGTTATGGGCTTCCTACGAAATACCCTCAGGCCTCCAATCTACAGTCCATTTAGAAATTTAAAGCACTCTGCAGCCAAATACAGACTTTTAAAAATGTCACTGGGGAATCAGCCGCAGTAAGATAGTAAGTGCTTACATTATAATGATCACTTCTGTATGACAGACTGGATTCATAGACTCATGACAGTAAAAACAAACAGTAATTTTATGTTAACACAGGGCACCGTGGCTTAGACTGTGCATGCCTGAGGCACTTCTCTTATATATAATATTTCAAGTAAAAATAAAAAAGGCTGTAAGAAACCCATCCCACGATTCATAAAATACTGCCACGGCCCAGCAGCACGACTGGCTGTCTGGTGCAATTCTAAGACAGATGTCCATTTAAAGCAGTGAGAAAACCCATATATTAAATTTATCCTGTTAAAGAAACAAACAAGAGCTCTTCCATGATAAAGACAGATTTGGCCAGACCATTTTAAATTCCTCATTTTCTTTTATCCTCTATCTTTCTATCTATAGTTTCATAACTACTAAGTCATAGTTACTATGGTTTCGTAACTATGGTAACTACGGTTACTAAGAAATTACTTTATCCTCCATAAGCACCGGCATAAGCACAGTCATAGCAGATGATGACTCAGAACACGCATCTGAGGCATGCAGCACAGAAAACTCATTACTGTCCGCCGTCAACGTGAAGAAGGAAATTCAGAGCCCTTTGAACCAACTGAGTTACGTAAATACCTTCAAAACCATGGACTACATGACATATGTTAGTCATAAGTAGAACTTTTCAAATAAAGGTTGGTAATAATTTTTAAAAAGAATAGTGCTATGCACAGTGAACAAACCAACTTTACGAGAGCACTTTAACAGTAAAAGTTTGTAAAGAAGGCCCCATGTTCTTCCCTTGTGTCTATAATGATATAAGCACAATGGAAAAAATACAAATGGAAGAAACTGTATTGCAAAAATTCCACCATTTTACACTACTGCATTCTCCAATGACCATGTACAAAATAATGTATAAAGTTTTGGTGCAATAAACTAAAATGAAATGTAAGTTACCTGAATTTCTATTTTTGCTGACTTAAAATTCTCAGTCTAAATCTATACAACAATTTTTTAAAAAAACTTTTATTTTTAATTAATTTTAGACTCAGAAAAAAAGGTACAATAGAGTTTCCTTACATCCCTTAGCCTACCTCCCATAATGTTAACATCTTATATAACCATAATATACTTCCCTAGAAGAGAAACTTAACTAAAGACCTTGTTTGAATTCCACTAATTTTTCCAACTTCCTGTCTTTTTTCTGGGATCATCCCACATTGCATTTTGTTATTTCTCCTTAGTTTCCTCCACTCTATGAGTCCCTCAGTCTTTCCTTACATTTTATGACCTTGACAGTTTTAAATACTGATCAGTTGTTTTGTAGAATGTTCCCAAATTTGGTTTGGTCTGTTATTTTTTCATCACTGAAAGAAGGTCATGCATTTTGGGACGTGACCACGGAAGTGCCATGCCTTCCTCCCCGTGTTGTCACGGATTCAGATGCTTGTGTCTCGTTTCTGGTGAGGTTTATCCTCATTACTTGGTCAAGCTGGTGCCCACCAAGTTCCTCTACTTTAAAGTTACTATTTTCCTCTTTGTAGTTGATGAATAACTTGGGATTAATATTTGAGACCATGCAAATCCTGTGTTAGTTTCACCCAGTAATCTCAGAATCTGTTAAAAAATCTTGTCTACAGCATTGATCAGGGTGGTGTTGGCCAGTGGTGATTCTATTTCCCTTTCTCCTCCCACATTTCTTAATTGGAATTCTATCCTGAGGAAAGGCTACCTTTTCTTCCTTGTTTGTTCATTAGACTATTTCTTTCTATCCATATGGACCCACTGCGGCAGACACAACCTCAGATGACCTCTGATGAGTAACACCCATGTGTGTCCCACTCCTTTTGATTTTGAGGGCAGAACCTGTGATTTGGCTTCTAACCAAAGAACATGACAAAAGTGATGGACTACCACTCCTGTAATTATGTTCTGTTATACA
The DNA here is from genome assembly GCA_008086735.1 of Cheirogaleus medius. Lineage (NCBI taxonomy): Eukaryota > Metazoa > Chordata > Mammalia > Primates > Cheirogaleidae > Cheirogaleus > Cheirogaleus medius. Next base: position 99,129,996 of record VBSM01000361.1, on the reverse strand, counting down.
ACAAAGGTGAAGGAATTCTGCAGATACAATTAAATTCCCTAGTCAGTTGACTTTGAAATAATTAAAAGGGAGATGATCCTATATGGTCTGACTTTAGAAGAGGGGCCAGACCTGTAAGGAAGTAAGTTTTTATGATATGAGAATAAGAAGCTTCTAGAAACCAAGGGGCTCATTCCTATAACCACAAGGAAATAAATCTGCCATAATCTGAATGAAACTGGAAGCAGATTCTTCCCTAGTTGGGCCTCCAGATGAGAATGCAGGCCGCCTTCAACTCAGATAGCAGCCCTGCGAGATCCTGAGCAAAGGACCCAGCTAAGCTGCGCCTGAACTCCAGGCCATGGGACTGGAATATTAATAAACTAATAAATTCATGGACATTTATTTTATTCAGTGGGTTAAAATCCAACACTGTCATTATTTTGTTGCTAGAATTGTTCCAGTTTAGGCCATCAGGAGCTGCTTCCGGTTGGTTCTGGTGTTCTACTAATAAGCCTCCATCTTATCATTGAGGATTTCCTTATGTTTTAAAACCAGAAGATGCTCCAGGCTCATCTTATGTTTTTCCTGCCCCAGTCCTGGAATCAACTACTTCTAGGAGCCCTGCTTCCTTTTATTGGAGAATGGTGCTCAGAGACTAAGGTCTGGGCACCAGGTTGGGTCACGGCTACTGGGGTGTTACTGCTCCAAGGACCTCCTGGCAAACATAAACACATGTAGGTAGACTAACATAGGCATATAAACATGTATGTATTTTGATACTCATTTGTGTGTGTTTAACACTGAGTTTATACAAATATCTTTAATTTTGATTCAAAATAAGAAGGTACATTTTAGCCTTCTCATTTATAACTTCTTCTCCAAGAGTGAGAAATTTATTTTTCATTGCCTAAATCAATTTACTTATATGTTTGATTCTATCACACACAAAGTAATTTAAGAATTATTAACCTATACCTCTGTGAAAAACACAGAGTCATTTATTAATATTTATATTCCATTTTGGGTTCCTGCGACATTTTTACTGGTTTTAATTGTTTTGAATTTTGGGGGTATATGAAATACTTCTATTGTTCTAAGACTCAGTTATACAAAAAGATAAGTATAGAAGTTTCACTCTCTCTTCATCCCTGATACCCTATACCCGTATCTCCTTCTTTCTATCCCTTTTCCAACTGTCCTTTATAAATAACCAATCTGTTTAGTTTATTATTTCTTTCCTATATTTATTTTGCATACGTAAGAAGATACTTGTGTATTTTCTTACATGAAGGGTAGCCTACCCTGGGTATCTTTTGGGCTTTGCTTTTTTCACTTAACATCATGTCTAGAAAGTATCTCCTGTGAGTTGACAACATCTTTCTCATTAAAAATAGCTGTATAGTACTCCTTTGTGTGAGCACTCCACAATTTATTCAGCACTTTCCTATGCATGTGCATTTTGGTACTGTTTGGGGTCTGTCTCCAGGGTGAATTATTTGAAGTGCGATTGTTGGTCAAAAGGTTATGCATTTCCAAAGTTCCCTCCAGAAATTGTGTACCAGTTGACACTGTCACCACTAATGTTTGAAGGATCTCTCCTCATAAGCTCACTAACAGAAAATGTTGCTGTTTAAAATTTTTTTCCCCAGTCTTATACATGAAAAATTGTATCTGTGATTTTTGAATTTGCACTTCTCTAATTCTGACTATGACCATTTCTGCATGTTTGTGGGCCATTTTTATATATTTTCTTGTGAATTGTCTGTTCTCCCACTTTTTAACTTGGGATGTTAGTCCTTTGCCCTGCTTTTTAAAAAGAGTTCTTTATATAATAGGGTTATTAGCGCTTTGTCTGTGGCATAAGCTGTAAGTACTTTCTGCCAGTTTGTCAGTTGTCTTTCAATTTTATGGTGTCTTTTGTAGTGGAATTTTTATTTATTTTTTATTTTATTTTAGAGTCAGGGTCTTGTTCTGTCACCCAGGAGTGCAGTGGTTTAATCATAGCTCACTGCAGCCTCGAACTCCTGGGCTCAAGGGATCCTCTCACCTCAGCCTCCTAAGTAGCTGGGACTAGGGTGCTCACCACCATGCCTGGCTAATTTTTTGTACTTTTTATAGGGATGAGGTCTCACTATGTTCATTCCAGGCTGGTCTCGAACTCCTGGCCTCAAGCGATCCTCCTGCCTTGGCCTCCCAGAGTGCTGGGATTATAGGCGTGAGCCAGTATGCCCTGTCTGTAATGGAATTTTTTAAAAATGTGGTTAAATTTATCAACCTTTATTTTTATTGTGTCTGGAGATTTTGAGTCTATTCTCTATACCAAGGTTAAAGGAATTCACCCTAGTTTTCTTCACACTGATGTAAGGGATGGGTCTGATTTTATCTGTTAGCAGTTGGCTCCCCAATAGTTCCAAGGCCATTTATTAAAAACTGCATCCTTAGCCCACTGATTTGAAATATTATTTTTGTCATTTATTAGATTTTCATACATATTTGGTCGAATTCTAGACCTTCTATTCCACTGGTCTATGTGTCTATTTATGTGCCGGCACCACAGTATGTTTAGTGATGATGCTTTATCCATGTTTCACCACCTGGTAAGGACAGCTCTCTCCTCTCCTCTTACCCTAGATTTCTCAGTGTTCTCTAGGTTTTCTTGTGTGTTTATCTTTCTATACGAACTTTAGTAGAAATGCCTCCAGAGGTTCCCTTTTACATCACTGAAACCCAGGTACACACATTTTACCATGTTGAGAAAGTATCCCACAATTGCTATTCCTTGAGTATTTTTTATCGTGATTGGGTGTTAAACGTTAAAGGAGATGATTTTTCCCCCCTAGATATATTTTCATGCTATGTAATACTAATGGAGTTAATATTGAACCAACTTTGCTTTCCTGGAATAAATGCCACTTAGTCATGGCACATTATTTTCTTAATGTACTGTTAGATTTTGTTTGTTAATATTTTCTTTAGAATTTTACAATAGGATAGGTTTTGAAAGAAATTCTTCTAATTAAAAATACGTTTTAAGAAAAGGATCAAGATAATCACCAAAGTAAGTATTTTTCGTAATAAAACACTGGGATTTTAGTATATAATAGAATTGGGAGAAAACTGGCTAATATGTACATTTTTGAAAAATTAGCACACATCTAGTAATGTATAACATACAATGGATGGACTGAGACATGAATGTATCATAGCTTAATATACTACATAGAGCCAGACAGCAGGGCAGTCAGTGCTAACAAGTGCTAAGTTCTGGTTTTTACTGGGCTAATAGTAGATTAGATCTTTATAAGTTATCAGTAATCATGTAGTTTTATCTTATCCCTCTAGATGAGGATTAGGCAAACTTTTTCTGTAAACTGCCAGACAGTAAATATTTCAGGCTTCACAGGCTGTGTGTGTGTGTGTATATATATATATATATATTGCAACCACTCAGTCATTGTGGTTCAAAAGTAGCCACAGACAATACATAAACAAAATAGCATAAATAAAACTTTATTTACAAAAACAGGTGGCAGGCTACATTTGGTCTACAGACTGTAGTTTGCTGATCCCTGTTCTAAATGATAACATCAGTAAAGAAACATTCAGCACCACTCCCCTTAAAAGCCAATAAACAGGCCAGACATGGTGGCTCACGCCTGTAATCCCAGCACTTTGGGAGGGTAAGGTGTGAGGATCTCTTGAGGCCAAGAGTTCAAGACCAACCTGGGTAACATAGTGACAATCCATCTACACAAACAATAAGCAAGATTAGCCAGGCATGTGCCTTTAGTCCCAGCTACTTGAGAAGCTGAGGCAGAAGGATCCCTTGAGCCCAGGAGTTGGAGGCTGTAGTGAGCTATGATTGTACCACTGCATTTTAGCATGGGTGATAGTGAGACCCTGTTTTTTTAAAGAAATAAAATTAAAAAAAAATCCTTAGCCCTTTATGGAAACAGGTCTAAGACTTAAATGGCAAGTACATTTAGCAGGTAAATTTTTAGATACATTATCTAAACTAGCAGTTTTATCTTCCCAACTCTTTTAGATCAGACCAAAACAAACAAACAAACGAAACAACTGATCAGATGTAAGCACATAAATTAGACTCTATCATGGTTGTGAGATGGCAAAGAATACACACAAAATGAAAAGGATTCCCAAGTCAATCCTTTAATAAGGCTAAAAATTCCCTGGGTTAATTTCTTTCTAAATTACTACAGCCGGCAACTATAGAACTCAAAAAGAACAAAAACCTTAGCTCTGAACTACAACCACCTCTGGCAAACAAACCATTCATCCCCTTTTAGATAATACTGCATTATCTATGTAATACTAATAGGCATACAAATACTCAGAAATTCCATTTTTCAAAAGTTGTAGTGGCCAGATAAAAAATATTTCTTCTTTACACACTGTTATAGCTAAAAAGCCAAGTAATCTAAGAAGGATTTAATTATCTGAGATAAAACATTGATATAATTAATCAATATGAAAAATCTGAAGTCTGAATGACAGAGACTACCTGATTCCAATTTTAGAACCAAAGTCCATCCTTTCAATTTTCCTACATTAGCTGACTTTGGGCAAAAATAAATAAAGGAGATAAAGCGAGAGCAACATCTGGAATACGTATTTATTTGTATTATAAGTTCTCAGATAAATCAGAGATGGTTACCTTGAATGTAAACAATGAGGCTTTAAAAAAAAAGAGTGCTTACTATGTACAGGGCAATGCCCTACATGCTATTCTTCCACTAGAATTCAAAAAGATTAGCTTTTTATAATTAACATGAAACAACACATTAAGCCATGGAAATCTGGACAATTTTGTTGGTCAATCATCTCAATAAGGACTTTTAGGATACATGGGATCAGCAGGTTTAGTGACAAGTCCTATTTATAAATTCTTGAAATTGACTAGGGAAAGACAGACTTACTCTTAGAAAAAGGAAGATCTGTGAATTCATGCAAATTAAATTATCCGGTGTGACTGTTGTTGAATTTAAGAAGAAATGAATACTTTCAGTCATTTTGTAAATAATTCTACCATGATCAAGTTCCTTGCCTGAAATGATGCTACAAAATCACTACGTTTTCAGCAATTAGCAACTGAATTATTCCTGAATTCTTTAAGAATTCTTGGTGATATCATTAACTGTAGTGAGAAACTAAAAGAAAATACATTGTAGAAATTACTGCTACCAAATACTGATATATCACAATTAAAATAAACTTTCGTCTTGCACATTCTTCTATTTATAAATTCTGCTGCATCCAAAATGAAGACACTGGGTTGGGTTTATTCTAGTACATCCTCACGGAAATCAGCTCTAAGTAGAACACAGGTCTCACCTGCCACACTCTGACTTGGAAGTCAGTTTAATAGTCTGATCACTGATACCCATTAGAGTCCTTTTGGGCAGACACTTTTCTACAGAGAACTTCAAGCACAGAAACTAAAAAGCCTCTTGCAAGGCACATGACAAGTTAAGTCAGAGGACACAAGGCAAAACATAGACTTCTAGACTTTACTATTCAGGTCACAACAAGCTTTAATTAAAGATAAGCCAGAGTCATAAAACATTTAGATACAGTAGATTCTCAGCATTAAAATATAGCATTTCAGGCGGGGCATGGTGGCGCTCAGGCCTGTAATCCTAGCACTCTGGGAGGCCAAGGCGGGAGGATTGCTCAACGTCAGGAGTTCGAGACCAGCCTGAGCAACAGCGAGACCCCGTCTCTACTAAAAATAGAAAGATATTAATTGGCCAACTAAAAACATATAGAAAAAATTAGCCGGGCATGGAGGCGCATGCCTGTAGTCCCAGCTACTCGGGAGGCTGAGGCAGGAGGATCACTTGAACCCAGGAGTTTGAGGTTGCTGTGAGCTAGGCTGACACCACAGCACTCTAGCCCGGGCAACAGAAGTGAGACTGTCTCAAAAAAACAAACAAACAAACAAAACAACAAAAAAATAGTGCTTCAGTGTGGACTACTGCTTGATTTTACAGAGACGTGACTTTCAGTGCCACTCTACTACTCTGGTGGGCACTCTGCTGGCCAGCTGCATTCACTTTAGATGTCCTTTACTACTCCAATAACTCTGGTGATGGGAGAAAAGCTGTGTTCCTTTGTGGCAAAACCACCGTTAAGTAAAAGACAAAACATTAAGGAAAGTTATCAACTTTGGTAAATTTAGGTGTGAAGGCATGGACAGGAAACAGGTAGCATGACCACGAATGGGACTTGGTTGAAAGCAGAAGCCACATCTAACCCTGGGAATCCTGAGGATGTGGGAGGATCCCCGAGAATGTCAGCGAGACGCCGAGCCACATCAACTGCAGCACTGAAAAGCTAGTATTCTTATCGAAATCCACTTTCCTCAGTAGCTGTAAAGCTCAGGCGCACAATTCAGACTTTTTAGGTATGGGAAATCCACTTGTGGTGGGGAAAGTATGTGTGGGTTTGGACATAACAGCTTACTGGCCTTCACCAGGAAGTCCAGATCCATAGCACTCTGCTGCCTATACGAACGTGGCAGTTCTGCACTTCACTCATGAACACCAGACATAAAATGCAGAGCAGCCGCCGGCTCGATGTGCTCTAACCCTTGCTTTGATGTGATGAGGTAAGAGGCAGGATGAGGGAAGCCAAACAGAGCAGGCAGTTTATATTTCTCTCACCAGGACAAATTAATAAAAACAAAACTTAATTTTTCCCCTCTCTTACCCATTCTTATTCCTCAATATTTTTCCTCTTTCTAAGATTCCTTCTTTGTTTGAGAAGCTTAATATTTGGCTGCTTTCTGAAGAAATGGGTATAGTGACAGATGAAAGACTGGTATTCATCGTATAATTCAGAATGAGGGAAAAATCGACTGCTGTGCATTTAAGATTCTAACAACCTTGCAATTTTGTATAGTCGTTTCCCCCACCCGTTCTTTTGAAGAAATCTGCTTTTATTCTGTTAATAACTAACCACAGTTGCAGCAGCATGGATCCGATTAGCAGTTCTTATGATACAAAGGGGAGAAGAAAAAAAGCTGTGAACAGGGTTGCCAATTTGTCCACCTGGGCCCCCAGGAGAAAGATTAGCTGAGGCGCCTGCCTGCTCCCTTTTTTCCAGTTGATCGCTGCTCTCTGCTGCCTGACAGAGACAGGCCTTTTGAAAGCCGACGCACTTTCTTTCCTTTAATAAAAGTTTCACTCGCCTCCATCCTCTCTTGTCACAAATTTCTCATTTTGGGTTGCAACACTTTGAGACAGCTCTGCCTGCAAACATGGGTAGCTAGCTATGGAAAGTGCCGCGCACTGGTGCGCGCTCCTTGCAGGCAGCTTGCATCTAAAAGAGATTCATCATGTGAGTGCTGGGTATGCCCTGCAGGTACAGCGACCACGTTTTCCAGACCAAAAGGAGGTACACGTGGTCAGGCCACGGGAACCTGCATCTTGCTTCTAGAAGTAAGAGGCACGAAAAGATGTACAGTTTAGGAATTAAATATTGGAATTTGAGGAAAACAGCATAGACTATATAAAATTAAGACTAAGATAAAACACTGGTATTACAGGCAACATGGTTTCTACATATTTTCTAGATAGATATGAAATTAACTGTTGATTTATGTACTAAAATGATATACTATCTTCTTAACGGCTTTAAAAATTCATTGCATTTGTAATTACACTAAGTAGTAAGAATTTATTTTCATGATAAAACTTAAGACTTCTAAACCCTTAGTATGAAACTATGTACTTTTAAAAGTAAAGAGGCAGGAAGCTGAAAGCATTGTACTATGCTGAAAAACTTAAAAAAAATAAAATCCAAGGCTTCTAACTGAAACCTCCAGGATCTAAGGGCTATAGCCAACACTTTATTATTGATATTAAAAGGTAATAAGCACCTGCTTAACTTGTTTTGACATCACAATTCACAGCATGACATACATTTGGGTGTTTAAGTAAGTGCTTTTTCGAAAGAGAAGAGTTGCATGTGAAACTCTGATCAACCCACAGCCAAACTCCCCCTTAGCAGCACTGGTCTTGGGAGGTCACTGGGCTGAGGCGGACCTCTCCAGCTCTCGGGGAGGACTCAGGTGGCCCTGGCTGAGGGGCAGCACGACACCCACAGAAAATGTCTTTTAGGAGCAAACTATGGCCAGAGACAGGGCGCGACGTTAACTGCAGAGGGGATCAGTGAGCTGTGCCCACGTCATCGAGAGCCTCCGACAGAGGGGTCGTTCTGAGGGTGGCCTGACACAGCAGTGGCAACGTGGAGAGGAAGAGGTACATCCTGGGCCACATCCTCAGGTACTCTTCAGTAATTCTTTTATTTCAGATTTTAAGTAAATATCCAGCAAGTATTATTTTGAGATGTACTTTTTCCACAAACAGAAACTTTTCTTCTTCTTCAGCTTACGTTATTTATGTGTTGCTGAAGCTTAAATTGCAGTCACTTGCGAGCACTTCACCCTTCCGTGTGTATCTAGCCCGTGCTGACGCTGGCCACTGCGCAATGGTAATAACATCTGGGCATTGCCAGAACTCTCTCCCGCGGCCAATCTGTTCTTATTCGGCCATTTTCTTTGGAGACAAGGTTAGTTGTTAATAATAGATATTTATTTAAAAATAATTAAGCAATGAAAAAATTGGATATTAGACAATTCCAGAATTTTGCTGCAGTATTTACATGGCCCAATTTTTGTACATAAGATAGAGCAGAATTGATTAGGTTTCCATATAGGAAAAGGTTTGGTTTAGATTAACAAGTCTTAGAACCACTATTTCATGTTCTGCTTTTAAAGGTAAAAAAAGTAAAATAATCTGTCATAGTGGAGGCTCTTTCAGGAGAGAGGAAAAAAGAAGAATCCCATGAAGTGTGAAAATGCAAAAGGCTGAAAGATGGCTCCAGGGCCACAGGAGAAAAAGTTATATAAGTAACCAGTTTTAAAGATTTCTTAAATTTTTGGTTTTTTCACATGAAAACTATAAGCTCTTTACTTTGGCCAGCGTTTACTGGGCGCTCCCTGCTGCCAGGCACTGTCTTGGCACTGGCGATTGAGAAAGACGCCTCTGCCCTCAAAGGGCTCCGTGGGTGGAGGGGCCAGTCAGGACTTTGTGAAGGGAAAGAGGCTTCAGATGGGTCTTGAAGGATAAGTAGGAGTTTGCTGGGCTGATAAAGGGTGGAACAGATATCCCAAGCAAAAGGAATAACATGCTATTCTTTAATTCAGCTCTAGGAGCAAAGATCTGACAGGAAGTCATGGTCAGTGGTATTGAAGCGGAATTCGGAACTAGTTCCCTTGCCTACTTCTAGTATGAAGTACTGATGTCACATAAAAAAACTACACATGGAGGTTCAGTTCTCTAAAAATACGATACATTTTCTGCCTTTTTCCAAACAGAACACAAATGGTATGATTCTTGGATTTTGTGTGAAATGAACTTACAAAGTAACAACTGTGAATGTAAGGGATTCTATTACTAACTGAATTAGGCCTGAGAATGTAAGAGTGTTTTATCAGAAGAATTATTTTCTGTGGCATTACTTTCAATTGTATCACAACCTAGTTCTAGAAAGGTCAGAAAAAAATATGGCAATATGCTGCCCTTAAAAAATGAGCTACTTATCCCTAAATTACTCTATGAGTAATACATACATGATCGTAACTGGCAATACCAGCCTCCTTTCAAGTCATGCCCTGTGGTCCACTTTGAGGAATGTGCTAAGCTATACTGGACACAGGTAGTCTCTTCCATATTTTGGAAACATTTCTTCCTCTGTCTCTTTTTCCTGTTCACAGTCTTGAGATTTCTGAGTGCCCTAGGGTTCAGTCCTCAGAATTCATCCCTCAGTATTTCTCAACCTTGGCTGTACGTAATAATCAGCTTTTAAACAGTACTGATGGAATACCCCATGTCAGACGCATTAGGTCAGCATCTGTGGGGCTGGGCCCAGCATCAGACACTCTCCATAGCTAATGCTGAGAACCACCGACGTTCACCCCCATTCTCCAGGTCAGTAGTAGTTCCCAGACCAGCAGCTTTAGTAGCAACTGCGAATTTGTTGGAAATGCAAATTCTTGGGCTCCATCCCATACCCACTGAATGAGAAATCGGTGTGGGGGCCAGTACTCCGTGTTTTCACAGACCTCCAGGTGATTCTGATACAGGCTAGGTGCCTAGGGGATCTCAGCTTGAACTCTAATGCCTCACAAACTCATTTCTCCAGCCAAAATGTATCCCTGAATCCAGATTCTTATATCCAACTGCCTATTGAAAATCTCCCTTTGGAAACCTAATAGGAATCTCAAATGCAACATGTTCAAAACCAAACTCTTGATTCCCCCTTCAAAAACTTGCTCCTTCATCTCCCACTGCATAGAACCACCTGTCCCTAGTACTGCTACATGCACATCCAGCCAGGACTGACCTCTGCTTGGCTCCTGTGGGAGCACCCGCCTTCCTGCTCCCACCCTCCCCTGGTGCGTTCTCCACTCAGCAGCCAGAAGGAGCCTTCTAAACCCTAAATTGAATCCTGCCGTTCTCAACCTTTCAGTGGTTTCCCACCACACATAAAAAAATTTCCTAAATCCTAATCATAACCTACAAAGCCCTATAGAAGCTGGCCCTTAGCTACTCTCTAACCTAAGTGCTGACTTATCCTGCCCCATCTCCCCTCCCACTACGACCAGCATGTTCTGCGCCCAACACCCCAAGTACAGTGCTGACTCAGCCTCATCCCTTCTCTGCTTGATGCTGCTTCCCCAGGTGCTCACGTTGCTTGCTCCTGCCCTTCCTTCCTTTACTTCTCTTGTTCAAATATCAAATTCTAAGAAATATCTTCCCTAACTAACCATTGCTATCTAAAGAAGTAACTTGATTTTCTTTCTACCAATACCTGACAATAAAGTATATACTTGTGTATTCCTCATCTTTCCCATTAGAATTTAGGTTTCAGGAGCTGGGCACAGTGGCTCGTGCCTATGATCCCAGTGACTTAGGAGGCTAAGGCAGGAGAATTGCTTGGGCCCAGGAGTTCAAGGCTGCAGTGAGCTACGATCACGCCACTGCATGCCAGCCAGGGCGACAGAGTGGGATCTTGTCTCTTAAAAAAAAAAAAGAATATAAGTTTTGTGAGGACAGGACCCTTTGCTGTTCATGTTCAGTGCATTTACCCCAGTTCCTAGAAACATGCCTACAGAATAGTGTATGCACTCAGTGCTTTGCTGAGTGAAATAAAAGATGAGAATGTTAAAATAAGGAAGGAAGGAAAATGAGCAATGGGGCTAGCTGGCCTTCCGCAGGACATCACCTGATGTATCCCACAGCAAAAGTGCAACATGTTACTTTTCTAAAACCATCCAATGAAGTAATACATTTGGCATCCTCTGCAAGGTCACACTCTTGGCATTCGGCTATATGCATTTAATGTAGTTTGCAAGTACAAACTCTTATGTCACTTTCTGTTTGGTAGGGAGAATATCAACATTAACAATTCCTGGTTATACCATTTATAAACATGCAGATGTGAATTATTAAAGATTAATGCATTTTAGGATTGGTGTCGGCATTCCGTTTGTCTCATGCCCAAACCAATTCTGTTCTTCATTAGTCAATGACAAGCCATATCACCCTGTTATGGAAGAGAAATCAAAGGTGCAAGTGTGTGAATTGAGAGTAAGTGATGAAACTGATTAGTAAGAGACTTAACGGCTATAATCAATCAACACATCATAATAATCCTGGCTCCTGGGTTATGAGAAGATTGGGAAATAAACATAACACTCTCTGTAAAATGGTTGTTTCTCTCACAACTGTTACTTATTCCCTTTCAGAAAACACAGTAATACATCAGAAGTTTGTGAAATCAACTTTAGGAGCATCTTGACTAAAAGCACTATTTGTTTTACCACCATTTTCCAAAATGTAGTCAAATGATTTTTGAAACTTTTCCCTCCTCGGCTAAAATTAGTTCATAAAAGCTTTTGCACCCTCCACTCTGAATCCTCATTCCCAGTGAAGGAAGAAAATATAGTAGGTCAATGCCAACAGCATTTCGACAGAGGCAGCACACTGCAGAGTCCAGAAGTGATAATACTCATTTGAGTACAAATTTAGAGCAGTGACAGTCTGCTCAGCTCAATAAATGGAAGCAAACAATGGACGAGGTGTTTGAAGTGCTTCTTCAGTGAGCAATGCAGAAAATAACAGAGAAGTGGGCGTGGGCTGTTGGTTCAGCCACATAAACACATTAGTCACTGCTGAGATTACAGAGCAAGAAAAAGGCACATAATATTGCCTTGGTGACACAAGTTTTTCTATATTTTCATATACGGAAGAATAGAGAAAGGGAATGGAAATTGACAGGACAGTTTAAACTGAACTGCATTATTTTTAATTAATAGGGGGAGCAAAACTAAGTGGGAATGTGTATTTTGAAAAATTTCTAACGTTTTATTTCTGAATGTGGGAGAAAGAGGGGAAAAGGCTTAATTTGAAGTTTGTTGGGATGGAAGAATTGAAGAGATCTATGTTTTGCAAACAAGAAGAAATTCTCATTCCCCAACTTTCAGAATACCTGGCTTGGGTCAGGAGTGACCGCTGAAGGAGAAGAGTGCTCAGTACTCTGGCCACAGGGCAGCAATGGGGAATCGGCCCTTCAGAAACAGCACTGAGAACATTCATGACCTAAGTACTGAGTTTCTATCATCAGGATCTTGGTCTGAACTTTAAATCAGTATCTTAAAGGGGGAGGCTCTGTACCATACTACCGATAACTAAGCCATACAGAGCTGCAATCCCATCTCTTGAAAAGACAAAATATATTATTGCTTTCTTAACTATTGCTAAGCATCATTTGGAAGGGATCAGAAATTAGTTTTGTGTAACAGGCAAATATTTTACTTTGTCAGGGAAAAAAAACCCTGGCTTAAGTTCTCTTTGGTTTGTAGAAATGCTGAATTGATGTTTTCTGTGCTGCCACAGATTAAAAACATGGATATATCAATGGCATTTTGTGTTTAAAAAAATTTTTTTTCCTGAGCTGCTTGCCAGTAAGCAGCATGCATCTTCCTTGCAACAAGCTGTTGTAGGATTTCTACCTCCAGAGAAGCCAAAAAGGAACATTTGATAGATGTTTTAAAATAAGATTATCAGGTAGGGTGACTGTGCAGACTTTCAAATAAAAAATGTCTGTTGTTACACAAAATGCCATTTTACAGAGTCTACTAATGTTATCATGAAAGGAAACTGGATTAAAACAATTCACATAGAGAAATAAACTCATGATTGTACCCAGAGTTTTATTAAGTAAGGACAAATTAAAAAGTGAAAAAATTTTGTTTATTTAAGATGGGTTAAGGCTTCAACCCTAAGAAACCGAAAGCTCCAGGGAAAATGGATTAAATACAAGAGACACACTGGTTTGCATCTTCCACTGCTCATTTTATAGGTACTAATCTTGACAAATTAGACCAGGAACTATCATTTCCTCTCACTAAAATCCTTCCTGTTCACTCTGGCCTATGACTAACTCCTAACTGCAAGTCATTTTTCTCTTTCCCATTATAGCATCCTTCCAGAATCTGATTGTCTGAATGTCAAATTAAGCAAGAAAATTAGTTTTTTGACCAGAATATCTTCTTGTTTGTTTCTGTAGCTATATCAGCTCATACAGAAATCCACTGGTTCTCACTCGCTAAAGGGGTAGGACTGGGTGAGCACTTACATGGAAGAGCTCTAAATATACCACAGCCCTGCCCAAAGAGCTATTTTCCATATTTAATCTAACGCGTGCCACCCTTTCTGGAACTGATGCTTTTAGCGTCTGAGATTTTCCTGAGGGGTACAAATTCATCATGGCTAGTTGGTATGCTGGATGCATCTCTTTCCATCTAGGAATGGACATGATACAGCTTCAGAGAATTAGACTCAAAGTAACTGGTGCTTCATGAGCGTGGGAGGGTTAGTTCTGGCTAAGCCACTTCTACAGGCTTGTAACACCTGTGATCCTTTTCAAAGGACAGCAACTGAGTTATCTGCCAGGACAGCAAAGGGGCACCATGTTCTGGACACCGTGGAGAGGCTCCCCAAGGCAGCTCCCTCCTGGAGGAACTCACTGGGGCGGGCGGGGCAGCTGGCTGGGGAGGAGGGAAGAAAGGAGGAGGGAGGCAGGCACAGAGAAAGATGGCAGCAGTGAGGGCTGGAAGGTGAGTGAAAGATTCCTCCCAGCCTAGGCCTCCTGCCTTTACAGTCTCAGCTCTGAAACCACCTGACCGTCCCTCACTCCCAGCCAGCCAGCGGTCAATCTGCAGAGAGGCCAGGTGGGAGGTGAGCCGCCCTAAACAGCAAAGTATATAAACTTAAAAAGAAAAGGAATTCTATTTTCATATTTGATGCAACTCCATTTTGTTTCTGTCTATATCAGCTAGGATGACATTGCCTTTGATTAGACTTCTATGATAAACACTTAGTACCATGGGAGAACAATGGTCATGTTACGGTGCTGATGTGAATACCTAATTTTGTAGTTTTGGTTCTAATTATAATCAGTAGCCTTCTGCTGCCAGATAATTCCACCTACAACTGGACTTGGTACAAAATGGCAAATGCCAAAAAATGTGGGGGGGGGAGTCTATTCAGGAATTTACAGTTACCACTCATAGATCTTCATTAACAAGATGGAAGAACTATCATCACAGTCTGAACATGTAAAGTTTTATAAACAAAGTGTTCACTGGACTATGAACAGTTAATACTTGCCGGCCCATACCCTCACCCCATGTACGTTCACTCTTCTTAATATTTAAACACTGCTGCTCCTTACAGCACATGGAGGAAAAAGCTGACAAAAGCCTTGGACAACAAAATAAAAATTTAAAAAATTTTCAGCTTATTTACATTTTTGCTTTGTTAGTAAACCGGAATGGTTGGCTCTAGAGGCAAGAGAAGTAAAATTAACATCCACTGAATCTTCTGGCAACAGCGGTGCATTCTGATTTGTGCTGACTCAGCTTCCACCACGCGTTAGGGGGAATTACGCTCAGCCTAAGACCTACATGACACATTCAGAACCTGGCAGTTCTCCTTAAACCAAAGTAAGTAGCTCCAGGACGTAACCCAAGAAGCCAAGTATGAGGTGATGATATCCTTTAATAGAAGAGAAACAGTGTTTAATATCATACATTTCAGAATTAACTGTGCCAGATATTAGATTTGCTTAATTTAAATGTACAGCGTATACATAAACACTACTGATTAGAAAGATGGAGATATTTCACTGTCTCTAAATATAAATATATCACTATGAGGAAGAAAGAATAAGTTAAAAAACAAGAAAATTTACAATGGCACTGAGGAGAATGGACAACAAACACGCTTCTCTTCTCACATGCTTGGTTAAACAACCAGGCCCGAATTCTTTACCCTCCAACTACAGAAGCTGCCAGGCTGGAGCCCAGTAATGTGCAAACAAAGGGAGAGAATCCATGTGGCTACTTAATGTAGAAAATCTCCATCCTGCTTTTCAATGGAATGCAGGAAGGAAAAGTCCTGCTGGGTTAGGGACCCGCAGGGCCAGTGTTGTGCCAGTGTATCACAGTAGTTGTTCCCATGACACTCACAATGTTTGTGAGGCAGCAAGATAGGGGAGCAAATTTGCAGTGGGTAGAGGAACGGTTTAACAGGCATGAAAGAGAATCAGCCATTTGGGACGCTTTACTGGGCTTTGTTTATCTACCTTTGTGATACTTCTCATTAGCTGTCAATTTCATTTTCCAGGGCAGAGATAGAGAAAAATGATTGTTCTTTTCCAACAAATCCAGGGAAAGCAACACCAGGAAGAATCCCCCAAAACATTTTGGCTTTACCTCATCCCACCTATCAGCTACACAACAGCTGCACATTTTACAATGACTGGCTAGACAGACAGTGATTGAAAGAGCCAATCTGTGAGGTATGGAGAGGCAGCAGCAAGACAGAGCAGGAGGTAACTGGAGAGAAGAGAGGTCAGAAACAAGTCAGTGCTGGGAATGAGGGGAAGGAGGGCGGAGAAAGAAAGCAAAAGGCTACGCATAGAAAAATGAAGGGCAATTCCTAATAGAGATCTCGAAGCAGCAGTTTGACCACCACGCCCTGGGAAAGCACAGGATGGCCACATGGCATTTGAGCACTTGAATTTCACTGGTATAGACTCAGAACCAAATGAAGGTAGACTACAGATTATTTTAGGATCTTATGTACAGATCCACAAAGTTTAAACATAAGGACTAGAGGTGGGAAAAGGAAGAGGAAAACAGACTTAATTATTCTCTAAAGTAAGGTATATTTGCATTTAGTTAAAAGTAAATAAAAAACAAACCCCAAATATCAACTTTATAAATCTTTCCAAAATATGGTTTTATTACTACTTATGATCAAGTTCACACAAACACATAATATAATGTAAATTCGGTAATTCAATATATTTAATACTTCCCAGAGAATAAGAATACAGATTTTAGGGAAATGTTGATTTAAAAAAAAATTAAAAGGACATAGTGGCTAGGTAGAGAGAAATGGAAATAGAAGATCATAATTTTTTCCTTAACCAAAACAAGTCATGATTTTTTTAACAAATCCCATTAAAATGGCATCATATAAAATTTTTGATGAGCATCTATCAAAAACTTACATCTGAATGTCCCTAGGCACAGCTGGAGAGAGAGGAGAAATGGGATTCAAGCCATGGACACTCCCCAAAGGTCTAGGACGAGGTTGCTGAGAGCAGCCAGCTCCTCTGTGTGCATTAGAAAAGGTGCCCCTTCCCACAAGAGGGTGGACTGATCTCAACCCCCATTCACCTTTAGACTCACGTCCCTATGCAACAGGCAACTTGGTCGTGTATGGCAGCCCTGTCTAGAGCCACTGAGTGGGAAGTACTTGCTCACAGTTAGTTGATGTTGTGTCTGTACAGGCACAAAGAATAAGAAATAACCTAGAATTCTGAACTGCATCTATTGTTAAATTTTATGCTAGACTGCCTGCCCATCACACTGAAATCAGTTTGCTTATGATCTAAGTGAAGCAGAGGTTGAATGTCCAGCTAAAATTTTTATGTATAGAGACAACAGCAAAAATTCTGTTAATCTCTGGGGTACAGTCTTATCTTCTCCTTGTTTTCTATCTTTCTTTTAATCTTTTCAGGCCCAATCCCTAAGAAGAACAACTGTGGACTCATCTTTTTGTTTTTCTAGTTAGAAGAAAAGGAATTCAACTTTGTAAAAATACATTATGCTTTTATGGCTAGCTCTAGCAGTCCTACTGGACAACCTCAGTAAACGCAGCAAATTATTACTAGAAACTTGATATACATGTCTTTTGAACTGTACAAAAACAACATTAGATTATAGAGAAGCAAGAAGAAGAAGAAGAAGACTTGCTGCCAAAACAACAGTAGTACTCTGGATAGTAATTATCATGGGCAAATCTCTAGGTCTCAGCCTGAAAAACAATAATAATTGTGATTGCATCAATAATAATAATCAACATGCACTGAATGCTTACCAGGTACTGTCTTATGTGTAGAAACACAGTTAATCTTTACATTAACCCTACAAGATGTGGTTATTATCTTTATAGATGCAAAACCTAAGGCACAGAGAGACTTAGAAGCTTCCTCAAGGTTCCAAAGCCAGTATGAGATGATGGAGAAAGTACATCTAGTTAAAATGTTCTTTGCAATTCTACTTGGGAGAAAAGTGAACAAATGCCAAAATCGCTATCAGATTTTCTAAGAGGCTATTTTTCTTAGAATAAAACTAACATTAAGAAATAGTCTATTTGTCACATTTATATGATTTGATACTATATAACTTCACATTTAGCAAAGATTGTTAAGATTTAGGCTCCGTGCAATGGCCTTACGCCTGTAATCCTAGCACTTTGGGTGGCTGAAGTGAAAAGATCACTTAAGGCCAAGAGTTCGAGATCAGCTTAGGCAACACAGCAAAACTCTGTGTCTATAAAAAATAGAAAAGTTAGCCTAGTATGGTAACATGTGCCTGCAGTCCCAGCTATTCAGGAGGCTGAGGCGGGAGGATCACTTGAGCCCAGGAGTTTGAGGTTACAATGAGCTATGATGATGCCATGGCACTCAAGCCTAGGTGATAGAGTGAAACCCTATCTTAAAAAAAAAAAAAAAAGAATTTACTTGAAGAGTATGCCACTGAAAAAAGGTGGAACTTCTTTAGTGCCTAATTTCTTCCTTGCACTAAATTTAAACAAATGGTTTTATCAAGCACCACATACACGTTAGCTACAGAGGAGCTGACTTAGAATAGCATAGTGAAATGAAATGTAGACCCTGGATGGTTAGCATTTCTGACACAAGTTTAAAAAACAAACTATATGCCTTAAATGAAATTCCTAAGAGAGTAGAAAGCTTTCTATTAAAAAAGGAGTTAACAGAGAGAAATGATATTCAAGTCCTTGTCCTCTGTGTCCATACCTACAGTTACTGTCAGGGATGGGTGTCATTTGTGACCCTGAGTAATCCATGGACCAACTTTTACCCTGCACAAAACTAAACATACTCTGAGACCAATAAATTTACTGAGCTGCCTACCTCCTCTACAATACATAACTTAATGCCCGATCACCTAGGATCACATGTCCAAAGTGAGCTCTTTTGTTGAGTTGTATGTTCTATATTGTGTCAAAATCCAAACAGTGAAAATAAAAGTTTAGAAATCCCCATTTGGAATGATACACATATGTATGAAAATCTTCAGATTGTTAATTACCCATGTCAGGGATTTAAAATTAAAAACTATTGTATCTATATACCTCAGAAGTGTTCATTTAGGTTATTAGGAAAAGTCCTTTTGACCCAATTTAGGATGAAAGAGTAAACTCTTCTTTGAGAAAAACAATATTTTACATATATTATAACTTTCCAACATTTAGGTAGGTGACACCTCAAAAATCATCTAAGTATCAACAATTGTCTTAGGAATCTGGGAGTATAGAGTATTCACAGCTTTAAAAATGTTAAAAATGGGTAAATCCAGGTTTTATTGCAACCACTATGAGGACAAAGATTTTTGAAAATATAACATCAAAATGCCTTTATCAAAGTGCATTAAGCCTATAGCTATATCCAAATTATAGAAACAGAACATTTAGTCAAAAAAGCAAGTTGCAGCAGGCCACATATAGTTATCACTGGGGTCATATTTTTATTTGCCCAGGACCTTCTGGTTTATCCTGTTATCCTATTCTAATTATTAATAATACCCCTTTACATGTGAAAAAGTGTCCTACTTAGATAGTAAATTATATAGTCATCCCAAATATGATACATTTCTATTATATAAAGCTAAAAGCTAAATAAAACAACATATACTCTATAAATGCCTGTAATAAAATTCTTTTAAAAACCCTGAAAGATAAAAAGGATTATTAAAAAACAAAATAAGACTCAGAGACTATTTGAGGAAAGGGAGAGGCACAGATTTTGGGACAGGAGCGAATACACAGGCAGATACGAGAGCACTGGTGACACTCCAATGCTTAAACTGGGTGGCGGGCTCATGAGTGTTCAATTGATAGTTATCCTTCATAATTAGCAATGTTATATGTGTTCTATTACTTGCATATATACATACACATAAAACATTCCACATTCTAAACATTCCACCATAATCATTTTTTTTAAATATAAAAGAGGTAAAATGGTAAAAGGGCTAAAATTACCACCCATGATTTTGAGAGAATAGAATAAATTATCAGAAAATTCACTAGCAATTCAATATTCACTCTGATAAGCTGGTATAAAGTGCTTTCTGGCAGCCACCTATACCATGCGAGCAAAGTTACACTCAAAATTATATCTAGTTTGGTGGCAAAGGAAAGCCAGTTGCTTGGTGAGTTGAAATGAAGTTTGATATAAGAAAGTTGGATGAGGATGAAGCAACTGACAAATAAATATCCAAATAAATAACCTCAAGAACATAGTAAGGAAGTAGAAGATATGGAAGATGTATAACAACTAAAATAATTGAACACAGGAGTTAACTGGAACATGAACTCCTTGTATCAGAAAGGCGTAAGGTTTGAATCAGTAAGAACGCCTCCAACATGTTGTGGTGCCTATCAGTGTCTGCATGTGATCAGACTGAAAAGTACGGACCTTAAAAATATATTAGAAAATAAGTGCTGTGGCAAATATTAAACAAAACTGTTAAAAAATAAGGCCAGTACTAGTTAACAATCTCATTTTAGTAGCACTCAGCAACAGAGGACCTTGTTTAACAAAATCATTACAAAATATATTGTTAAGATAAATAATTTTGTGTTTCTACTTAAGGTAAATGTGCAAACTGGAATATCAATGTAATTGGTCATTTTATTAAATGGGTGGTTATATTCATTTGTTGAATATCTTTAGGAACTGAGACTCTTGTATACTTTGGTGAGAATTCAGTTATACTCTTACTACATGGTCCTGTCACTAGGTTTTTAAACAGCAAAATAAAGTAATGGAAAGTGAGTTGCTGTGAATGAACACTACATCTGTCTTTATCGCACAGTAAAAGGATACTAATTAAGAAAGTGAATACCTGGAATACTTGCGGGAGAAATCGGGCCAGATCGTGACTGGTTGCTTCCTACAGGAGAACCAACAGGAGAAGGCGACGGGCCCCCTGGGATGCTGGAGAGATGGGGGGATGCGTGTGGAGAGAAAGGTGACTGAGCTGGGTTGCTCTGGTCCCCCTGGCTGCTCGTGGACCCAGATGCACTGACTGCTGAGCTCAAAGTTGCTTCCGTTCCCGTGGGGAGGTCGTCGATGGAGCCTGACAGATCCTGAGAAAGAAAGAGAAAGTGTGTATTTATATAGTAACACACACTTGGACCCATACCTGACCAAAGACTATTTGAAAATCATAACAGTGCCCCCTTCAGAGATGAAGGTTTTCTGGATAACACCCAAAATTCATAGCATGGTCATTTTTTACTAGAAGACTTTGATGAGGTTGTTCATAAGTTGAACCCATAAGATCTTGACTATTTCCTAAAAAAGGAGTAAAGCTGTATCTCTCTTTCATAAAACTATCCTTGTTCAGTGTGCCATCAACTGTCAGCACTTAGTCCCTTATACCTGCTCAAAGTGCCACACAAAACAGACCCCACTCTACCTGGTGACCTTCCATAGGAATAAAATGCCTTATTCTTTTTTTTTTTT